>JAMXSV010000001.1:600000-1051920 GCA_027559495.1 Aurifilum marmelostoma
GCTGCATACTTGGCCCGCGCACTCGCACTGCCGCCCCCCGGGAATATCAGGTTCGTGGGTGCGACCGAGGCGAAGCCGGCGAAGTAGACATTAGTTATAGGCTCCGTGTCGGCGGGCGTGGCACGGCGGATCCGGATCGCTGGTTTCGGGCCCGTCATGGTGATTGCTATCGCGGTGAACTTTGACTATCTAGAGTGTATAACCAGCCAGTTGGCAATTTGCGCATCCTAAAGGTGCAGCATGACGAGTCAAAATTAACATAACACCGTTGGATAATGAGATGGTATCAGTATTAGGTCAGCTAGGTGTGATTGTCTCTTGCTTCACTGGTGAAGGCTGGTGACTGCGCATGAGTCACAGGTCAACGCGCATTCTCTCATGTGCTGAAAACAAGGGGGCCTTCCTGCACAGGGGTTTGGGGTATCAATTGCATACCAGGGGGGAATACCAATACCATTCCACTGCAAAGGGACTAAGGAACATGACCCACTTCCATCGTTGAGTCCCTATGCTCGCTTGGTAAAAGGTCAACGCTATGCTCTGCTTCCGTTTCAGATGAAGAAATTGTCGTTTCCACTACTCAATCAGCCGGAGGTCTTGTTTTCTTTCTTGGTGACCGCCGCAGATGCGCATCATCTGTCCGGCTCGCTGTCCTCGCTTCTATTATGCTCTCTTCTCCTACCATGGAGTATCCTTCTCCAGCCGAGCCGGCGAGCTGTTCCTCCGTGATCCAGCCCGCCTCTGCCGCAAATTCCACGATATCTTCTGCGCTGGAGAATGACATGATTTCCAGCGGGGACTCGGGGTTGAGATGGGTCCAAAACTCTCGTGACTCCTTCTGGAAGGCCGTGAGCTCCTTCTTGGAGCCCTGGAAGCTAGTGGTCAGGTACTCGTAGAGGTAGGCTAGCCACAGGACGTTGGTATATGGGTGTTGACGCAGCCAAGATATAGGAGACCCGAAGAGGTCCTTCTCGTAGGGTCCGTTGTGTGCCTCCGGCGGTAACCACAGACGATCACCCTTGATCAGATAGGAACGCATCTGGCGGTAGACTTTGCACTGCTTCGCATGGGTGCTGGTAAACAGGCCGAGGTCCCTCTCGAGATCGTTGGCGACAGGTGCAACGTCAGGAGAGCTGATGTCTTCTGCTCGTGAGAGACCATAGTCGAGGATCGTCACATCGAGGCCAGAGTACCCAAACTGACAGGCAGACTTGTCAATCTTTGGCCTCGACGGGTTGACCTGACGAACGCAAATATTACCTTCGTGGAGGTCACGGTGCTGCACTATATGTAAGTCTTCTGTAATATTGTGTACCTTCAGTTCCAGACAGGCCTACCTCAAATCTGATCAGATTCTCCGCTCTAGCCAAGGCCACAGCAACACCGAGAAGGACATCCCAGATCTGCGCAGCTGACTCGATGGCCAGGTCCTCCAGCGCCGTGCCCGCGTCACCCAGCTCAACAACAAGAAATCGGGTGTCTTTTAGGTACCGACTGGGACTCGGATAGAATTGCAGGCGGTCGGGGTCTTTCCGTTTGGCTCTCCTGTGAAATGTTTGATGTGTTTCGAGAAGGCCGGGGGTCGTCTTGCCCTCCACAATGTATTTCTCCTTGTAGATGACGAAGCCAGGGATGTCGGCGACAAGCTCAGAGATCTTGAGCTCACCATGCAGGTCATCCTCTCCATGTGGCACCTCATCGACAAGTCCAGATCTCTGTTGAGCCTTGGTCTGTGGCTTAAGGGGCGACTCGAGACGGATAACCTTGATGATGCTGGTGCCGCGCTCGTTTGTGACCCGGTAAACCTCTGCATAAGATGCCTCCGCGATCTTCTCAATGCGGTCGCCCAGCGGGCATACATCTTCCCAGGCCAGCACACGCAGACATTCTTCCTGTTCAAGCTCGTGTAGCGGCGTCGAAATGCTCGGTCTCGCCCTCCGCCTGGGTTGCTGTGGCGTCTCGGGTGCTGGAGCTTCTGGTGTTGGAGAAGGCAGGATGAGGATGGCTTCTTTCTTGGGCGAAACAGGCTGCCGCTCATCCCGGATGCTTATGGATCCGATCTTGGTGGTTAGGTCCTTGACGCTGGCATCATCTCCTGCTCCAGCATTCTTTGTCGCCGCTGTAGCAACAGACATGTTTGCGTCAAGCTCGGCCAAGGGCATCATCCCTCGCTGAGGCTTCCTGGCCCGTTTGCCATATGTTCGCACCGACTGTGAGCGAGACATTGTTTCATATGGCTGCAGACATTTCCAAATGTTGCAGAAAGTCGGATATCAGCAGTGATTAGTTGAAGGGCCCTATGGTCTCGAGAGCTGGCTGAGCTCTTGGAGTTTTGCCTGCTGCCTTGGTCCCTTCCTTCTTTTCTGATTTCGCCGCTCACAGAGTAGGAAGGAGACAGATCAATGTCTAAAGCAGGTAACCCTGTTGTTGAAGTTCAAGGGTAGTAAAGTGTTAAAGAGTGTGTTGAAGAAGGGAAGGCGCTGCTGTGACAAGGCAAAGCCGTTGACAGGGCAACCAGAGACGCCTTGCCGGTTCGGGCTGAGTGCAGATTCAGGGACCCTGACCCTGGCCATGACTTGCAAATGCAATTGCAGGTTGCAGCAAGGCGCTATCTTTTCCGGCCTCGCTGTTACGTACTTGTCTTTTGCCCTCTTTCCTTCTTCTCTCGACCAGCTCGCAGCCGCCTGCCAACTCATTGCGAGACACCACCACCGACAATGGCTGATGTTCTCAAGGGCCTCTTTGGAGGCAGCAAGTCTACTGCAGCTCCAGTGGCTACTGGAGATTCAGGTATGGGCCTTGCTCCCAGTTCAATCGAACCCATCAATCCTCTTCCCAACCAACCGAGCTCTCTCAACAAGAACCAGATCCTCTCAAGCAGTGCTCTCGCCTATGCTGCCTCCTTTATCTGATCACATGCTGACCCTCACTGTTCTTTCTCTCCTGCAATGTAGACTTTGCCGACTTTGCAGAGGCCTCGGATCCCTCGCCTGAACCCTTTGTGCCTCCGCCAGGCGGTGCGACCTTTGGTGCCAATGCGCCCGCGGCCACAGCTCGTCCCTACACCAAGTGGTACCGCATCGATGAGCGGTACACCCTGAACGACTTCCGCGCCGAGGGCATCATTCTTGCCGCTATCATCTTCATCTTCACCCTGCACGTCATCGGCTCGCGCCTGAACAGGAGCAGGGCCAAGAAGTGGATCAGGGCGCACTCCAAGACTCTGGCGTCCGAGTTTGCGCTTGTCGGTTTCGGCGACACGGCCGGTCCAACGAGCGAGGGCGATGCGGATCTTGCGAATCCCGACCTGGCGCTCAGGGAGAAGTCGCTGTTCGAGTTTGCGACGTATGCGACGGGCCGCCAGAACGTGGCGTTCCTAGACGTGAAGCTCACACTGATCCGCCGCTTCAACCCGGTCATGTCAATCGCCGAGGCCGGCCTGAGCCTGTTCATGGACAGCTTCAACATGCCGCAGGATGTGGCCGATATCACCATCTACCCCTTTGACGGCAAGGAGAACCTGCTGGTCCCAGGCGTTCCCGGCACCGCCGAGCTGCGCAGCAAGGATGCCAAGAGCAACTACGACGGGTTTGTCTGGGCTGTCGTCAACAAGGAGCGGATGAGGCAGGTCCGTGACGAGCGCTTCGATGTCTCCCTGACCTTCACCAAGGACCACAACAAGCTGCCCGTCTGGAGCACCGTCATGAGCGAGAGCGCCGAGATCACCAATGTCTTGCTCACCACCGAACTTGCCAAGGCTGTCGAGTCCGCTGGGGACCTCTTTGATTACCTTATCGTCTCTGACCAGCCCGAGGACAAGCCCAAGACGTACGTCACTTATTTTCCCCTTGGCTCTAGTGAACCCTGTTGTGTTGATTGCACCCTGCTGACCTAAGAATCCCCTATCGTACAGTCTTGAGGAGACGGGCCCCCGCAAGCGCATCTTGCTCAAGTACCGCCTCCCGTCGGACAGCAACTATGCTCCACTCCTGCCCATTTTCCAGTACGCCATCCGGCTGACGGACCAGCTGGCCAAGGAGGCTCACTTCCGGCCCGAGGTGCTGCGCAAGGTGAAGGGCGTGCGCGACGACACGGTCAAGCAGATCCAGAAGGCCAGCCTGGACGAGAAGTCCGAGGAGCGTAACTACGAGCGCGAGAAGGCCAGGAAGGCCAAGCGCGACCAGGAGCTGGCGGCTCTTGATGCCAAGGGCCAGAAGAAGTACCTCGAGAAGGAGCGTGAGAAGGAGCAGCGCAAGCAGCAGAAGAGGATGACTTCCCGCGCGTAAATGGGAGGGGGAGGGGTCTTGTCCTGGATAAGAAGAATAAAGGAGGCACGGAGTTTGGCTGAGGCGACGCTGTTGGTGCGTGTGTGTGTGACTGGCTACGGGCGGCATCTGTGTGGCGTTCTTTGTGTCAGGCTCACTGGCCATATAAAAACGGGAACTGATATTTATGGTTGTCTTGTATGAGTTATCATCATGTACCCATATGAAAAGTTAACGGAGGCAGAATATTATCAGTAATTATCTGAAAGAGAGGGCAAGGACTCCTGTGAAGCTTGAGGCCATTCAAGGTGGTTCAAATAATGAATCTGCACGTAGTTAAAAGTTGTCTGTCAGGATCGATTTGTTGTGAGGGGGCCCATGTTTATCCTCCCCTCTCAGTCTGTCCTCAAAGGAGTATGTATCTTTACTTGTCCTCCGCCAGCAGATCCTCCACCCTCTTCACCTTGTCCGCAGCAGTCTGCTTCTTGTCCGTCCTGGCAGCACCAAAGAAAGCTCCCGTCAGCAAAAAAAAGCACACATCAAGTCATCCCACCTGATCACTGACCCATGCTCCTAGAAACATCCCAGCAGAGGGCAAGATCAACCATGACCGGCAAAAAAAAAAAAAAAAAAAAAAAAAAAAGGAACTCACCTTGTGCCCACCCTCATGCTACTCTGCACCCTCCCCACCCCCATCTCGTGCACCAGCGCATGCGCCCTCCCCACAACCGCCATCACCTCGTCCCACGATCCCTCGACGGTGGTCCCCGCCGAGTGCATCGTGTACGTCAGCCCGGAGGCCTTGAGGAGCCTCTGCACGGCGGCGACCTCTCTGGCGACGGAAGGGGTGGCTGTCCCCACCTGTGTGTCGGTCTGGTGGTCAGTGGAGGACGGGGTGGTTTTTTATATGTGTGTGTGTGTGCATCTGCGGGAGGAGAAGGGGGGGAGGTCTCACGGGGATGAGGCAGAAATCGACATAACACTGCTCCGGTGTGGTGATGTTGGAGTACTCCATCCTGCCGACGGTTCTCGACAACGAGAAAAATAAGGTGCTGCTAGGTTGGTCCTCTATGAATCTCCCAATCGAATGGTGCTGTAACGGATTGTGCACTGGAAGCAGAGTGAGGCCTTTTTTTTCTTCTTCCTTTTCGGTTGAGCTGACAGGCTTAGTCGGGTGAGGAGATCTCGTCCTTAAGCTGGCGTTCTTTTTGTTGATTCTGGATTGTTCTTGGGGGACTCTGGTGCGTTGAACGGCGGCGAATGAGCGAGTTGAAGAAGGTTTGGGAATGACGTGCAGCGAGTGCCTCCGAGATCGCCGTGGACCCATTCGGCTTCGGAGGTGCCAAGAGCGTCCATCTTTCCCACTTCTCCCGAGATCTCGGCTCCGGAACACCAGGGAGGGCATCTTCAAAAGGCTGGCGACTTCAGGGTTTGCACAAGAAGGGTTTCCTAGATTTGGAATCCAATGTCGACACACAACTTCATTGTTGACACCAAGATATCATTTAAAAAAAAATGCTTGAAAGGTTCTTATAGTCTTGTTCCTTATAACTAGTATTATCATGACAAGTTTATTTTCCCAGTCATATACTTTATTCTGCTGACAACACCACCCATCTTCCGGACATCAAACTCAACATTCGTCAGATGTCAGATGCTACATCTCGTCTAATCAAATGCTCCAGCGCCCACGTTCACGGTAAAAGGCACCTTGCTCGTCAGGCTGGCGACGCGGCCCAGCAGGACCTCGACCTGGCGGAAGGCCACAGACGGCTGGTACTGCGGGATCATGTGGCCCGAGAGATCGACCGTGTTGTAGGTGAGGCCGCGCTCCGTGTGTGTGGTGCCCATGATGCCCGAGGCCGCGTACGTCTCGACCTGGTACTCGCCGTGGGTGGGGATATAGAGGCCGTCCGCGTAAGGGGTGCTCTGGAAGCCCTGGGCCCCGTTCCAGGTCGTGTTCTGGATCTGCAGGATTGTGCCGTTGGCGATCAGCACCATGTCGAGCAGGCCGTGGGCGACAATGACGTTTTGGGTGCGCTCGATGACGCCTGGCAGGACCGTCACCGCCGACGGGAGGGAGTTGTCGCCGTCAGGGAAGACGTTGATGTTGCTGCACTCTGACCAGTCCATCAGGGGCGCGTGAATCGCCTCCTGGACGTCGGTGCGGTTGAAGTAGACTTGAGGGAAAGTATATGTAAGTATACAGCAAGTCTTCACAACACAGAACCAAGGAGACAAAAGGAGAAAAGAAAAAGAAAAAAAAACATACTCTGAGCACCTGGTGGGATATACTCGAAAGAGCCAGGGACTATGTTGTAAATCAGGTCAGTCATGGGGTCCTCGTGTACCAGACTTCATTATGATATGCCTGAATAATAATGGAGCACTCACAGCCGAGAACATCCCAAAGGACAGGGCAGGTGATGGCGACATTGTAGATGTCGAAGCAGGGGTTGTACGTCTGGATGCCCTCATAGACAGAGTCGTACAGGGCGATACACGTCGGGTTGCTCCGGCCAGGCAGGTCATTGATGTCTGGCATGGTGCTGGTAGGTGGGAAGGTGAGGTACTCCTCTCTGAAGGCGGCATATCCACAGCTCTCATCGAGGGTGACGAGCTGATCAATGTCCTGCAGAGGGAAGAGGTCTGCGTCCGAGCGTGAGCATCCGTCCGCCACTCATGTGGAGCCAGCCAGCGTCATCTCTTACCGAGGTGGTTCTGAACAAAAGGCACGACAGAGACTGAGCCCTGGAGGTAGTCGTAGGCGATACACGGGTCGTACACCATGATCCCAGATACCTGAGATGCCGAATCAGCACACACAACCTGGTCCAGTGACCACGAGAGGGGAGGATCATCAGCCTACGTTGAAGTAATCAGTGTCGTTGGTGTCCAACATTCCGCTGGCGATGTACGGCACGTACATGCCAGCATACGACTCTCCGACAATGTACACCTTGTACCCAGTCAGGTCAAAGGTGTCGACAAAGGTCTCCCAGAATTCCATGAACTGGTTGGCAACATCAACCTCGTTCTGGGCCGTGGGTGTACCCTGGGAGAAGCCAGTGCCGACGGGCTGGTCGACATAGATGACGTTTGTCAGGCGGTTCCTAGGTGATCCGGAATATCATATCCCATGTCAGCTACACCATTCACTAGCAAATGGTCGTCATCAACGCGATATTCTTGTTCCATTCTGCTTCAACAATATCATCCATCCCCCCACGATTGGTTGAGGAGAGAATAAAGACATACCATCCCTAATCAATATTTGAGAGTCAGTAATCTGGTGTGTGAATCGAGGTTGCATCCAAGCAATCAACTTTTGAATAACATCAAAAAGTAACCGACTTACCCAAGGGTTCTGGACGGGCAGATAGGTTCCCTGCTGCCACAGGAAAGGTCCATTTTCCTGGAGCAGTCCCTCCAGAGATGAGCATCCAGGCTGAGAGGGAAGAATTGTGTCAGTCTGAAAGCCGGGTCAAAGAAGTAGAGAGGATAAAAGCTAGGAGGCAGCAGGCAGAAGGAGACATACGCCTCCGTTCAGCCAGATCAAGATCTCGTTCTCGGCATCCTCATTGGTTGACGGCCAGAACCAGAAGAAGAGCTCGTCTTCGGTGCTGTTACCCAGAGGGAGCAGGCCGGCGTACGACTCGCCCATATCAAACTCGACATCAGGGATGGCAGTGCCGTCCACAAGGAAAGCTGAATTATCAGTCAGCCAATCGTCCACTAATTACCAGATCTCATCGCTGCTATCATCGAGACCACCGAGGGGCCCTTCATCACACTCGTTACCACCACAACAACTGTCTCTCCTCTATTTTCTCGCCTAATTACCATCCCCAACAACACACACACACATGCACACACATATCTTACCTTGGGTCTTGTTGGTCAGGTACTGGTAACCAGATGCCGAGGTGGTGCGCTTGACCTCAGTGACATACTCATTCTTGATCTGGGGCTCCGGCTTGCGCATCTGCAGCCTCTCGCCAACGGGGGCGACATGGCGGAGGTCACGCCTGGCGAAGGCGCCAGACGCAGAGATGGCCAGGGCAGAGAGGAGGACGGACAGCTGCATCTTGACGAGAGGGCCCCGTTTTTTTTTCTCTTCTTTTTTTTTCCTTTGGGGAGGAGAAAAAGACTGGGAGAAAGAAAGAAGAAATCAAAAAGATCGACTATAGGCAATAATCTGCCAAGACCAGAACGAGGGGTGGCCAGCGGAGAGAAGGAGGGTCCTGAGCACGAGGGAGGTAGGGCTGCGATACGTGGGACGTATTATAGGCAAGCCAGCGGAGAAGGAGGAGACCAAGACGCGGGCCGCCGAAGGATGGAGGAGGGAAATAAAAAGAAGGCTGACAACAGCTTCATAGAGATGGACTATAGAAGCAGGCGAGAAAGACGAGAGAGACTGAGGAAGGTGTGGATACCCACGGCCACCAGGCATTCTCGACCATTCACATCCATCCATACTGTACCTGGAAGGAGCGGCCAAGACAAGATCCGCTCCTCTATGCAAGGTCCCAGAACAGGGCACAGGCACGACGGGCAGGTGTTGTTGGCGGGCCTTTCCATGAAGAGGGCCTGGCAGACACCTGCCCAGGTCCACCTGGTGTAGGCCTCGATTGGGTGCGTGGACTCGTCGTGTGACTGAGGGTGGGACTGAATGAAAGGTTGTTTGGTGAGCAATAGTGGACGTTGTAAGTGGTGATGGTGGTGGTGGTGGTGGTACATTGGGAGGCCATTGCTCGAGGGCATATTGTGTAATTACGTACGGGATTCGGTGGCGACGGCGACCAGCATTGCACGGGATGCTCCCGAGGATGCAAACAACCCGCCACGGCTGTTACCCAGAAGATCAGAATATCCCATCGATAACCACAGAATCTTTCATCCATGCATGCGTCCATCTAGCCGTTCATCCGTCCTTGCAATCCTCCTGAGCAATCTGCCGTGTGTCCCACCTCCCTTTCTAGGAAGGACGTCGTCGGAGTCCGACTTATTTGCCGCTGCCCGTCGAGGTTAATTAATTGTTGAGAACAATGGACAGGACAGAATGGCGGACATTTGGACAGGGCAGTTACTTGATTACAAAAGAGGACGATCTTATGTTGGGTGGTGTAGTAGATGGGGAACGAGGGATGGATCTCGGACAGAGAAACGCTGTGCAAGTAATTACTAAAGATTGGGAAGATATGTAATTACATTCATTTGTGATTTCATTGTGAGGGAAGCCGACAACATTTATGGGAATTATAGAACAGCCCAGTGCACAATATGACGGCAAGTTTTTGACGGAGAGGAGACAGAACCTCCTTCACCACAGGCCAGTCAAACCACAGTGAGTAAATAACTTATCATTGTGTACGTCTGCTGTTATTCTGTAAATTATTTTCCCTGCCTGTTGATTATATCCAGGTGTGTTCAAGTTGCATTGCCTACTCTTTTGATCTTTCAGCCTCCGATCTAGCCAGCAGAAAAAAAATTACATTAATTTTCCGGACAAACGAGAATTCAACTTTTAGTCAATCAATTATCATCTTTTTTCTATAGGTTGTTGTGCACTCTACATGCCTTCAATAATAGTAAGAAGCCCATCTCATAATTTCAGTCTTAACCCTAACCCTGTGGTGCATCAGATGTGGGATATTGGTGGGATATTGAGATCTGGTCCTCACTGCTGATAACTTCCCTTGTCATGTGCTTGAAGGTCGGCTGAATTATCAGAAAGGCTTTCTTGATCCTCGAGAACGTAATTCTCATACTTCTGTAAAAACCCTTTCATATCATTAACGATGCGGTACTGAGGATCCGTGCTATTATCAGGCTTTATTAGGGTAATTATATCCTGCACCATGCCAGCATGTCCACCACCTCTGTCTGAGCTTCCAGTGATGCATCTTGCATTCCGTTCAGTCTTACCATAGCCAGGCATCTCTTGACCACTTCCAGAATCTTAGTTCCGGCCTGATGAGCCAGAGTTTCAAGTGCACCCGGCTGCTCCAGAAGATCCCCCAGTGATGGTATCTCGGTCATGCTGTTCGTCTTCTCGGCTGCATCCAGCTTGGCCCCTAAGCCGTCGACGGTATATTCAGAGTGTAGTTCGATCAGAGGCTTCCATGTCATCAACTCAACTAGTATGCAAGCGAGCGAGTACATGTCGAACCTTTTCTGGTACGTCTCGCGCTGTGCGCCTCGAGCCTGAGGGTGCCGGTACAGCTCTTCTGCCAGGCCGCCTTCTGGCAGCTGTGTGAAAGCCTGTGCTGAGTCGGGGCTGTCCAGACGAGCGTATTCGTACCCCACGAGGAAGGGCTCGGTCTGTAGAATGTCCTCGACCTCGGAGTCTTTCCTGGCCAGGAAGACAACATTCCCAGAGCGCAGCGACTTGTGCATCCAGCCCGCCGTGTGCAGCTGCAGCACGGCCTCTGCGATGCTGCGCGCGATGCCGAGCCGTCGGGCGAGGCTGACACGACGCACCTTCGCAATGAGCTGCTCCAGGGTCGTGATCTCGAGATCGTATGAGTTTTGCGGGACGGAGAATATGATAGCGTGGCGTCCGATGTCTTGTTTGTGAAGAGAGCCGATACACGGCAGCGAACGGAACGACTCGTGGCTCAGCGACATCAGCAGGACGGCGAGACACTTTGTCTGCTTCTCGTATCTCTCCCAGTCGGTACCTTCAGCAACCCTCCACTGGATGAGGACGGGCTGATCCTGGTAGAGGGCCAGCTCGAACCCGCTGTGTCGCAGTTCCGTCTCGGGGCGGGGTCGGACGTTCTTATACTTGAGCTTCATCAGTGTTGGCATGAACGCGGGCGCTTTCCTGAACGAAGGTGTCTCCTCGTCCTCGCGCTTGTCTGCGCTCAGCACCAGCCTGACCTGCTTCGCGTAGGCCGCGGCCTTGATAGCTTCCTCGGACACGTCTCCCTGGTGGTACCCCTGGCCCACAAGCTGCTCGATCTGCCGGGCCTCGAGGGTGCCGGGGCTCAGGGAGACAAGGTCGCGCAGAAATCTGTTGTAACTGCGCTTCTCGCTCTCCAGCTCAGCCCGATCAAGGAGAGACTCAAGCTTGTCAATCAGCCCTTTGATGATCTCCAGGTACTGCGTCAGCTTATCCCGGCCGCGTGCTGCCCAGCGCAGTCTCTTCACAGTCGAGTTGTTGTTCTGAATGATGGTCGCTGTGGTTGTGTAGACTGCGGGCCGCAGGTGGTCGATCAGCCTCCTCATGCCCTGCTTTGGTATGTGAGCTTCTTGTCGTCTCTCCTCGGCGCCCACTGTCTCTCCAGTCACGTCCAACGAGTAGCGGGACCTTAGGTCCTCGGCAGACGTGAGGAAGTACTGCAGCTGCTCGAGCAGACTCGTTGCCATCTGCCAGTTCACTCCGGATCGCTCAACCTGGCCGAGCCCGACCCTCTCAGACCATCGAACCAGACGGTACTTTTCGAACTCCAGCCCCGTGCGGAGTAAGTCGCCGTCCGGGCCGATGCTCTGAGCGGTTCTGAAAAACTCAAAGGCCTGTACGCAACCCTGAAATGACTGGAAGGCAAAGGAAACAAAAGTGACGGCGGTAGCCGCGGCTTCGACCCCAGCCATGCTGACTGGTAGGTACTGGAGCTTCGTGCTCGAGCTGGCAGAGACGACCTGCGAGTACTGTAATATTGGGCAGAGGGCATGTGACACATCCTCCGCGGTGAGATAATTAGGCAATGACATCTGGTTATCACCCGGGTCTAAATACGTACTTGTATGCGACACTATCAGATGTAAGCAAGGCCCAGCCACCTCTGCAGGTCGCCATTCTAGGACTAGGTGTACAGACTTTTGCAGCTGGTACTAACGTTTCATGCATCATCTTACGCAACTTGCACCGTTTTGTGGGGGGGGGGGGGGGAGGGGGCCATTCCCACTGATCGAACGAATCAATGAGAAGCAAAGTCTGTGTGAGGGGAAGAACCAGACACACACAAAAAAGGGAGAGGAACAAGAAAAAAGAATGCAGGAAAACAGAATGCCCTTCAGGAGTTATATATCTCAGGCTGGATGTCAACATAATCCCCCCCCCCCCCAAAGGTCGCAAGATGAGAGTTGACAGCGAGGGAGGGGTCAAGGGCTTCTACTACGCACATGATGCATTGTCTGTAAGCGATACAATACAAGACCAAGAGCGTCACAATTATCAAGCCAGGGGGGGGGGTATCGCGAGACTCAGTAGTGGGGCTCCAGACTGAGTGAGAAATTATGGTGTCATATGTTTGTTTGTTTGTGTGTGTGTGTGTCTTCCTGAAGATGCACGTAGCTATAACTACCCATGCCGGGAGCAGACCATCTCACTGCCCACCGCAACAGCAGTGTACGTATCTGCAACTGAGTTCTCGAGGCAGATACTGTACAAGTAGCTTCGGCAAGCATGCATGACTAGCGCTCGGCAAACCTGCTCCGTCTGCATTAATCAATAGGACGATTTGCTCTCCTGGGTAACAGTCATATCTCCCCTCACTGGCAAACAAGTCCAACCTTGTCCCTCGATTTCCCACTCTCAGCAGAGGGGGAGGAAACCTTCATCATAATGGACATATTTAGTTCCGGGGCACATGCCGTTTCTCAGATTTCTGAAAGATGGACGCATTCGAGTGGGGCTGGGGGTCGTCACTCTCAAGCTGTTCCCGTTGTGAACGAGAAACATATCGACGCACATTTACACCGGCTGTGCAGCCCGCCACAGCAAGAGGAACACCCTGGCGCTACAACAATACGAAGAATATCGCAGAGAGACATGGAAGAGTTGCGGACGTATCTACATTACCTTGATGTCACGGAGAAGCGACAAGACGCCTACGCATGGAGCCACACTCCTCGAACATATGCGATACTCCGGAACATCGGTGCTCTTGCTTACATGACAGACTTCAGGGCAAAGTATACCGACTATCACCTTCCCTACACTGAACGAACGCTTCCTGCCATCCTCACCGACGAGAATGGACAGAATCTGAGACAAGCATTCTTGAATGCGCAACAGTACTTCCTGACCAGCACCAAGTGCATCGAAGAAGACGGTGCTGTGGCACACTTCAGCCTAGACTCCTCGGGCAATAATCTTTTCCATCCCATAAGGATGCTAGGGCAGGGCAGCTTTGGGTAAGTTCGTCCCGCCTTCTCCATGTGCTCTGCTGACAGTGAGTGCCCAGAGGAGTGGACCTCGTCTGGAGCACCCTGAGTCTGAAGAGGTATGCGCGCAAGAGAGTCACGCGGGGCAGAGATTCGGAGAGGAGCCGGGACCTGCAGGACACCCTGATCAACGAGTTGCAGCAGCTGAAACGGCTCTCCCACGCACACCTTGTCAAGATAATAACCAGCTACACCGATAATGACTACATCTCATACCTCATGGAGCCCGTGGCAGACTATACCCTCGAGACGTTGCTCGCGTCTAGACACATCACGCCCGACTGCAAAAGCATGCTGAGGACCTTCTATGGCTGCCTCGCAAGCGCAGTCAACTATCTTCATCAGAAAAAGGTCCGACACAGAGACCTGACGGCCAGGAATATTCTTGTCCGGGCTGAGCAGGTCTACATTGGCGACTTTGGATCGGCTTATAACTGGTCCCAACAGACGAGGAGCGCCACGCAGCATTATTATACACCCGTCAGCCCGGACTACATGGCACCTGAAGTGGCCAAGAGAGAAGAGCGTGATTCCAAGAGCGACATGTTTTCCCTAGGTGTTATCTTCCTCGAGATGACTACTCGGCTGCTCGACCGTTCGATCGGAGACCTGAGAAAAGCCCTCCGAAACCACGCCAAAAGAAACAAGTCGAGCACCCCACATGTCTATGCCAACCTCGCCGGGGCTGTAGAGTGGTTGGTAGGGCTCCGCGAGAGCAACACAGTCGAGTACGACAACGAGCCCTTCGCCTGGGTGAGGTCTCTGATACAGGAGAAGCCGCAGAACCGACCAATGGCATCGGGTCTCATGCAGGATATCCACGACTCGCCGTCCTATCGTCTGTTCTGCTGCTTGAGATGCCACGGGGAATTCGAGGAGCGAACGTTCGAATATAACGCTCCGATGCACCCCGAGGAGCCCTACGTCGACTCTCTAGATATAAGGGCAACGGTCGCAACGATCTTTGGCGAAGGTGAAAACAGCAACAGTCCCTCGCACATGCGACCAACAAAGGTTGAGGAGGTACAGAGGTGGATGCATGTCTCGCAGGCCCCTGAAGATCAGACATCGGCCATCGTGAGCGGCACTACGGCTTTACCGAGTGACCACAGCCGCCTCCTCAACGTGGAAGAAGGTCCTGTCTCTCTTTTCGAGAATACTTACGAGGCCATGCCTGCGTCCTTTGCCGACCGGGTCGATACCCGCGGCTTCGTTGAAACCCCCCAAAGGACAGAGTACCCCGTGGCGTCGACCGTGACGGGCATGGCTCTGAATACCATTTTCGAATTACCTGCCGAGCCCATTCTGGCAGAAAGCTCGGCTGCTACCGGCCTCACTGCTCTAGGCTCCGAGGACGAGAGTGAGAACGACGACAGGGCTGTCCGGGACACGGGGTTTGGGTTTGAGGAATGTGGCAGCAGTGATTCTGACGACGATTCTGGGCATCAACTCTTCGAAGAAGTCTCGGACTGTTCGGAGAGCAGCTCTGAAGATGCCATAGAGGACAAGCCTCTGGAACGCGGGCCCGCATTACAGGACCTAGAAATCATCTTGGAGGTGGACGAGGCTTCCGACAGCGACGCCGAAGCCGATCCTTCAATACAACTGGACTCTCGGGCGCAGAACTTGTTCAACGAGGTGTCAGAAGGGTCGTCCTCCGATGAGGAGCAAGTTGAGAGTGACCAGCATCATGAGGACGAGCAGCTGATATCACCAAACATTGGTAGAAGCAACATCACCGGTGCGGATGTTCTGTCTACGGACGTGCTTGGCCAGAATGAGCACTTGCCGGACCCTCTACATGCACAGCCCGCGACCACAGTGGAATCACTGGGGACGACCTCCATCCGGTACAGCGCAGATGATGAAGCTTGCGACGCGGCTGGCCGTGCTCAGCCCGACGAGGCAAAGAATGTCACCTGCCAGGTGCAGGAGGAAGTAATACCTATCACACACGAGACTTGGGAGACACCGAGCCTACGGGAAGAGCTTATGCATTCAGAGCCTTCTGCTACGACGATGACCCCAGGGCAGGATCCGAGTCGAGCTCAAGCCGAGGGCAATATTGGTGGGAAAGGTGTGATTGAAGCGGACAAACGGCGTCAAGAAAAAAGCAGGACTCGCACGGTTCACTTCGAAGCTTCTTCTGACGAGGATGAGCCCACGCAGCCGATCGTGAAGCCACACTCTTCTCGTTCTTCAAGGCCTCCCAAAACCGTTCATCACTCGATAAGAGGAAAGGCAGAGCGTTCAGAGCCATCCGAAGCACCTCCGCAGCCTTCCGAGTCCCCTGCCGCAGGCCATGGAGAAGACCCGGCCACAAGCTCTAAAGGCAACTCTGAGGAGACTAGCAGGACCCCACCGAGAGCAGACACGGGAGCGAAGGCCACGCCCAAGAAGGCTGCAGTGAGACTACAGCATGCATCTGGGGTTGCCCGGAAGACCGAGAGGAGCAACACCACGAGCCAAGCTGCCACGGCCGGCACTCTGTCGAGAGCCAACTTGCATGCCTTGAACAAACTCAACAGTCAGAAAAAGTCCCACCCGGACAGCAGGGAAAATGAGTGAGTATTGCACTGGTTGTTGCGGGAGAACCCTGCCGATCCTCAGACACACAGCAGACAAACATAAAGCTGATTCGGTGGGGATAGACAGCCATCAAGACCCAGAAGCCCCCGTCAGCGCGAGGCCCTGCCGCCGATAAACGTGGACAAGCTTCTCAAGACAACATGGGACACGGCGTCGGCGCCAACATCCGTCATGTCAGGGACAACGAAGGCGAAGCTGGCGAGTATTCTCATGCCGATCAAGAGCTTCGATGCAGCACAAAACCTGCTGTCAGAGTACTGCAGAGAGGGGAAGACCAGCGCGGTGAAGGTCCTGCTGCAGAAGGGATGCAATCCTGGAACCAAGAGGCACCCCCGGCGCGGGCCGCTCCTCGAGGCCATACAGGGCGCCAGCGAGAGGCACAACAAGTGCGTCAGGGAGCTCATCAAATACGACGTGGATGTCGACGTGAGGAGCAAAAAGTCCAGAAACCCTGCGCTGCATCTCGCCATCGAGAACGCCGGCTCCGGAAGCTACACGAAGCTGATCTGGCTGCTCGTGAACGCCGGCGCGGACCTGAACAAGCTCGACGGCAACGGAGACTCGGCGCTGACAAAGCTGTTCTCCGGGGCCGGCTCGCTGCCCCTGGAGAGACACCGCCTCGAGGCACTGGCTCTGCTCCTGCACGGCGGCATCCAGGTAAACGGACATGCGCCCGGCACCGGGGATACGCCTCTGCACCTAGCTGTCCGCCGTAAGGACAAGTGGGCTGTCGCCATGCTCCTCCACAAAGGCGCAGACGTCAACGCGAAGAACTCGTCCGGCGCGACGCCTCTGCAGCTGACGGCGAACCAGTTCCGGGGCGATCTCGGTCGCGACCACGCCCAAGTCCTGCATCACCTGCTCCAGGCCAATGCATCGATTGACGAGAGGGCCGGCGCACCCCAGCGCACCGCCCTCCACCTCGCTGTTGTCTCGGGAACAGCCTATGCCGTCAGATTGTTGCTGGACCACGGTGCGAACCCGTTGCTGGTGGACAGAGACGGCAGAGATGCCATGCAGCTCGCCATCAAAGGCGCTGCCAGGCTCACGTCTGAGCCCGAGAGGGTAGAAGACCATGTCGAGATCATGGATGTATTGGTGAGAGTACTTGGAAAGCCCTGGGCCCGATTCAAGGAACACCCCAGAGGGATGTGCGCTGTCGAGGCAGCGTGCTCCACGGGCAACTCGCATCTGTTGCGTACGTTGGTGGTAGAAGGAAAGCTCGACGGGACATCCAAGTTCAGAGGCGAGCAGATCTTGGAGCTGGCGAAGAGGAAGGGCGGTTCGGAAGCTGTCAAGGAACTCGTCAGGACCCGGGTTTGAGCTTGTTCTCCTGATTGACCTGGTCAGGGCCCACGGGCAGCTGCTCCTGTGCGGGCTCTCTACATGTGAGACACTGCTACTTTTCCCTTCCATCTTCTTCTTCTCCTACTCCCCTTCTGCTGTCGGAAACAAGATGAGAGGGATATCATCAATGCTATAGTCTATTCAATATATCAATCACCAAGCACAGCGCCTTGACTGGCAGAGGTACAGCAGACACTGCTTATGAGAGGAATGTTTTCTTTCCAGATCCATCCTTGAGATCCTGATCAAATTCGAAGCTTCTTGTTCCTCTTTTTCTCTTCTCTCCCCCTATCTGATCAGATCACACTCACTGCTGACGAGGTGTACAGTACACGGTACACAGAAATGCCCAATGAACACAGCCGGCAGAGTGACCGAAAAGTAATGCACACATTGTGCAGCCCAGCAAACGCCCCAGAGTCCAGCAGTACCGCGATCCCCATCACCACCATAGAGCCCAAAACGCCCAGAAGAAAAAAAAAAAAAAAAGCACACAGGTATCACCCATGGACACGACGAATGAGTGACTGTCATCTCAACCACAACCACCATCATGAGCTCTCCTCCGCAATCACCTCGTCCGGCGCCACGCCTCCTCCTCCTCCTCCTAGGTCCAAACTCCCCGGCCTCGAGTGTCCGGGGCTGATGTCTCCCGAGAAACTACTCCTAGCGCCCCTGCTGAGGCCCCTGGTCCGGCCAAACTTGATGGTGAAGGCCCCCAGCATCTCCTGGTGGCGGAGGTTCTGCTCCGTGAGGGGCCGCTCGCTGGGGTGCAGCCGGGCCTGCTTGAGGCTGGACTTGATGGGCTTGTGGGTGGTCGGCGGTGGCGGCGGGGCAGAGGCGGGGGAGTTGTAGGAGCTGCTGCCGTCGCTCTTCTGGTGGTGATGCTGGGAGGAGGAGGAGGAGGAGGAGGAGGAGGAGGAGGCGCCGCTCGAACGCCAGGACTTCATCTTGGCCAGGCGGGATGTGGTCTTGGCGAGGGGCGCGACGGGGGCTGCGGAGGACACGGCGGTGCCGCTGACCAGGTCGGGTTGGTGGCCGTCTTCACTGTGGCCTGCTGTGGATGAGGACGAGGAGATGGACTTGCGCAGGATGCGGCTGAAGCGGTCTCGTATCGCCATTGTGATGTGGTCGGTGTGTGGGGTTGGGTTTTGTCCCGTGGGAAAAGAGACCGAGCCTCGATATATTGATCGTGTCTGCTGGCTGACCTCTTCTCCGTCTTCTCTTCTTGCTTCCCCCCCCCTTCCTCTCTCTCTTGCGTCTTTGATTTAATGTTCTGGTGACGAAGCCGAGTGGATCCCTCGGTATGTATAGCAGTTCCGGAGAGGAGAATGTCCAAGTTCAGTGGGTGGTCGGATTGGGTTATATGCCGTCCTGATTCTCAGAGCTGATGGCAACGACAGATGAATATACAGAGGTCATTAATGATGAGAGGTTCAGTTGGACAAGTAAAGCCAAAGAGTAATCAACAATTGCTCTCCCAGAGGGTGCGAATTGGCAACAAGTCGAGACACGAAACAGTTCACTGCCCCACTGGGTTGCGGGAGGGGGGGGACCCGTGACGTATTTATCTACTTACTTACTTACTATACTACGCTCGTTCCACCCTCCTTCAGTCATCACTATTAACAGAGCCTCTCCTCTCCCGGCGTCCCTCCTCCTCACTCTTCTTTTTCCCCCTTTACACTCACATTAGGCTCTGGACTAAGGTCTCCCTACTTATGCAAGCCGCAAGGCCGATCCCATTCGTGCTTCCCCGTATGCTATAGTAGAGTTTTCCACCCCCTCTTCCTTTCCCAAAAACTACCTCTTTCTAGAGGCGCTTGGCTCGCGCAGACATCGGCAATTTTCTCGCTCGCGCCCCAGTCTGGCATCCTCTCGTACTTGGTAAGTCGGGTGTGGGTGTGTGGGGCCGCCGCCGCCGCTGCTGCTGCTGTCTTGGTGTGTCCCTCCCTCCTCCCACCCTGCAGTCAAGGTCGCGGCCCCCGGATTCCCCATCGCAGGGTCCAGAACAGCCCTTCCATCAGGGTCCAGCCCAGACCGATCAGGTGCGGGGGGTGCATCTAGGTTCCGTTATATGTAGCACTACTAAGTATAGCGAGTAATAAAAGAAAAAAAGAGGGTAACTACTAGTCCATCTCTGCCGTTTGCGGTATTACATGCATCCACATGAGAATTTTTTTCCAACATGGCTTTTTATTCCTTTTTTTTTTTTCCCCTAGCTTCTCGCTGTTTATTTCTCCATTCATGTGCATTGATTGCGGTCTTAGTTACTTGGCGGAGGGTTAGCTGCGTTCTTCCTAAGCCAATTGGCTTCAATGTCGAGGAAAATGGCATCTGAAGTCTTGGGCGTGGGGTGACTTGCTGATGGAGAGCCCCGCGGGGGGGGGGGCGTTGGGGCTTTGTGGCGAGACTGTCTGCCGATAATTCTTCCAGGTCCTCGCCCGACTGTTTACCTGGTGATCCAGAACCACTCGAGTTTTATTAGTGCTCACTCCTGTTGTCTCTCCAGACTGCTACACCATATTTTTTAATATTTTCTGCTTAGGCACCTCCAACTTGTGCCCACCACAGCACGCACCCATCCCATGTCTTCCAGGAAATATCCTCGCCCAATCATCCTGCTCGTCTTGTCCGCCTGTCATGTCCGATATTCTGAATCGAGCTAATACTATTTATTACCAAAGAACCTGCAGCGTAAAACACATTGTCCCGTCTGGTCTCGTCCGGACCAAATCCTCCTTCATGAGACCTGACGCGGAAGACACACGGGCACTAGAAATGGCTTTCCAAAGCCCCGGATGCTGTCACTATCTATCCAGAAAAAAAAAAAAAAAAAAAAAAAAGACAAGGAGTCTTCTCTCCCCCCCCCCCCCCCCCCGCCCTCCACCTCTCCCTCTATACATGGTATATCTCGTACATACAAGTACATGGGATAAATACCAATCTAGACTGAAAACAGCAGAACGCCAACAGTCCCGTCCCACTCGTTCGGATGTCTACCGATCCCTCCCGTCCACTTACCGATACTATACTCATTGAAAACCACTCCTACAAAAAAAAAAAAAAAAAAAAAGAAGAAGAAGAAGAAGAAGAAGAAAGAAAAAGGGCCCCCTCCGTCCCCGTCCTCTCACGGCTCGGACCCGAGTCTGTCCTCTCTTCTCCCTGCCTCCCTCTCCCTCTCCCTCTCTCTCGCGCGCGCGCTTATCTCAGACATCCACCGGCTCCGTGTTAGTCGCCGGGGGAGGGGACTTATCAGGATACTTGACCTAGTGGTCAACACGCCTGACTGGGAGGGTCCTCGGGTGCCGTGTGTGTAGCAGCGAGATCCGAAAGGGGGCCCTACCCAGATGAGGGTGTGCCGGCTACCACCACCACATACATGGATGCGTCTCTCCTCCTGTGATGTCTCGGATCATTACTCGGTCAGGACAACACGGAAGCTAGAAGTGGAAAGACGGATACGCATCAACAAACAACTGACTACGAGCTGCATCCTTAGTCAGTTCATTCATCCAAGGAAAAAAAAAAAAAAAAAACCAATGACAACATTCTTGGGTCTGCGCATGAAGTAAGGAGCATTCCTGCCTGGAGTTACTTGCCCTTGGCGGTGTTTGTTGAATCTCTGGTTTAGATATGTGGTGTGCTCGTGAAGGAGAGAGCATCCTAAAGCCTTTTCAGATCTATAAGATACTAGAGAGACAGCAGGAGTATGGGCGTTTGTATGTGCCGACGCAGTACCGCTAAAATTAGAAGGATATTGTGAGCTGTTCTGGACGACCGCTTTTGACTAATAATATAATCAGAAATATTGATGAATATATAGGCAACTGTAAAGAGCCATTCACTCCTCTGGTCATTGAAAAAGTAAACACAAGGTTTACATCCACCATAAACATAGTTGCATGCCCCAACACTGCACCACAGAATATACTCCCGATCAGATCCAGCCGCGTACAATCTCATTGCTGCCATACCTTACCCAAACCAATTCTCCCACCGTCAGTCTCATAACATGACACAACCCCAAGGTCAACCCGACACGGCACCATCCATATATATACATCACGCCAGACACTCGCCACCAAAAACACCAGCGCTCCCCAAGGGCAGACCACCAACCGACATGAGACCCCACGCCAGGCCTGCAGCCTCAAGATCTACCTCCTGGGCAGGCATATCGTCGCCCTCGGCGCTGACCTTCTCCTCAGGGCTCGGCTTGTAAGTGTTGTCGCCGGGCTCCTCCTCAGGGTCCCGTCTGGTGGTCCTGCGCAGTCTGCCACGGCGGCGCGCTGCGCGTGGCTCCCGATGCTTACTATCACCCTCCTTGGATTTTCGGCTTCTCGTAGCTCTTCGTCGGACGCCGGTAGAGGTTGAGGTCGAGCCATCAGACGTGTCATCATGGTCCTCACCATTCTCGACCTGATCTGAGCTGCTAAAATCGTCGACAGGCCCGGGTGCGCCGTTGCTACGGAGAGGAACCACTGCTGTGAGAATATCACCAGCGCCCAGGGACCGCACAGCCGCCCAGAGGCCAACGCTCAGGCCGCTGATCAACACATCGCAGCCGGCGCCCGCGACAACCGGGTGGTCTCTCGTCGACCCCAGGAGCTTGCCCAGCGCGGTGGTCGTGCGTTCCCACCTCGACCGCTCTTCGATATCCCACGGCAGCAACCTGCTGTGTCGGTGGTAATGGGCTTGCGGCAGGTTGTACCGCAGGCCATTGAACGTAGCCGTCCCGTGGAGAGCAGCGCTCACCACCGCCATGACCCTGAACAGGCCGACATGAGCTGCGTCCGCCCTGTGGCCGGACCGCACAGACCCCCACGAGATGGGCGCCACAGCTCGTAGCAGCAACGGGACAAATGTCAAGGCTCGAGACGCGCCGAGAGTCCGGCTGAAAGAAGCTGTTCCTGCGGCGTGGGGTAGGCGATAGATTGCACCATAGCTGGCCAGGACGGTGAGCAGCAACAAGCGCTGGCTCGGGACCCAGCCGCGCGGCTTTGGTGTGAATATGGCGTTGCGAACTCGAGCGAACCTGAATTATAATTCATTAGCGACAGGGCACATCATATTTCTAGATTTTTCTTTTTGTCTGTGTTCTTCAATTACCTGGATGGTGCTTGAACCCCCTCGGGCAGGGGTGCAGGAGTGAGCAGCAGAGCCACAAAGAAGAGGTTCTGTGCAAAGGAGAGGCTGACGAGGTGAGCCAGACATTGGAACGCGAAGAGGTTCGAGATGCCACGGCGGGCTCCTTCGGTGGCCAGGAGCACGCTCCAGGGGACGAACGCCAGGTCGAGCTGCTGTCCCCACCAGAACCGACGAGCCTTTTCAGCGACGATCTCGAAGGCATCCTGATAGATCGGGGTGTCTGCCAGCCACCGCACCCTGTTGCTGAACAAGGTGTATGCGCGAGGCTCATCCTGAATAATTGACGAGTTGGTCGCGAGGCCCTCTTCTACGTTGCTGGTGAGAGGAAGTTCGTTAGATGCGTCATCCCACAGAATATTTTTTCTCCAAATAGTAATTAATTGTTCGCAAACCGTAATTACTGACCTCTGAGCTTGCCCGATGCCTCTTTCATCAGCCCAGACATTGAATGACAAGGCTGCATATGACAATGCTGCATAGCATGCAGTGACAGGGCTAAGCAAGGCGATACCGGCAAATAATGGCACCATTTTCTTGCGCCGATCAAGGCGGAGTCTCACATCTTGAGCCGGTGTGAGGGATCTGAACGAGCGATACAGGCTGGTGCATACCCTCTGTGTGAAATAAACCACACTGACGATGTGGAGGCCCACCAGTACTGCCCCTGTGTATCTACTCTGGAGTCAGCAAGACGAACTGCTGGAGCGGGTTCATTGTATAAGTGGGTGACAGCATGGCGCAGGACTATGTCGATGTGGGCAGCAGACCTTGGTTCGGGCTCGATAGGAACGGGCGCCATGTTCGAGGCACGCCCACGTTGGGCAGTATTTAATTATTGTAATGTGAAGATGTCAGCGTTTGCTTGAGGTGTTAGAAGTGATGAGGGGTAATATGATCTGCTTTGTCCTCCTGTCTCGTTAGCCACAGGGTTGGAGACGGTCATATTGCGGCTGATGTATAGGTACATTGCGTGCAGATGTTCTGACGATTTGTAAATCGCAGGAATTTACATTACATTGTAGATGTACATCTGCACAGTGACGCACTTGGGTGGCATGCCCCTGGTCTCTTAGCAGCTTCATTTGCACTAGAGGCGTAGTCGCCCTCTGCGGGCGTCAACGCATCTTCAAGCACTGGAGTATAGTACCTGACAACGTACAGTAGTGATAGAATAGCCCTAATAGACCAGATTCTGCACTCTGCTTTACCACGGCACTGATGATTCCCGGCCAGTTTCTGCTGAACAGTTCATCACACCCGAGAGAGCATCCGAGATCGACCGACCCTCAGCATCGCAAGGCCCAGCTTCCAGGCGAATCGATCTCTACAGACACATTGTAAGTATCTCTGGGACGGACCGCACCGCATTTTGACGAGAAATACCTGAGATCTCAGAATCACTCTGACCGCCTTCAATCTGTGCGAGGCTACCATAGAACCTATTGGAAGTGCTTGTGTTATCCTCCAAGATTCTCGAGAGGGACGGGGCACTGTCGTCCCAGTGTATATCAGTCAGAATATGTCCAGCATTCGGATACCCTTCTTCATATCATCCATTCTCGCCTCAGGCAGCTCTTCTATAACCAAGTCGATTATCGCGCACGGTCCGACAAATACGTATTTGCCTTCTACACGTCTCAGCACAGCCACTCCATCGTAACCCTTGAGCAAGTATACCTCATCACCTTCCTCTAGTATTCTTGGAAAGAGTCCGAGATAACCTTTCTTGGTCCAAGCCATTCGTCCCGCGAGGCCGCTGAGGCCTGCCACACTGTCTATAGATAGCCTGGCTCGCTGGTATTGACTAAAGGTCTTGCACACGCCAGACAATCGCCTTAAGAACCTATCGAGTTCCGAAGCGGACATACGCGTATCAGCACCTCCGGACTGTGCATGCGAATCTGGGACCAAAGACGATAAAGACACGGGACTTTGCCCGCCGTCATCCAGCGCTTCAGGCCACACTGTTGTAATGGCAAAGGCCAGTGACGCTTCTACAGTCTCAAGATCTGGCATGGCTGCAGGGGCCCTCTGCTCTAGCTGCGATAGATGCAATGCCTTGTATACAGCAATAGTTGAGGGGTAGCCAGCTGGGTATTCCTTGTGCAGCGCTAGAAAATGCAGAAGCCACGTCAAGAGCCGCTTGGTGGGACGCCCTTGCTCCCGTCCCACAACGGATACATCCACACCTGCATGGGCAATGTCATCGGTCTTGACTGCTGCACAGCGGAGCACTGCGCCGTGTATTGACCAAAGCTCCTTGACGTCGCCAAATAGGGCTTCTGATGGTGTGAACGCCGCCGTTGCTGTCTTGCCCGTCTTCGTGGAACAGAAGGTTGTGGGAATCCACGACGGCACGAAGCATGCGTCGTCGCCATTATTTATTTCGATTCCTGCTGCCCTCAGGAACCAAAGGGGCTCCACGTACAGAGAATATTGCTGCAAGAGTGGTGCGTTGATCCTCAGAGAGCACCATGCTTCCCACATCTTGAGGAATTTGAGGAACAAATCAGCAGGAGGCTCATTGTATTCCGGCTCGACTTCAAGTTTCGAAATACCCAGGAGACCGTAGATGGCGTCTCTCGGATCTGTGACATCGAGCTTTTGATTCATACGCCATAGAATATAGACATGAATGTCGATACCGGAATACTTCCGAAGGGTCGCCAGCGCTTCCGTGTCGAATTCTTCCATCATTTTCCCCATGGTAGAGAGTCGGGAAATTTTGCCGTTGCTTAAAATATCCTCAAGATATTCTATGTGGTTAAAGATCAGGAGCTTTTTGCTTCCAACGTCATGGACAAGGTGCCACGTGATGAAGTCTATTGAATCTGGCCGGACTTCTCGGTCGATGAAAGTCGAGGTGTACCACTTCTGAACAAGCGCGATGTGGCGGAAGGGTATCGTTTTCGAGCCCGTTATCAGGAGGATGTCTCGCGCAAGAAAGAGCTCCTGTAATATCCAGAGCCGAGACCAGTAAGGGCGGCTGAGGAGAATGGTGATGGACAACCAGGGGGGTACAGGATCACCCTCTACTTCCTGATCACGAAGAACCGGAAACTGTGTAACCCAGCGCAGGTCTGAGAAGGCGTCGTCGCCCCGTGCGGTAACTTGATCATGGATGATGTTGAGGGCATCCAAGGCTCTGTTCGAGAAGTGATCTGCCGGACCAAGCCAGGACAGGACCTGGTCAGCCCCCGAGAAGATTTCTTTCATCAACGGCACCTGGTGGCTCTTCTCCGGCAAGTCGCCCTGATTGATACAGACGCCATCAGCCCAGAGGCGCCTTGAGCGAAGCGGTGTTGTTTCCTCCGACGAAGACTGGGTTTTCCAGTGATCGAATACGTCGATTAGGGCATTAGCGAGATTCTTGGTCACAGGAAGGACCGCTCCATCCACCAGGATATCGGTGACATCCTCTGGATCACCCCAGACGTAAGAGAGTGCACTGAAGACCGGCTCGCCCGAGAGGGACTCATTGTGCAGCGCGAGAGAGACCTGCGGGTGGACCGAGATGATCTCGATGAGCCTGATCTCTTTGCAGGTCTTATCAAGTTTTCCATATATCGAAGATGGTTCCTTTGATGATGAGACTGCCATTTCGATGGTGATGCAACTAAGTAATGTGATCGACTTAAAGAGTCTCAAAGATGAATCAGGCAAGAGGTTACCAAAGTGCAGGAAGAAGAAAGAAAAAAAATACCCCAATCCGAGAAAGTTTGATCAGTACTGTCAAGAATATTCAGTGAGAGAAATGCTAAATCCAGGCGCAGCTGAGGTAGACGGGCAATTTGCTCCTTCTATAAATAAGCTGCCTTGCTGTCACATTTCATGTGCAGGCAAGACGTGACTCTGCAACCAGTCACTCAATCATGGCAGGTGTCTGACAAGGTGCATCTGCAGAGAAGACGCCATCGAGGGGGCAATAGTACGTGGTTTGGTGTGAAGACTTGCAGTAGCTGTTCATCTATTGGGTGTCCTTGGCCAGGGGAAGAACACCATGATTCTAGGAGGCTGAAGTGGAAAACCAGTAGTACATAAGATGGACGTACGGAGTACTGTGATGGCACCCCCACAGAATTGGATGGCACGACGGGGGCCGGGGGGTAGCACTATGTAGTAGAAGTGGATCACTGGAGCTCTGCAAAATATGCTAGGGCCACCCCTGTTCTGCCACTCTGCCACTGTAACAGTACCGTAAGTAGTGGCTCTCCAGTAGTACCCTGCCGTTGGTATGGGAAATCATTCCCTGTCCTTATATTCACGATCCTCACACCAGCTCCCACCGCAAGGATACTACAGTACTAGACCCTCGTGGTCTCTTCTTCTCCTCTTCAAGAATCTTGCCTCAATGACAATATGTACCATCTCGCCAAGGGGCTCTACCTGCTGGCAACCAGCAAGGAAGGTATGTGACCTCTCCCACGCCATTGAGCCCGACCGAGTTCAATCCCTACTCCCCCCCCCCCCCCCCAAAGCTGTAGGCTGACCAACGACATGCTCTGCGCGCCCGCCCGCCCTTAGAGTACTCGGTAATCCTCCTCGGCCTCGACAATGCCGGAAAGACCACCTTCCACGAGCAGGTCAAGTCCCTCTTCCTGCCCGACAGCCCGGAGCCCAAGCTCAACACGGTGCCGACGGTGGGCCAGAACGTCTCGACCATCAGCCTGCCGGACATGTACCTCAAGATCTGGGACGTGGGCGGGCAGCACTCGCTGCGCAGGCTGTGGCAGAGCTACTACGCCAGCTGCCACGCCATCATCTTCATCATCGACAGCACGGACATTGGCGACGGCAACCTGGACCACGACCACACGGGCCGCCTGGACGAGTGCCGCCTCGTGCTCGAGGACGTGCTGCAGCACAGCGAGACCGAGGGCGTGCCCGTGCTGGTGCTGGCCAACAAGCAGGACAGGGAGGACTGCGTCGAGGTCGTGAGGATCAAGGAGGGCCTGGTCAAGAAGGTCTTTGAGGGCGAGAAGGCGAGCAGCATCCGCGACTCGAGGGTGCTCCCCGTGTCTGCCCTGACGGGCACTGGCGTCCGGGAAGCCATCGAGTGGGTGAGGTCGAGGGTCAAGTGGAACAAGGAGTCAAGACCGCCCGTGATGCGGTGACGGGGCGGTGGGTGCTTGCGTGTGCATGGGTGTCCAGGCGTTTCTCGGATCTATCTATGGGGTTCATTCAGGATATTATAGAGTGGTCGGTTTGGGCAGGGACGGTGGAGTTTCGAGTGGGTGATTTGTCTTGGGAGCTAGCACAATCAAATGCAGCACAGTAAAGACCTTCTTCGACATTTTGTCGACACAACCATGCAGTCGAGAGGCCAGCATCAAAAATCTCTAGGCCATTGCTGAAGACCTGGGGTGTGGGCATCATTCGGGGGGTATCATGAATTTATTTGCTTGTCTACGCCTTTGTGTCTCTTACGCCTCGACCTGCCTCTCGTTCTCCGCCGACAACAGTTCCGCGATCAGGCCTCCCTTGTCTCTCCTCTTGGCATCCTCCGCGAGCTTCTGGTCCACCAGCGTCGAGAACTCCTTGGCCTTGGTCAGCGCCACATTAGTGCACTGCAACAGGACGACGGCCTCGGTCGGGGTTCCGCCCAGCTTGGAGATCTGACAGATCTCGCCGTGCCTGTTGAGGCTGACGGTGCAGCTCCCGACGCGCACCTGCTCCTCGATCCAGCTCGCGTCCACGAGCGCCGTCTCGGCCTCGTCCCCAAAGAAGCTGAAGGTGACGCAGTAGGGCGAGTGCAGCCAGCTCAGCGGCACCGGCTCCCTCTCGGCGGGTGTGTACACGGTCAGCACCTCGCCCTCCATGCCCGTGTCGGGCTTCCGGAAGTGGCGCAGCGCCGCCACTGCTGCGAGGCAGGACGCGTCCGTCAGGTTGCCGTCGTGCGAGAGGACGTGCAGGTCGACACGGACGGACCAGCACTTTTGCCCCGCGACCAGGCACAGCGACTCGACGTCCAGGGCGCCCGAGCGACGCACGGTCTTCTCGAGGGTGCGGGAGAGGAGCACCTCGATCTCGGTGGGGCGGTTGACCTCGAAGGCGGGCGAGGTCATGGGGCTGAGCTCGGTCACGATGTTGAAGACGCCGTCAAAGGGCCGGTCTGGGTAAGGGACTGTGACTTCGGCTGAGGTTCTGGCCAGGACTCTGCACGGTCGGATTGAATTGTGGTTAGAGCTTTTCCCCGAGGACGTAGCTGAGTCTCACCACAGAAGGTGCGCTCCACATACCTCGTCTTGCCCAGCCTGACTTCAGCTGTGCCATACTCGTCCCCAAAGGTGAGCTCAATCGGCCGGTACTCGTCGAAACTGCGGTTGTCGAGCCGGAGGTGCTCCTGGAGGGCCTGCGTGACGAACGCCTTCTCGTTGAGAGAAGGCTCTGCTTCTCTGGGCATTTTGAATTATCTCTCTCGCACACTCCTCTCTCTGCCCAGAAATTTCAGGTAACACCGATCATGCCTGGGGCTGCAGCAGGTCATTCGTAGCGTAGCTTCGAGGATGGCGGTTGTTTCGTCCGTCTCTGAACTTTTTCGATCGCGGGGAGGCGGGAAGCTCGCTGCTAGCCCGCTGTGGCAGGGATCCCACAGCAGGTCGCATTTAGTTCTGCCAGGCGGCGACGCTGATCTACAGGGGGTACCTTCAGCATGCAGCAGAGCCTCGGAACGCCCGACCAGCCGACCACTCCAAACCGAACCTCAACTTTCTCCAAACTCTCGACTGCCTGCTCACTCACGCCCTGTGCACCATTCAACCTTTCTCTGGACAGGCTTCACCTTCTTCCTCTGCCTCCATCACAAAATGACCACCGCACACAGACCTACTTTTGACCCCGTAAGAATTAGCTGCCTGGCCCTCCCTTCAATTCACCCACAGGATGCTAAATAAGTTCGCCAGGCACGTGGCAAAGAGGCCCTTCGCGGTCCAGCCTACCACCAGCGACTCCTGCCCGCGCATACCCAGCTCAAGTTCCGGTACACTCTCCCCCACTATCCATCCAGCCATCCATCCCTGCAGCCTGCTGACATGATGTCTTCCTTCCTCCCACAGAAAACCTGGACAAGGCGGCACAGGCGACCGGGAGACCCGCGACCTGCGCGCCGAGCTCCTCGCCGCTGAGGCCGCGCACCAGGCCAAGCTGCACGGCGGCCCAGCCCCGGGTTCTGCAGACGACGATTCTGCTCCACCCAGCCACGGCACCAAGCGCATCCTTGAGTCCGGCGCCTCGGCTGCCGGCGGCGCTGACGACGATGAGGAGGAGGACCCAGAGGCGAAAAGGCGGCGGATATTAGAAGAGACGCGGGACATTGACGCCGACGACTCGGATGACTCAGATGGCTCGGGCAAGGACGACGACGACGATGACGATAGCGACTCGGACGAGAGCGACTCGGACGACGAGGAGGCGGAGCTGCAGCGGGAGCTCGAGAGGGTCAAGCGCGAGAGGCAGGAGAAGCGCGAGCGCGAGGAGAGGGAGCGGGCGGCGGCCGAGGCGGAGCAGAGAGAGAAGGACATCGCGAGGGGGAACCCGCTTCTCAACAAGACAGACTTCACAGTCAAGAGGCGGTGGGATGATGATGTGGTGTTCAAGAACCAGGCAAGGGGCACCGAGGAAAAGAACAAGAGCAAGGAGTTTGTGAATGATATGCTACGGAGTGACTTCCACAAGCGGTTCATGAGCAAGTATGTGCGGTAGAAACGGAGCGGCCACGTCGGTTCGCGGGCATACGGGGCAGGAAATGTCATGAGCGATTGTTTTCAGGTTGGGATCGCGGTACCAATGTGTCTGCATGCATCGGGTTTGGTGTCGTGATGTACATGCAGTACGGCATGCCTACTTGTATAGGTAGTATGGCAAAAGCAAGCCTACTGGAATGCAGCCTTCAACCTATCCCTCTTTTTGTCCAGAGTGGCAGCCACCTTATCGAATGCCGTAGTCGACCTGTTAATGTTCCGGATGCTGCGCATAATAATGACTTTCAGCAGGTACCGCCGCCGTCGGATCAGCAAAGCTCTCTCGCATTCACAAGGTACGTTGGAACAGCAAGTCGACTCACCCGCAGGAACAAGAACCCAAGGGGCGTTGAATCCAACATAATATACCCAAAAATACTGAAACTCCGGCCGGCTGTACACGATATCATTGTATTTCTCCTCGACGTAGCAAGTGGAGTAGTACAATGCCACGCCATACAGGTGTGCGACGCTCACGATGATTTGGAGGGGATGGCGCAGGCTGGCTGTGCGGGCGATGGACACGGCTGTTGCGAAGCTGAGGGGTCCCCACACGGCCTACAAGAGCACGATTCAGCCTTGTATTTTGATATATGACTTTTGTCAAAGTTCCGTCTCAACTCACGACTGTGATGGCCTCAACGCAGAGCATGAACGGGTCTGATGTCAAGTAGCGGGAGTCGGACAGCGCATACTCCTTCCACAGTTGGGCAAAGAGGTCCTGTGAGGCGGCGAGGGTGGCATGATTATACAAAAAGTACCCTGTCCATTGGGAAGTCAGCTCGTCGGGTGTAAAGTACAAGTATTGGCCCGCAACACATACCTTCGAAGAAACAGTGCAGCGATCCACCTGCGCACATATCAGTTACTCAAATTCTGATATAGTCATTCTCGAGAATGGACCGAGCAGATCCACAGCGCGGTCTTTTGGGAACTTACATAGAACGAACCATCCCAGCACAGCCTTGTCGGCCAGAGAGAGCCTTGGGTTGAACTTGGCTGCGAGCCACAGCGCAGTGAAGACGGTGATGCTCAGCAGGCTGGCCAGGCGAACAATCAGCTCGACGAGTGAGCTTGTATTTGCAACATAGTGTGGGATCTGTGCATCTTGTGGGTAGTATGGATGTAGTGGGACACTGAAGACCTGAGCCATGCCTATGGCTGGCTGCTGGCGCAGGACACTCACTGACTGCGATTACAGATGAGGAGTTTTTCCTCCTGGGTGATCAGATGCGGGCCTCAACTGGCGCTCAAGCTGACCCAGCTCTGCCAGAAAGAAAGAGGACGAGAATTGTGTAGGATTGCAAAATGGTATCGGTTCTCTGGAAAGGGCAAGTGCATTTGTAAATCCGTGGATACGGCAAGTGGGCAAGTGCTCCAGGTCCTAGTGGTAGGAAGCTATGTGCAGGCCGACACTGCCTTAGAGATTTCTGAAATCTGATTGGAGGTCTAGGGTAAGTCCCCCCCCCCCCAAGCTTCCTTTTTTTCCCCTTTCCTTTTCTCCCAACTACTCCTACCAGAGGGGAGAAAAACCTTCCAGAAAAAAGGGAAACTGAGAGAAATGAAACATCAATAGTTCAGTGTGCCATTTTGAGGCTTGAACAGAAGTCTGCATTATATTTGACTTGAGAGATCTGCTGTAGACCTCACCTTGTAGATTCCACACTGCCACTGCCTCTCCCTCTCTCATATTTGGCATGCTACTCCCTGCTCAGGGCGGGAACATGTGCTCAGCCCATTGGCTGCTGAGGTCACTATAAGCTGCTAAAGAGCCTCTAGGACCTTGTACTAAGCATCACTCACCACCACCACTACCACCACCACCCATCACAATGGCAAGAGCCAGCTAGCCCTGTCTGGTGACACTTGGTGCTCATGTGCCTTCCTTCTGTCTGCTGCCTGCCACCCTCATCACACTGCTCGGTGCTTATATCCTCCATCCCCTTGTTACTAAGTAGTAATTCCAAAACTTAACGTTCAGCCTCCTCTGTCTGTCTCTCTCTCTCTCTCTCTCTCTCTCTCTCTCTCTCTCTCACACACACACACAGCAACTATCCTTGTACTTTCGGTATTGCATCCATGGATAGCAAGGCGGCATTACTTCCATGACGGATGCAACACCCCATTCCAGAAGCAAAGAAGGGTGCATGCAGTTCCCGGACAAAGTGACCCAGTGTCCAGGAACAAGGCTGTGTCATCATAATGCGCAAACTGTTCCTCCTCCTCCTTTCTATAATCTTTACGGCGACAAGCCAAGCGGCGTCTCTTCCCTCTCGTGCCTGGGCCGCTGGTCCCTCGCGACAGAATGACGATGGCGGGCAACAACATATCCTCAGTCTAGACCAACCACCCGACGGCTCTTCTTCTTCTCCACCCTCGTATCGGCAGGCTCGAGGCTTCGTTGCCCTTGGCGATTCCTATTCCGCAGGTATCGGAACTGGCCTCGATGGGCACTACCTCGTCTCTGAAGGAGACTGCCGACGGGGTCAACATGGCTACCCTCTCCTCCTCCACACTGACCTGGACAACGCCACCAACACCAACACCTCCTTCCAGTGGCTCTCGTGCACCGGCGCCAGGACCACCGATCTCTTCTCGGGCCTGGAACCGTCCAGCCAGATCGACGCCATCAACACCTCTCTACCCCTCGATTTCGCTACTCTCTCCGTCGGCGGCAACGACCTGGGCTTCTTCGACGTCATGAATGCCTGCATCTTTCGCTTCTACTCCTTCTACAGCGGCACCTGCGCCGCCGCCCTGGCTGCCAGTGACGCCGCTCTCACCAGCGGCATCTTCGAGCACAGGCTCGACATCATCCTCCAGGAGATCCTCGACGCCGTCGTCTGGGAGAAGCGGCCCCTCTTCAGCCTGACCGTCACGGGCTATGCTCGCTTCTTCAACGACCAGACCCCAGAGTGCGACACAATGTCCCTCGGCGTCTGGTGGGGCGGCCCAAAGCTATCGCGCAACATCCGGGCCCGCATGAACGACCTTGTCGACGCCGCCAACGCCAAGCTGCGTGGGGCCGTGACACGCGCCGCCGCGCGGTTCCGAGGTCCTCGCCCGCGGGTGCTGTTTGTCGACTACGACGCCCTCTTTGAGGGGCATCGCTTCTGCGAACCCGGCGTCGTGGAGCCTGCATATGAGCGCATCGAGAGCTGGTTTTTCCTCGTAGGGGGGCCTGACAATGCGCGGAACGAGACGTCCTGGCCCAACGGGACCAATGGTGACCCTCCTGACGGCAATAATGATGATTGTTGTGGCGGCAGCAGCAGCAACCACAACGAGACGATGGTGCTGTCGCCCACCTCGGTCCTCGTCGACCCGCTTACGTGTCTACCGCGCGCGCAGAGCCGTGGGGACTGGGGCGAATTGGCGCTGTGCTACATGGCGATGGCCAAGAACCGCGATCCTTCACTGCGCCCGGCGTACGGGGGCCTGACGGCGCAGAGTGGCAACTGGTGGGTTCCTACGAGTTATGGCAAGACGTTCCATCCTCGCAGTCTGGGGTGTGAGGCTATCCGGGACCAGATTTATGAGACATGGAGGATATATGGGCTTTGAGTATCTTTTCCGTCTTGCTAATTTCAGCTTGTGGATAGTAGAGTTGCTTGGTGTTTGGGGGGTGTTTCTGCCTAGGCTTTCATGACTTCATTTTCTCCTCATCACTGAATTCTCTTCTTATCCTTTTCACATGCGACGGTGTTCATACTTTGGGTCTGGTCTGGTCTGTTTCTGAGCAGAGCATGCATGCATGGGGTTGACACGTTCTGATATCCAAAGATTGATCCGTTTCTGAATTTTTCCATCCTTAACATCATCAATCAAGTCTTCATTATCTCCTCCCAAAGCTGCTAGTAGATTCTCGTATTCCAGTTTTTTGTGTCTTTAGCAATAATGCCAGCTGCAAGTTGTTCTTTCTGAACACTTTTCAATTTCAGGGTATAATGAACTATCTCGACTTCCACGCATCGTAGTAGCTAAGCCCCCATTCTTTCGTACTGAACAGGCGAACATAAAAGAGGACACGCAACCTAAAAAAGAAGAAAAAACCACCCTTCTCTATTCGCCGAGCATGCAAGTGGGGCACTATTATTCCCTTTTCTTTTGGTATCCTTCCCTTCTATATCCAGCCGTAAATGGCACATACGCACAAACCTTGACTACCCCGGTCGGATGGCCATGTTGTACAGCACAATGTAGACATACATATGTCTAATCAGCCAGGCCAAACGCGTCGCCAATGGCCAGAGTATTGATCCTCACACCCGTCAGCGCCACCAGGATCCCCACTACATCTACCACCAACAGCACCAAGGCTGCCATCATGAAACGCGGGCTAAACACCCGGTACAACATGAGATGTCGCCGCAGGTATCCGGCCCACGCCATCGTCGCCAGGCTCTCCACCGCAAAGAATGCCACAAACACACCCAGCGCCCGGCTGACGGCCTCCAACATGCCCTTGCGCTTTGGTCCCGTCTTCCATAGCACGAGCAGCGGCACACACGCCGCGGCCAGGATCTGCCCTGCCAGGTGGTTCATGGCGACCACCAGCGGGCTCCACGGATATCGCAACGTGAACAGCGGGATGAAGGCTGCGTCCCACTGGATGCTGCTGAACACAGCCTGGTGGCCCGTCTTGAAGTAGTGGAAGTTGCCCAGCAGGGCTAACATCACAGGGCCGATGGTCTCGCCAGCAATGTCGTTCAGGTCGAGGAGCTCTACGAGAGACAGCACCTGCCACATCATCAGGGCGACAGCGCCGCCTCCCATGGGCTTGGAGAGCAAGATGCAGGCGGCCATGATGTTGATCGGGAGCAGAAGATACCGCGCGCCATTGGCGTTGCCGTAGCCCAGGACGATGATCTGGGCTCTTTTGGGGTCTGCAGATGTCGTGATGATGTTGATACATGGGGGTGCCCAGATGAACGCGGTGACACCTGCGACCAGGGCGATCCCAAGAGCCAGTTGTGCAGTGTACACGCTCGCGTATTTGAGGATACCTGCGGGTAGGGAGGGGACCCAGTCCGCGTTGTCTGCTGTGTCCATGGTCCAGTACACTGCTGACAAGAACAGGGTGAGACGGAGTGCATAGCTGATCCACGTGGGCGCCAGGCCATGATAGGATCGTGTGGGTATATAGTATGCCTTGATGATCGAAGGGAGAATCGCAAAGACGGCAAATGGGATGACCAGGTGCCACGGTGCCGACGTCGAAGAGGTTGAGGATGCGTAATAAGTGGTCTTGCAGTAAGGGTACTGTTCGTCGCGACAGAGTTTCGAAAAGGAAGCGACACGTCCAAGGATGACAAACAGAATGGAGTGGTAGATGGCGAGGTAGCGATTCTGCTTGTGCTCGATGTTCAAGGCGGCTAATGCGTTTGCCAGACCGAATGTGGTTATAAAAAAGAGGAGAATGGAGTCCTCCCAAATGGTGTACGAGTTGGAAGCGAAGCCAATGGACTGGCTGATTGTGAAAATGACCGCTAGCCAGCCCCAAATGTTGGATGGGACCGGAATAACCAAACGTTTTCTCAACAACGCTATTATGACCATTGCTGTGCTTGCCAGTCCAGCCGAGGCAGCACCGAGACGATAATCATCCGCCTCTGTCAAGATCGCATATGCAGTGCCCAACACACCGCCTGGAATAGCACCAGCAAGAGCAGCTTTGACGGCTGTCTGAGAATAGGTCTGATATGCAGGCACATCCACATCCGTCTTGATATCTTCGAACTCCAGCTTCTGCTCTGCCATATCCAGTTCAAAGTCGTCTAGTTCAGCGAGATCGTCGTCGGCATCCCTGGTGATGTATATGACCAGCGCAAGCAGGCCGAGGCCAGTAATCGCCAGGCCAATAAGCATGTTGGGAACATCAAATCTGGCCCACAGGCTCTTGGAGACTTTCAGATTCTCCTCTTGATAATCCTTGAAAGCAGAATACACCGTCTCGTACGATTTTCCCCAAGAGTGATCCCTCAACACACTCTCAGCGGCCTGGAAGAACTCAGTTGGCGACCCAGCCTCGGTCTTTTGGTCGATTCCCCGGGCCGCAAAATAGGACGCCTGGTATCGCTGGATCCCAGCAGCTGCGACCCGCGTTGCGGATGCCAGAGAGTTCCAAGCGTCACCCTTTCTGCCAGCAAAGGCTTCCTCAATAGGCGCGCCCAGGTTGTTGTAAGGGATGGGAATGCCGAGCAATAGAGCCAGAGTCGGAACAAGATCAATCTGGTTGACCGGCCTGGTCTTAGCTGTGGGCGGAGGTATGATGAAGTCGGGCTTTGTCCGACCAAAGACTGGGTTCTTGGAGTACATCCACAGGGCGGCCTCGATCTCATCGTCGCTCTCGCCGCCATGATCACCCTTGGGATCCATGCCATGGTCGCCCATTACGATCAGAACCGTATCATCGTCTATCTTGCCGGCAAGGTCTCGAACGAAATCGTCCATCTGGCGTAGTTTGGCCGTCATGGCGGTATGAGCTGGGCCGTAGCGGTGACCAGCATGATCAACGCCCAGCAGGTGTCCGATGAGCAGATCCCACTCTCCCTTCCTCTCCGTTGTCACCAAGGGAAAGATGTGCTTCAGTACACCATTGTCAACAGAGTGGAGGTCCCAGACGTTGAAGCTGTCGTAAGCTCTGCTGATGTTGGGCTCAAAATACCCAGGGAATAAGGCTTCCCAGGTGTCATCTCCAAGATGCACAATCTTCTTCCCGGCGTCGCGTAACTGCATAAGCAGGTTGTCCTCCTCGATGGCTGTGCCCGCAAAGTTACTGCCGATATCAACAAAGGTCGGCAGCGTCCCGGTCGTCAGCCCCTTCAGCCTCTGCATGGTTGCTGTTGGCGGGTCTGCAATGAAGGGCCGTAGGAAGGCATTGTTTGGAGACTTCAAAGCGGTCTCGTACATGAATGGAAACGCATTGTGGAACTCGGCATCGTCCTCCACCGGTACGGTGAAGTCATATCTCAGCGCATCGATGATAACCACCACTGCCCGGTCAAACGTCTTGGGGTGCCAGCATCCACCCTCGACTGTACCCTGGCCTTTCCATTCGGACAGCACACTCAGGTCTCCTGTCGTCGTGGCCTCCACGGGGTTGATGGTGCAATTGGATTTCTCATCGAGAACAAAGCGTGTCAAGAGGAAGCCGGACGTGAAATAGGCTATGCCGATGGCGTGTATGCACAGCATCCAGACCCAGAAGCCGACTGTCCACCCCCAGCGCCGCTCGTATGCAGCCTTCCGGCGCAACTCAAGGGCTGCACGCTGTCTCTTGAGAGCGCTAGTGCGCTTGCTCTCCTCGGCTGCGTCCTCCACATCCTTGTCATCGGCCCCTTCGGGCTGCTGCCGGCGTTTGGCTGCTGCGAACTGTGCGGCGATGGTGTTGTAGTCGGTGAGAGAGGGCTTCGAGCTGTCGGTAGATCGAGGATTTCGGGGAGGCATTGTGCGTATATGGAGGAATGCGGAGGAGGAGGGGAGATTGGTGTCGAAGATCTGTTGAGATTATAAAGACATGATTGGAAATGAAACAAAATGGCTCAGAGAGAGAGAAAGATGAGCAGCAAGGGAATTGAACAATCCGTCGTGATCTGGATTCGGTTCTGCGGATGTTGGAGCTGGAGAGCAGTGAAGCTGGTTTGAGCCCACAGCTCTCCACTAAACTGCCCCACGTTCTTGTACTACAATATTGCCCTTTATTGCCTTTTCCTGGGGCAGGTTATGGCAAGCAGGGACGTCTACAGTAGCAGCGCCCCTAAGCTTACAGCATGGCGCTATTCTCCTAGTAGCAGCCATAGCAGCAGCAGTAGCACTAGCGTAGGCCAGTAACTAGACCTTCATTTCAGAGTCTTTGAGGAAATGCTGGCTTGTGGTTCCTTACATTTTTTGGTTTCCATTACTCCGTTCTTCTTGGTTATTCCTCTTCCACAATTAACAGCTCTTGCATTAATTGTTGTCAGGCTGAAACTTGCATGTATGGGTTCTGAAAGGAGGCTGTGCCGAGCTGCTAGCATAGATCTGGTGGTGATTCTTTGCAATGGCTGGCTTGCTTGCTCCATGTCAACTGTCTGGAGACTCTGCAGCCAAGTGACATGACAGGGCTTTAGCATCAGGTATCAGGCTTGCAGAACACATCTGAACCAAGGGGTAGTTGACCCAAGACTCCAATGATCTAATTCTCTGCTGTGATCATAGTTTAGGCAGATTTCTCTTTGCAGCTGTTTGAAGCAGATGAGGCAAGGGCGTTGGACCTCTGAAGTTGGTAACACCTTCAGCTGGCCTAGTGGGTTCATGCTGAGGGAAGGTACTGCTACCAACTCAGGCTTACTTAAGACCAGTACCCCACTAGAGCCCGCACTGGGGTGCCCCTCCAGCCTCCGCAGTCGGATCCCCATGCATCATAGTCAGCAAGGGTTTTTTGAAGCTCTGACTGTGAGTGTTGCTGGGTCTTGGGCCGTGTTAGTCACTCAAACGGGTTGTATCCAAAATTTTCAACTGCATCAATTGCTGCCACCTACGACTCGAATTTGGTTCTCAATCGGCATATTTCACTCCTTGAGAAACGGGAGACAGCAGAGAACCATGTCACAACTTCCTGATCCCACCGTGGACCTAGACTGGTCAGGCTTTGTCGGCCCCATCCACGAGCGCTTCAGGGCCTCGGTCGAGAGAAGCCCAGACAGCACGTGCGTCGTTGAGACCAAGACATCGACGACACCAGAGAGAAGATTCACCTACCGCCAGATCTACGAGGCCTCCAATGTCCTCGCTCACTACCTGCATGATGCAGGCGTCACAAATGGTGATGTGGTCATGATCTGGGCGCACCGGTCGGTGGACCTGGTCGTCTGCATGATGGGCACATTGGTGAGTCTTCCCATCGTATATCTGCTTTTCATTTCTGAGAGTGAATCCAATCGTGCTAACACGACGAGCATTAGGCCTCTGGTGCTACTATGACTGTGTTGGATCCGGCATACCCTCCAGCCCGTCAACAGGTAAGTCACCAGGCTATATCTTGGTGCAGAACAAGGATGGCTGCCTTTCCACATCATGCTCGTTTACTACTTGCTCACTATTCTCAAGGTCTATTTGGAAGTTTCCCAACCCCGAGCTCTCATTCGGATTGGCCGAGCCACGGATGAGAATGGACCCCTGGCACCTCTTGTCCAGAGCTACATCGACGAGTCGCTGCACCTCAAGGCCGAGGTGCCCGACCTGCGTATCCGAGATGACGGATATCTCGCTGGTGGTGAGATTGACGGCAAGGATGTTTTTGGGGCCGCTAGAGAGAAGGCAGCCACCCCCTCCCGACGTCGTCGTAGGCCCAGACTCAAATCCCACCCTATCTTTCACTTCTGGAAGCGAGGGACGGCCCAAGGGCGTCCTTGGTCGACACTTCAGCTTGACCAAGTACTACAACTGGATGTCCGAGCGCTTCAACCTCACGTCGGAGAGCAGGTTCACTCTCCTCTCTGGTATCGCTCACGATCCTGTGCAGAGAGATGTCTTCACTCCCTTGTTCCTGGGAGCACAGCTGCTGGTGCCGTCAAGGGAGGATATCCAGCACGAGAAGCTGGCCGAGTGGATGGGGGAGCACAAGCCGACAGTTAGCCACCTGACACCAGCTATGGGTCAGATTCTTGTTGGTGGTGCAACAGCCGAGTTCCCAAGTCTTCAAAATGTCTTCTTCGTCGGGGACGTCCTCACGACAAGAGACTGCCGTGTTCTCAGGCGACTGGCGGTGAATGCCAACATCATCAACATGTACGGCACAACCGAGACCCAGCGAGCAGTGAGCTACTACGAGATCCCCAGCGCCGCCAGGGACCCCAACTATTTGGACAATCTCAAGGATACTGTCCCTGCCGGCAAGGGTATGCAGAATGTGCAGCTGCTGGTCGTCAGCCGCGAGGACCGGGCCCGCATGTGCCAGGTCGGCGAAGTGGGCGAGATCTACTGCCGTGCTGCTGGTCTTGCCGAGGGCTACCTTGGCGACGAGGAGAAGAACAAGGAGAAGTTCCTCGCCAACTGGTTCGTCGACAACCAAAAGTGGGTGGAGCTGGATGCCAAGAACAACAAGAACGAACCTTGGCGAAGGTATTATCAGGGTCCTAGGGACAGACTCTACCGGACCGGTGATCTGGGCCGGTATCTGGAGTCAGGGGATGTTGAGTGCACCGGGCGAGCCGACGATCAGGTCAAGATTCGAGGTTTCCGCATCGAGCTGAACGACATCGACAGCAACTTGAGCCAACACTCGCTGATCCGGGATTGCAAGACGCTCGTTCGAAGAGATCGAAACGAAGAGCCTACCCTGGTCAGCTACGTGGTGCCTGAACAAAAGGAGTGGGAGAAATGGCTGTCGACTTACAAACTCGAGGACGTCGAAGACGAGGGCGTCGAGATGGGGTCTGTCAGAGTCTACCTGAGGAAGTATCGACGGATGCAGACGGAGGTTCGGGATCACCTGAAGTCACGACTGCCAGTCTACGCGGTGCCCACGATTTATATTGTGCTCAACAAGCTGCCCTTGAACCCCAACGGCAAGGTCGACAAGCCCAACCTGCCCTTCCCTGACGTTGCCGAGCGGACAGAGGAGGCATCAGAGGAGGACCTGAAATCCTGGGAGTCTCTGACCGAGGCGGAGAGAGCAGTGGCTGAGAAATGGGCAGAGCTTGTGCGCGGTCTGAACCCCAAGACCATCAGGCGGGATCAGAGCTTCTTCGACCTCGGCGGACACTCCCTGTTGGCCCAGCAGCTTCTCCTGACTACCCGCAAGGATCTGGGTGTGGATGTCTCTATCAACACTCTCTACGAGTTCCCGACCTTGGCAGGTTTTGCTGCCCAGGTAGAGAAGGGCAAGAGTGGGGCAAGCGAGACCACCGAGGACGGCCTGCCGGCTTACGCCAAGTCTCTGGACGAGTTAGTTGCTACCCTCCCAGAGAAGTATCAGTCTGCAGACGCGGATTCTGTCGGGTCTTCTGGCAGCCTGACTGTCTTCCTCACGGGTGCTACTGGGTTCCTGGGTTCTTATCTCATCAAAGAGATCCTGGAGAGGACGCAGTCTGGTATCAGGCTGATTGCTCATGTGCGAGGTGCCAAGGACGCCGCAGCGGCGCTCGAGCGCATACGTCGCTCCCTCCGAGGAAACGGAGTCTGGAATGATGACTGGGCGTCAAGGCTGAGCTGTGCTGTTGGTGACCTCTCGCAGCCGCAATTGGGCATTGATGATGCGACCTGGAAGTTGCTGTCTGAGGAGGTCGATGTGGTCATCCACAACGGCGCCTCCGTCCACTGGGTCAAGCGATACCACGACATGGTCGCCCCCAACGTCCTCTCCACCATCGAGGCGATGAAGCTCTGCAACACGGGCAAGCCGAAGCTGTTCTCGTTCGTCAGCTCCACGGCCGTCCTCGACACCGACCACTACATCAAGCTCTCGGAGGAGCAGACCCGCACAGGCCAAGGCTCCATCCTGGAAGAAGACGATATGCAAGGCAGCCGCACCGGTTTGGGCACAGGCTACGGCCAGACCAAGTGGGTGTCGGAGCAGCTGATCCGCGAGGCAGGGCGGCGCGGTCTCCAGGGCACCATTATCCGGCCGGGTTACATCCTGGGCGACTGCGAGACGGGCGTGTGCAATGTGGACGACTTCCTGATCCGCATGCTTAAGGGCTGCATCCAGTTGTCGTCGCGCCCGCGCATCATCAACACGGTCAACGCCGTGCCCGTCAACCACGTGGCGCGGGTGGTGGTCGCCGGCGCGCTCAACCCGCTGGTCAACGAGCACGGCGTCAACGTGGTCCAGGTTACGGCGCACCCGCGCCTGCGCATGAGCGAGTACCTCTCGATCCTGGAGTACTACGGCTACCAGACGCCAGAGGTGAGCTACGACGACTGGAAGGCAGCGCTCGAGAACTTTGTGTCGTCAGGCCCACTCGAGAAGGATGCCGAACAGAACGCGCTCATGCCGCTGTTCCACTTTTGCGTCAACGACCTGCCGGCCAACACGCGCGCGCCCGAGCTGGACGACCGCAACGCCGTCGCCGTGCTGAGGCGGGACGCTGACCGGTTCACCGGCATAGACGAGAGTGCAGGGTACGGTGTTTCCAGGGAGGACGTCGGAAGGTATCTGAGGTATCTCGCCGAGATTAAGTACATCGCGTGGCCGTCGGGACGGGGAAGGCAGCTGCCGGACATCAAGGTCGACGCAGCCAGCGCGAGAGATGCCGCCGGTGGACGGGGTGGCGCGTTGTAGGGGCGGGCGGGCACGAGAGAAGTACTGCGGACACGAGCAATCTTTCTTCAATTTCTCGTCTTCTCTATTGACTATCGGCTGGGCGGTTAAGACAAAAGCAAAACAAAAATAGACAAGATGTGGCTCTATGACGATGATAGAGGCCACAGTTTCTGTGCACTTGCCCATGGGCCGACCATTGCAGTAACTATATTGTGAGGGTGGATTGTGCAGTCGGAACTCCTACGATTTCCGGTTTTTTGGTTTTTTTTCTTTGCCCAGAAAAACCGAGGGCTGGGATTTTCGAATGATACTTTTCAAGAGCTTTGTGTCTGTCTACATTGGCACTACTATGCCTGTGACAGCATAACATGCAATAGCTGAGCCCTTGTCTTCCGGTTGGTGTGTGATTAAGGATCTGGATCCCAGCAAGAAACAAGGAGGAGCCTGACCAACTCGCGACGTCTCGCATTTGATGTGTGGATGGTTGGCAAATCCACAGTCAGTCCAAACATGTTACCTGCTATGTAAGTGGTGTATGTTGAGGGACAAGATTCAAGGCACATCATGTACTATACTATAGTAGTGAGTGCCATCTACTGTACTTAGCATGACAGGGCTTGATTTAGGATGGCGCCGACACCATAGGTTGGTAACCGTTTGCAGAATGAAAAAAGAGAGGGGGGAAGATATCGTGTGGGGGTTTGGTCGTTTTAGGGGGGAAGAAATTGCAGGCCACCCCATGTTGGCTTGGTCTTTCGGCTGAGATAATCATGCTCTGGTTGGTTCAGCAATCAATTAAAATAAATCCTCAGCTGCGATCACTGGTTCCTTCCCACAGCGCTGGGTCTACTATGGCACCATAGTCATAGCGCCGCCACTACCACAGTACCTATTCCTGCCCAAGTTAGCGGGTCGCGGCAATTAATTCCAAGGCCTCTCTGCCTAGGACCATGGTACCACCGCACGTAAAATGTATCCGGCTAGGTACTGGTTGATGGTGGCCCTTGCTGTCCTGTCTGTCACCTGAAAGTGCAGTCCTAACCACTTAGTTGTTCCTTCTGTCTCAACCTGCCCTGCCCTGGGACGTGCGTGACCCCCAACACTCCGCCTCTCTTTCCCCCTCTAACTAACCAGCCTCTAACTAACCAGTGCTCACTCACTCACCCACTTCCCACTGTACTCACCAACTCATTGATCACTATTTACAGTATTTTCATCTAAACTATCAACTAATTACACGCACGCGCTTTTCACAGCTGCAACCTTCTGTCTGTCTGGGTGACACTACGGGTGGGCCCGTCCTCCGCTCTTCTCGACACACACACAAAGGAGCCTTGCAATCCCCAGTCAAGACCCTGTGTGTGGACTCGCATTGGAAAAAATAACAAAAGCGTCCGGGGTTGCTGTGCTCGTGCTGAAGAGGAGTGGGAAGCGGGAACTGGAAAGGGGGCAAGATTTCTCCTTCCATATCGAGACAGCACACCCACGTAAGACAGCCACCAACACAGCCTAGCTTCCATCGCGTGCCGCTGGGAAGGATTCGAGCACATCGTTCGAACGACGACGAGGGAGCCTTGGGAAGGTTCCAGGGCTCTGGGAAGGATCAACATAGGCCAGGGGAGGAGGGGTGTGTGGTTCCCCCCCCCCCCATCTGCACTACCACCAGTCATCCTACTAATTACATACAGTACACACACACCACCACCACCACATACACACACACACGCCCACACGCGCGCACACACGCAGAGAGTCCTTCATCGCCCAGGGTCCGTCGCACTCCTCTCCCTCTCTTTTTCCCTCTCGTACCGAAGTCGTTTCCCTCGAGGGCAAAGCCGTCAGGTCAGGCCCAGGTCGTCGCCTCGATATCTTCACCCACATGCCGATACACACAGTGTAGGGACGCCAAGCGCTTGATACTTACTACCTTGTGTAGTCAGAAAGACGGATTCTTTCCGCCTTGTCGAGACCTGTAGTCAGTTTTGTGGCTGCATCATCATCACCAAACCCAGGTTATAGGAGGAGAGGGAAACGATACCCCCCCCCCCCTTACTAACCCCAAGTCATGTTCGGTACCCTTCGTCCTCGTTGTTGACCCGCAATTTCTTCCTTCTCTTTTTAATCCTATCTTATATTATATATTTAAACTTTTTGTTTATCCGCACATCGCAGCCTGGACACGTACATACGTATCTAGAACCAGATGCGTAGATGGATATGCCCGCAACCGCGCTCGCAGCGACAGCCGGCGGCAGCATCGCGACATCCAGCTCGAGCCCGCCTCTGCACCAGCAGCACCACGCACACCCGCACCAACACCAGCATGAGCCGCCAGCGATCCAACAGCCCGTCCAGAAGCGGCCTCGGCTGGCGGGCTCCAATGACAGCTGTTCGACCTGCAGACTGCGAAAGGTAAGGGAACAAGAAATTGAGATGAAGAAGCAACCCATGGCCCGCTGGTGTGTCACCATCCCAACTGTTCGGTCCGGCATGGCGCACGAAGCGAATGCACCTGTGATCGATCGCCTGCCGTGTAAGACCGTGACTGTATCGTCATATTGAGCGACGATCACACAAAAAAAGAAACAAAAGAAAATAAAAAAGTGGAATGTCGTCACAACCACAGATTCACACAGTCGGCCATGGCCCACGCATGCATACAACTCTCTCTCTCCCTGCGGAGCCTCATCGCTCTCCAGTCGAATCTATTCTCTATTGCGGCCTACCTGGCTAACGAGGATGGTTGATTGCCTAGATTAAATGTTCTGGGAGGCCAGGAAATCAGCACGGTGCGCCGTGTGAGAAATGCGCCAAAGCCGGAATAAGATGTGGTTTCGTCGCCGACGATGGAGAGAAAGGTGAGCAAGACGTTTCATTTGTTTTGCCGTGTCCTGAACGTACTCAGAGAGAGTGTGTGACAGTGTGTGCGGCTCATGTCACCGTCCATCATCTTCTTCTAAACGGCATGTCGTGCTGTTTAGCCCCCCCGCATCCTTTTCGTATATGCGTTACCTTCAAGTTCTTCGTCTCTTCTCTCTCATGATTCCACATCATCACTCTCAACAACCCCCAGAGTGCGTCCCCCCATCCCCATCAGCACTCTCCATCGGGACAGGTCGCCTCGTGCGCGCCATTGGCACTTCAGTCATGTCGCGCGCGTGCGCGCGCACACACACACGCACACACGCACGCACGCACAGAATGTGACCCAATCAACACCGTCCGACCTGTGATGTTACGAAATAGTGTTGTCAGCAGCTAATCTGACTCGTCCCAAAAGTCTCACGAGTGACTCCAACCCAAGATCTTACAGAGGCCGGCACACGTCGGAAACGTGCTCAACGTGCCTGTGAGGCTTGTCACTCGCACAAGACCAAGTGCTCCGGAGAGTTCCCGAAGTGCAAGAGATGCATGGAGAATGGTCTCAACTGCGAGTACAAGGTGTCCAGGAGGAAGTTTGCCGCGGCACCGACCGCGAGCACCTCACCTACCACACCTCTCAACCCGGTCCATAATGTCGCCGCTCGATCGCTGCCATCTGTTGCCAGTGCCGAGACCAAGCAGCTCATCTCGCCCAGCGCATCGAGTGTATCCCCCGGTCTGACGGACCTGATCCGAAGACCTTCACTTGGAAATGCCCTTAACTCCGAGTATGTATTGTTCTCTTGCAACATAGAGCTTCTTCTAACCTGCTCGCTATGTGCAGAGATATTCTCGCCCGTGTAGACCTGCTCTCGAGGCATTTCGATGTTTGGTTCGAGACCTGGGGCAGACTGCCTCTCATGAGCATCTTTCACCCAGCACAGACCTATCAGGGAATCCGCGACAAGACCCTGAGTCCACACATCGTTCGCATCGTGTGTGCGATGACGGCCAGATTTCTCATCCCGGGTTCCAGGAGCCTGCCGTTATTTGCTGAAAAATGTGCCGAGGACGTCGATCAGTTCATCTTACAACAGATCAGCTCGTTCCTCAGGGGTGGTGATGGACTCGAAAACCTACTCATCCTCCTGCTTACGATCTGTCACTTTTGGGTTGAGTCTCAGATGGGAAAGGTCTGGATGTACATGGGTCTTGCCGGGCGTCTCATCACTGCCTTGCAGATGAATTGGGACGGTGCGGTCGACACGCCTATCAAACAAGAGATTCTTCGCCGCGCTGTCTGGACCATCTGGAAGCTGGACCGTTACCTGGCGAGCGGCTTTGACGAGCACCTGATCCTGCGGGACGAGGTCATGCACCTCAAATTTCCTGCCACCGACAGCGATTTCCCTACAGAAGGCGACAACACGACGGCCACGCCCACTACAGGGCCGACGACTCGGAACGCGCAGACACCACTGTGCGTTTACCACATACACCTCCACCGGGCAAAGCATCACATCCTCGGGGTCACAAAAAAGTTGGCGGACCCCCCAACGCGCCATCCCCGGCCATCCCAGTTGGAGCCCTCGCAGTTCCTGAACCAGGTCAACAAGCTGCAGCAGATGCTCCTCACTTTCAGCCAGAGCCTGCCGGACCAGCTGAAAGTCTCAGATATAGCCACCGTCCAGCGCTGGTTCAACTCGCCGCAGCGCGGCAGCTTCGTCATGCTGTACACCACGTTCTGGGAGCTCTACATCGACCTGTACAGATTCTCCGTGCCGGGCCTACGGGAACAGGCGAGCCCAGAGGTTGCGAAGCAACTGCCCTCAGACTTTGTGTTAAAATCGCAGAAGCAGGCAGTTGGGTATGCCGTTAGCCTCTCGCGGTTCTGGCGGTACGGCCAGGCAGTCATTGACCAGAAGCCATGGGTTGACGGGAGGGAAAAGCTTTTAACAGCTGACCAGACATTGGTATGTTTCCTCAGGTCCTCAGCTGAGTATAGCAGCTATTCATCCGTGCCCTGTCCATCTCGCGTTTTGGGTGGGCTGGCTGAGGGAGGCTAACGTCCGCTGTGATGATAGGTCGTCCACATAATCCAGGTCACAAAGATACTTCTGGCCGCGAAACAACACCGTCTCTACGACAATCTGGAGGAGGGCAGCTCGGCGCCGCTCATACGTCAAGAAGTTGTCAATGACGAGACTCTAGCTGCGCTGATACAGTCCAACTTGAGACTCTTTGACGCCTTTGCTATATTCTTTCCAGCCACAATTGAAAACCATGTGAGTCTACAGAGAGGCTTCGGCTGGCAGATGTGGTCCTACCATTTACTAACGGACCACCTCGAAAGACCCGTGACCTTCGGCTTGCCGTTGACGGCATCCAACAGGGCACTCCTTACGACAACCCTAGGGAGACTATCGGGTACGTTTCTCTTTCTCGGGCAGACCGTACTCATCATTTCCTCATCGTCTGTCTAGTACTGATTTTCTCATCTTGTCTCTAGAATGCCTGCCAGAAAGGCACCAGAGAATGTTCGGCTGCCAGGTCCGCATTATATGCTGGAACAAGCAATCGCACCTCCAGATTACGAGGACCGAGACAAACACCGCAACAGGTCCGGGGCAGACGTCCTCCTGCGACAGAGAAGGCAACCATCAAGCCTGTCTTCCGTGCCCTCTGCGGCTGCATCCGGCCAAGGAGGGGCTTCAGGCGCGTCTCAGAGACCTGATATCCCGGTCTGGCTCGCTGAGGCACGAACCGGCCAGGCCGCGCCCGGTACCCTGGCCATCCCGCGACAATCTCCTGTAATGCCCTCGCTCGCTATGGCCCAGCCGCCAGAGAACCAAGTTGTTGTTGCTCAGCAGCAGCCAGTGTATGCCCGCGCCGGGTCCTGGTCCACCCCGATCGGCGTGTATAATACGCCCTCGGCACTGCCGCCGCCCCCGCCTCCCTCAAACACGGATCAACATACCTACACGGCCTCTATACTCGGGCCCAGTCCAGCTCATGACGACCATCCAGGTTTCTACCACAGGGCAGGGGGCAAGACGTTGCCCTTCCCAGATATCGACTCTATCATGTGATTTCCTTTTTTTTGCTTGAATCTTACTCAACACATCTAGACATGATACCACTTGATTTCAGACTTTGGCGAAAATCTTGGAGTTAGTGCTTAGAAGAAAGATTTTGAAGAAATGAAAAGCATCCATATCCTTGACGAAATCACGGGTTTCCCCGAATCTATGGTGCTGCGGACAACTCAAAAACCCAATGGTATATGACTGAAGTAATCACGATGGAGTCTTTCCTCCCTACCATGTCACTCACTGGCTTTGGCCCCAGGTCTGACATCTCGAGGGGACAATAGCATCGTTTCCTTGTCACGTCATCTCCTCAAGGCTTTAAAACATCTCTCGGGCCCCTTTGGGTACACTCAGTAGTAGTTAGTCCCCCCCTTTTTTTTTTTTTTTTTTGCCGCAACACAGTCGCATTGACCCTCTTGCTCGCTTCGGCGGACTGCGGCGTTTGGCGAAGTTGTGCACATCCGCAGGCTCATGAAACGGCTACACAAAACTTCACCTTCTTGTTGTTGCGGAATGAGGCCGCCATTTCCTCATGAGGGTGATATCTCGGTACTGCGGCGGGGTCTGGATATCGCACCGGGCTTCTCTACCTCGACTAAATAACTATGATCCCGGCCGAGAAAGACTTTCCTCGATTGATACAACGGAAGGATTTGTTATGTTCTTTTTCTAGGTATTCCGCGTCGCACAAGCTATGTCAAGTTTTTGTTTGTGTCATCGAGGGACAGACTGACTGACTCATATTGCTATAGATGATATACATACGTCCGGTCGCTTATACCTCTCCACTCAAAGCGAGAAAGAAAGACTAGAAAATATAGGAAAGTATACCGAACTAAAAGTATAGCCCCCCCCCAAGGGGGCGGGGCGGTGGGATGAACGGGCTCTAGACTATTTGTCCGCTATTTTACCTGTCAATAAAACGGGTTGTTTTGACTCTCGGCCAGCAATCTCGTATCGTTTCGGGGACTTTCGTCCACAACCCGTGCGCGCCGCATAGACGGAATGGTTCGTCTCAATTTTTTTTGTTCAATGAAAGGGGTCCAGTGCCGGGGGGGGGGCCGTTGTTCTGGGATTGTATACTACATGGAAGAACACGAGAATGGAATGAACGGTGGTAAAACAGCACAGCGCACACAAAAGCAGGAAACCACGGAGCAAAAAAAAAAAATAAAATAAAAAAAATAAAGGAAGGTTACCATTGGTCAAATCTAAGTTGAATCAAAAAGAGGAAATCAAAGAAAAGTAGAGCACTGCTTAGAAGTAGAAAGAGGATAGACGTGGCTCGGTCTAGGTGGGTTTTTGGTCTTTTTGCCTGATAATAATGATTATACAATATTGAGAATGTACAAACTCCACACACACACACACACATACAGATGGTTGCTTAACAAGACGCTCGCTTTCCTTTTTTTCCCCCTTGCTGTCATGGAATTCGTCCTCCCGCATCCACAGAAACCCTGATGCAAAACGATGCGATGCCGTGGGGCCATATACAAAGACGACCACGGTGGATGAATGCACGAGGTAGATCCGTCGCGAACAACTCAGGGGCGCCGTTTCCTTTTCTGGCTTCCCCAGGCGCCAAGGTCTCGCGCTCGTCGGGCACCTGGCTGGGTGCGGGAGATTCATTGATGATGGCGATGAATATTGTTGTTGGACGACCATACCACAGCTCTCATCTTGCTTGCCGGCGCCCCTTTTCTCCCCCCAACTCTCCCTCACCACCCTTCTCCTCCATCCCCCCTCTCCGCCCCTTCACCACTTCCTACCACAGACTTGGCACAGCCGCCCCAAGAGATAGAAGACGAAGGAAAATGCGGTCAACTGGTCGACAGGATGAAGAAGGCGAAGCTCGTGCAGGGTATCTCGCGCTGCAGGCAGCAAAATGGAAAAGAAAAAAGAAGAAAAAAAGACTGGGCATCTCTCCAAACTCCAATCCCCATTGGAAAAATACGGTATCAAAGGTCGTTACAAGTGCGAAGGCTTCCCCACCCTAGTCGCGAGAAAAAGCCCCCAGCACGGATATGAGTAGGTCGTGAATAAAGAGAGAAAGATTTGGAGAGAGAGAGAGAGAGAGAGAGAGAGAGAGAGAGAATGGGGAGGAAAAAAAGAAGAAGGCGGGCGAGTTGATTTGTCCATGGCTAAGGGGAGTTTAGTGGCGCTCTCAAGTGATCCCGCACCACTCATTCTTCCCCCACTCCCCCTCCCCCTCCCCCTCTCCACCTCCCGCTCCTCGTTTCTCTCATGTATTTAGTGGTAGTCCTCGCGCTCCTTCTCCCTCAGGCCACCAATGTCGTCCATGTCGATAGAGTAGAAGTGAGAGTTGCTGTTCTTCTCGTAGGCGGGCAGCTGGTCCTCGTCGAGGGGCTCCAGGCCGACGGCGGCATTGTCACCGACGCGGACGACGACGACGCGGCCCGACTTGCGCTTGCCGCTGGCCGAGTCCTCCTCGTCTGGGAAGGTGATGTGGATCTCGGGGACGTTGTCGGGGGAGTCAGGGGGCGAGTTCGGGTTGGCCAGCATGGGGCGGCCGTCCTTGTTGTAGAGTATGACGCTGGAGCGGCCGTCCTTTGTCTCGATGGTGAGGTGGTGGTGGTGGTTCTTGTTCTCCTGGACGACATCGTTGTACCGGGGCGGGCTGGCCGCCTGCATCCTCTTGGCCCTGACCCTCTTGAGCACCAGCAGGGTCCCCAGGAGGACCAGGCCGAGGCCGACGATGACGGCCAGGACAATGACCAGCAGGTTGATGACGCTGTTGTTGCCGACCTCTGACTCCCCGCGGGCGACCCTGATCGGGGCGCGGGCCTGGAGGGGCTGTCCGAGGATGGCAGGCATGGTTGACGACTGGTGTTTTGTGGGTTTGCCGGTGCTGCTTTATTGCCTTGATTAGGTGCAATATAAAATGAGTGTCTCGGGTCGTCTTTTTCTTTTCTTTTTGTGCACGCGCGCGTGTGTGTATGTAATTGAGCAACAGTAAGCTGGTAGATCGTCGATATCTGGGGATTGACGGTGGATAGGACGACGATCGAGGGGGTTTGCTGGAAATGATCGAGCCTGTGTGACGATCATCAGTCAGTCTTCTGGTCTCCAAAACTCCTCTCTCTCTCTCTCTCTCTTGCACCCCCCCCCCCCCCCCAAATACCTAGGTCAAACTTTAAAAATAGACGGAAACAAAACAGAAAACAAAGATGCACACATACCTCTGCAGGAGATGGACCTCGTGGTGGTAGGAGACAGCAATATTTACTAAGTATTACTAGTAGGCCGGCGATTTATACGCACGGGCGGGTCTGCAAACCACAAGAAAACGACGAGGAACAAATGAGAGGACGGGCTCGACTGAAAGAATGAAGTCGGGACCAGGATCAAAAGAGAGAGAGTGTGTGTGTGTGTATGATTGTCAGAGTGATGGTATCGACACGCTCGTATAAAGGAGTGTACGAGCAGTATCTGGGGGGGGGTTTAAAAAGAAGGAATGACAGAAAAAGGGCTGGTGATATTGACGACGCCGGCAGCAATTGACCAGGTGGTGAAGAGAAGAAAAAAAAAAAAAAAAAAAAAAAAAAAAAAGAGGAAAGAGAAGGGGAGAAGAGAAGGAGGAGGAGGACGAGAGAGGAGGGGAGGAGAGGGAAGGAATAACGAACGACGAGGGTCTGGACAGGAAGGAACCACAGACCGGGCTGGAACTGGACAAGTGACAGCCACGGGCGGCTCCAGTCCCAAATGAAAGATGGATACGAGAAAGGAGAGTGGGAGGACGGGGAGCGTCGACAAGCCACCAGCACACCACCGAATGCAACGATGAGCCTGCAGGTTGCAGGGCCAGCGAGGAGGAGCGAGGATGCCGTCGACGGATGCAGGCCCCAGATGCAGGTCCAAGATGGGGCATCACAACGGCGCCAAAGCACGCTGTGGGGAAGAGGCCCTCGAGGCCGGGCATGCTGATTTGCTGCTACCCCTGAGCTCTACCCGCGCTCAATTTCAATCTTCAGTAAACAGGCCGCCAATCACCAGCCAAAATCCCACCAGGGTGGATCCTCCAATTTGGGCAGCCCTGGTTCTATCCCCTCATCCTGGAGAGCGACTATTGTCTGTGGAGGGTCTCCAGGTCTGCCGTTGTTTATTATTGTTCTCTCTTTTCTTCATTTCTTTTTCCTCCCTCCCTTTAGAAGTACCTTCTTGGTCAGGATGTCAGGGCCAAGCAAGTTGTCATCCGTCATCACTGAGAAAGGAAACACACACACCTCCAATGATCACGAAGACCCAAGCGCCGGGACCGTGATGGTGATGATTCTTTAGCAGGCGGACAACCTCTGTTTACCCCCTCCCTGCCCCCCCCCCCTGCATCCTCTGTTCGAATGCTTGCCTTTCTCTTTACTCTTTCCTTTCCTGTCTCCTTATTTCTGTTCTGGCCCCCACAAAAAAAAAAAAAGACCCAGCAGTACCACATCCGTTTATCCGTGCCTATATATGTATTATACTATATGGTCTCTTGTTTCTCCCTGCCTTTTCAGTGTTCAAGTCCCTCCCCCCTCTTTCTTCAAGGCATGCATTTGCAATAATGGTCTCGCTGAGTGAAAAGATTGAAATCAGGACGCACAATACAGTGGCTTACAGTTTGTTTTCAACACATGGGACATTTGCATATGCATCAAAACCAGAACAACATGAGCAGATCATGCCATCACTACATGGTGCCTACTACAGTCATGTGGTTTACCACTTCGGAGAATAAGCCGTCTGTCACTGTTACGTCTTACAAGTGTCTAGGTTGTCGGCAGGTCCAAGGGTTTCTCTCGTGTGCGCGAGACAGACTCGTATCAGGAAATCGGGACCTTCCATCCTGTCGACGGCAATCCCAACAGGGTGCCCATGCTGCCCAAAGGACAATGGCATCACTGCATCTGCAGCCACGAAGAACCCGGGGCTCCTTTGACTCCGTCATCCCCATCTGAGCCCGTTGGGCAGACTATTCCTGCGCCACAATGCAGAGGTGGATATCACCCCGTGATAGAGCCGAAACAAAAAGAAAAAGAAGAAAAAACCAAGAAAAAACCAGGGCACCTAGATGTGACGTTCTCGTGGCCAGCAGCCACGTCACTCGTGTTCAGAGGGTGAGGCTGGGCTGCCACGTTAACAGTCCGCGATCTTGTCTTTGCCACTATCGGACACCTGCAGCACAAAGGTCGCCGGCTCGCACGTCTCACAAAGCCGTTTTGTTTCGCACGGCATGTGTCTCTGGCGGCACCGAAATGGGGCTCGTCGATACACAATGGCATACAGTAGAACATTGAGTCCTGGAAGTGGTTGGGGGCGGGGGCTGGAAAATCTGCCGCGCAGAGCACGACGACCACCACCACCACCACCACCACCACCACTGGTGCACAGAAGGCCAAGTACGCGAGGCTGTGCTCGTGTGATCATTTAACAAGACTTGGCCTGGCACAGGAAGGAGCACGGTTGCATGCACGGTCTCATCTCATGATACCTACGGTAGGCAAGCAAGCAAGCACTCAGCCTGGGCGCGTGGACTGTATCACGAAGCCAGCCATCCACCTGATGTTCGGAGAGCCACCCACCCGTAGCTTGCCCTACTACCTAGAGAGAGGGCGAGAGAGAGAGAGAGAGAGAGAGGCGGGGGAAAGGCCAGCAGACCTGGCGCAACACACGAGATATGGCGCAGCGACAATGTGCATGAATTATCGAATGATCAAGAGGGCAGTTTCTCCTCGTCCCGTTCCTTGTTGAGACCGCCCCCCCCCCCCTCTCCTTCCCCCCTTCCGTGTCACCGACCAGACCCAGCCCAGACGGTAAGGAGTGGCTCCAAGAAGGCGTCATCGTATTGTGACAAGAGGAGGGTTCGTCCGAGCGTCGATTGGCCATGTTTCACCTCAATGTCGCACATCGCACAAGGGCGGGGCCACGACCACTAGGAACGGGTAAATCACTGCCCTTGAGGAACCATGCACACCACGGTAATGCTCAGTATGCAATCATTATGATGGCAAGATGATAGAACACAGGTTGACTTCTTCTTCATCGTCGCCACCCACTCCGCCTTGGAGGGTTGGTTTTTTCTTCTTTTTCTTTCTCTCTGTGGCTGCGCGCGCACAACAGAGAGGAGCAGGACATCTCTCTCTCTTCTGCCGTAGCAGACGAGGCTGGCTCCCCACCGCATTCATCTAGACCGGATCTGTCAGCACTGGAAATAGAAACCCGGAGGGTCCGGGCAGGTCGTTTGCTCTGCGGGTCCTGGGTCTGTAAGGCTCAGGTCAGATTAGCAAAGCTGTTCGCTCCTACGAACAACAAACTGACCCTCTTCTTGCTATGTATAACTTTTCAGTTCATTGGTCTTCTAGTGGCAGAACGGCACCTTCTTTGTTTTTTCTCTGAAGAGAGAGAAGGAAAAAAGAAAAAGGAAAATAGAAAGTGAAAAAAAAAAAAAGGGTAATATATTTCCCAAGACATAATATATGATGTGCACATCACGAGTGTGCATATTCTACATAGTCATGTACATATATATACGTATATACACATGAATATATATACTATATTAATACCATGACAGTGAATTTAAGTTAGGAGCATGTGGTGGATGCGCGTCCAGTCGCCTTGTAATTAATTGATGGGTTCTGGATGAGACCCTCCCTCTACTACTTCACTATTACCCCTTCGGTACCTGCGCCAATGTTCTTCCTTCCCCTTGTGTGTGTGTGTTTGTTTGTGGGGGGCAGCCAGCCAGCCAGCCAGCCAGTGTGGGCATACTACTATGCTACAGTACAACGGCCGGGTATCCACGCACCCCTCCAGGGCAGGGCTTTAGCCTACAGTCTGCTACCGGGAATTTTACCTCCCAGCTGCAGATGCCAGATCGCCGCCGCCCCCCCCCCCCCCCCCTCCCCAGGCCTGCGGGCGCCAAGCCTGAGGCCCTGAACCCTCTAATTCCCACCAAAAATTTGCGGGGCCTTCCGAAGAGCGTTGCATCAAGAGGGGAGGGGAGGGGGACCAGGATGTGCTGGGGGGACTTCGAAACACACGCTACCTCATACCATACAGGGCACTGAACACCACTACTGTGCTACCCATTCCCCAAAACCCACCCCCTCCCCCATGCTAATTCTTTCGAGGCATGTTCCGTGGGGGGTCACAACACACCCATCACCATGATGAACAACCACCACCCTAACAACAAACGGTTGGCATGAAATGGATAAATGGTTCATGCGCCTAGCCAAACTACATCTTGTACATGCTTTATGTACATGCACACCAGGATGCACAATAATGATGCAGATGCTGCGGCAGCAACAACAACAACAGCGAGCGGCATGGCAAGGTTTCTTCTCCACATTCCTGGCTGGTTGGCTGCCTCGCAGGTCCTGCGGATCACAACACTCAACTGGCGTTTGCTTGGCTTCTCCCCTCTCAAGACAAGTGTCTGGACTATAGCCCACAGTAGCAAGATTGTCTGTTCAACCATGCAGCAGCCACACAGCATGGCTCGCTCTCCTTCGTTTCCCATACCGCACTAGCCTTGGGGTCTGGATTCTACCCCAGCCCGTCGTGGAGAGCGCCAGAGCACCTCCGCTCCCTGTCCTGTAGTAGCAGCAATGGATGGTGTGTGTTGGGTCCTACCGATCAGGCCGTGTATACCTTCTCTTTTTTTCTTTTTCTTTCAAAGCATGGGCCTTTGATTCTTCTTTAGTTTAGGAGTATCCCTTGAGATTGGCTGCTGGAGGCACCCCAACATTCCTGTCCTGCCGTGAGCGAGACATTTCTCCCCCCGTGCTTAGATAAACAGTGCTTGTTACGCGGTATGTGAGGGCGGGCGGGGGGGGAGGGGAGGGGGCATGGCTTGACCCAGCCGTGGCGTTGGAAGGACACATGCATACCACACATACTCGGTGGTAGTACGTCAATTGACCGCGGTGACATGATAACTAGCCTCTCGTTCGCTCCTCCCTTCAGAGACCACGTACAGACCACTCCTTGCTCCCTCCTCTCTCCCTACTGCTCAACTTTTTTTTTTCTTTTCGCCCTTTGCCCTAGTCATCCGCTTTCGCGCCTGTATCTGACCCCGAGGACTGACGAAATCGTACAAAACCCATCATCGTCTTGCCTTCTCCCCTCCCCCATCTATAGTCTGCACTGCACTGCACTGCACTACACTGCACTACACGTGTTCACCACGCCTGCTCTGCACATTCTCACCATTCCCGACCATCACATCTGCGCCGTAGATATAAATTATCGTATGTACATCAGCAGCCGACAAAGACTTACACCCCACACAGAGCAGACCACCCGTTCCGGCTGCCTCATACGGCATTATCAGCACTAGTGGAAGGCATCGGATAATTCTTGGGCAGTCAGAATAAGGCCCAAAAAGAAGCCAGCCCCCCCCCCCCCACCACCACCACAATCGACCAGGAGAAGGAACAAACTTTTGGCTGGCCTTGGCCCGTTGCCGGACGACACAGCATTCCTGAGTGAGCAAGCTCTCGGCCTAAACAGCACGACGAGGGGCCAGCAAATCACAAAACAAAAACACCCCAACACCCTCTCCCCGTTCCCACAGGACACAGCAGGATCTGCTGGCAGCCCCATATCATCATTATTCTATCTCAAATCATCCGGTCTTGTCGCCCGAACATCATCGCTTCTCTTCTTCTCGAGACTGGGAGCTAGCACATCAGAGAGGCATCAGCCCTATAGCTCAACGCCCATCTTGTCAGCAGACTAGGCCAGATAGCGTTTCGCCCGAGCTGCGCCTGACCCACCGATCCGCGGGCACGTCTGGACACCTGTCACTCGACTGACCAGACAAGAGAAAAAGACACCGCAAAACGAGAGAAACGAAAAGAAAGAATTAAACAAGAAAACACAAGAAAAAACAATCTTCGTCATCAGAATTGCACCACCGCCTCCGGTCTCACATCGTCTCTACAGACAGCTGGTGCACAGAATCCGTCTCTTACATCGCGGCTAGCAAGGAGCTGTCCAGGCACGCGGGACCTCCAGCTTCGGTTGTGAGTCGTGCGTGACTACGAGGGACTGTCTGTCGTCCGCCTATGATCGACAACCCCCCTTGACATGCAGCTAGCAGCAACACGCTAAACAAGGAGCGCAGCCCATTCTCCCTGGCGTCCGCTTGGAGCCCTCGTTTCGTGGGTTCGTCCTTCTCTGTCTCTCCCGGAGGAGAGAGAGAGGAAGAGAGGCCATCATTCACGCGAGACAGGGACCGGGATATCAGGACAGGAAGGGAAGGAAAACGGAACTAAGGAAAAGAAGAGAAAAAAGAAGGGGGGAGAATAAAAGGCTGGCCGGACCACACAATCCAGACTGCGCTGCGACTCGCTCTCTCTATTTCCAGTCCTGGCTTATACGGGGCTCAGGGTCGAGGGGTAGCCGAGTTACAAGGGCTGTCTGTCTGTCGCCCGTCAAGGGCTTGTCGCTACGAGTACAGGCGCTCGTGTCTTTCCCTCCCAGAGACCTGCTGACGCTCTTCGCCCTTTTATTTTTATTTTCCTCTCCTCCTCTCTCCCCATCCTCCCCACAGTGGTGCTCCTGTTGCCTGAACTCTCACTTTCTTTCTCTCTCTCTCTCTGGTCGATCTCGGTTGTCTCGCCCACACGATCAAACCCCATTTTAGGCCGCCCCCTGGTGTGGGACTGCGACCCTCAAAAAGCTTCCGCTGCAACCTTATCCCTATCTGATTTCCCTCACACGACAAGTCGCATTTATTCATTCGTCAGCCACTCCCGAAACCTCGTCCCGCCAAACCAAGGGTGAAAAAAAAAAGGTGAGAGAAGAAAAAAAAGAGGAAGGGGAAAAAAAAAAAAAGAAGAGGGAACAAGAAAAAACAGTGTGGTCAGTATCTTACACTCATCATTCCCTTTCTCAGTCAGTCAACTGCGCCCCCCCCTCAGCCAGCGCAGCGCAGCTTGCCCTGTCCAACATCCATCTCTCATCAGCACAACTTCCCCGAATCCATACTATCTTGTCCCTATTTTCTGTCGGGGGGGAATACGTGGGTGTGTCAACCTGCCACCGGCTCTACTGCTCCTCCTCGAAGCAGGCCCCGCCTAAAGGCCCTAGACCCAAGGCCAAGGCCAAGCAAAACTCCACCAGCTCCAGGCGGGTGTGCTATGACACAGTACCTGCCCTGACCCGACTTGCTTTGGGCGCGAGTCTGACAGCTGAACCTGGATGAATGCCTTTATCTTAGCGCAAGAGCCAATCTGCACCCGACACTTCCTTTTCTTTGGGAAATCCATCGTTCTCATGCATCGTTCCTTCGTCACATCCTCCAGGCTTCCGCCTCCTACACATCGTCATCTTTTACATATCCTGAGTCTTTTTTTCCTCTGTGCCGACCACCATCACAGTGCCTGTGATCTGTTTTCTCACACAATTCTTCTTTTCTAGCATATAGCTCCTCGTCTTATCATCCCAGGCCATCCCGACCAGCCTCTGCAGGACATCCAGTACAGAGCTCCGCTCTGAAAAGAAGAGCCCACCATGGAGAATGGTGTAAGTATAGCCCTACTGTCCCTTCAAGCGCATCCCTCCTTCTTCTTCCTCAGCGGTCGACCGAGCTCGCACCTCGAGATCATAGGTGGTGCGCCGGCCGAACGCCTCCCCATGCTCTCCCCGACCGCTGCGAGCCACAGTTGCTGCCTTCTTCTTGCTTCCCCCTCGAAAAGTCGACAGTGGGCTGATGTTTAGGTTTCCCAGAGCCAGGGCCAGTCCTCGCAGGGTCGAACGCAGCAAGGTCGAAATGCAGTCAGCCGATTCCCAAGCTGGATGAATAGCAGTAGTATCCAGGGCGGCGCCGGAAATATATGGCTAAACAACCATCTGACCGATAACCTTCCCTCGAGGGACACGGCCGGCGCAACAGGTCCGTACAGCAGAGACATATGGAGAGGGGGTTTAAGAGAAAGGAAGACCATATTAACAGATTTCCTACAGCATCTGCTCAGAGACCACAGGCCATTGGCGCTGCCGACAGCAGTCCCTGGTCGAGGCCCACGGCGAGCACGTGGAACTCGACGGACAGCCAGTCTTTTCGACCGAGCGCATCACGAAGCGCCTCTCCCAAGAACACACTCCAGAACACCTCCAACACCTCTCCGTCCTTCAACTCGAACCGTGCCGCAACTACACAGAACCCGACTTTTCCCAACTCTGGCCTCGTATCCTCCTTCGCCCCGACAAACTACTCGAGCTATGCCGAAAACGCGCAGGTCGACAGCGCGAATGCCTTTCAGCAGAGCTACGTGGGGTTCCAGCGGACCCTGTCCTCTACCTTTGACGACGTTTTACCCCCCCTCTCGGCACTCAGAGAGCGAGGCGCCGCTGCAGTTTGGGACCGAGACGCCTGGGTTTCTTGGCTCACACTCCCGCCACCCGTCGCGACTATCGCTGAGCGCGGCCTCGACCTCGTTTGCGCAGCAGCCGCCAGCTTCGCGCTCTCAGAGTCACAGCCTCAACCCAGGAAGCGAGCAAGCACAGGCAACCCTCGAGAGTGTCCGGGCTGGCCTGCTTAGGGACCGCATCCAGGCGAGCTCCCCAGGTCCCCGAGCCAGCGCGGTGCAGGCGAGCACACCTGCGGCCCCTCAGCTTGGAACCTGGCAGGACTTCACACCCAACAGCAGGTTTGCCTTGGCAAATGGCAATGTGCAGGAGGTCAGGAGGGACTCGCTGGCGAACAGCGTACACCAGTCAGCGCTGAACAGCCCCCGCAATTTTGGGGCCGCGCGACAAGCAGATCCCTGGACACCAGCGCCGGCCCCTCTGGACTTTGAAGCTCTGAACAGGATCCAGCGGTCACAGGGTCAGATGTCCAGGCAGGCGACTCAGTCTCCCTACCTCGACGCCACATACAACCCCTATGCCGATATCCCAGTACAGTTGATACAGCAGATCCAGCCGGCGTTTTCCCTACCCTATGCAAATTATAACTTCCCGGTTGGACAGCACTTCTTCCCGCCCACCGGCCCTGCAGGCATGATGCCCAGAGGAGGTCGTCCTCAGGATCTGACCGTCGGCGTCCGGTGCCAGGAGCTGGAGGATTTCCGCCGGAGTTCCAAATCCAATAGGAAATGGGAGCTCAAGGTACGCTCACACCCCTCTGTGCCCTGCGAACTGCTTATATGCTGACCCTGTGTGAACTAGAACGTCTTTGGCCGTGTGGTCGAATTTGCTGGCGACCAGCAGGGTTCAAGATTTCTTCAGGAAAAGATACCAACTGCCAATAGCGACGATCGGCAACGCGTGTTTGACGAGATCATGGTCGATGCTAATGCTCTGATGGTGGATGTCTTTGGCAACTATGTCGTACAGCAGCTTTTTGAGCACGGAACCATGGTCCAGAAGAAGCTCCTCGCCGGGAAGATGAAGGGCCACGTTGTGCAGCTCTCAACACAGCTCTACGGGTGTAGATGTGTCCAAGAGGTCAGTACCGAGGGAGAAACATCAGGAGCCCCCTGTCCCCGCCCCCCCCCCCCCCCCAAAAAAATTCACATACACACATCATACAAGATCAAGCTAACTGGTCCATCAGGCTCTTGAGTACGTCCTCGTCGAGCAGCAGGTCGAGCTCGCCAAGGAGCTGGAGCCTGAGATCATCCGCATCATGAAGAGCGACAACGGCAATCATGTCGTCCAGAAGCTGCTCACGAAGCTGCCCCGCGACCGCATCGACTTCGTCTATAACGCCGTCCGTGGCCGGGTTTCCGAGCTCTCACAGCAGCAATATGCCTGCAGAGTGATCCAACGGATGATTGAGAAGGGAACGGACGCAGACAAGGAGTTCATACTCCGAGAGTTCCACGAGGTGGCTGCCCGCCTGGTGACGGACAGCTGGGGCAACTACGTTGTCCAGGCTGTCATCCGTCAAGGGGGACAGGAAGCGCGTGCCAAGGTCATCCGGCTCTGCATTGATCAGTTCCTCGTCTTCTCGAAGCAGAAGGTCGCCAGCAACGTGATGGAGCACTGCATCGAGTACGGGACCGAGGAAAATCGGCTCGAGATGTACCGGCTCATCACTCATAAAGCAGAAGATGGCAGCAACATGCTGCAAGCGATGTGGAAGGACAATTTTGCCAACTATGTCGTCCGTAAGTACTACCGCTGTGGCTCGCGATATGCATGATATGTTCACACTGCTAACTTTGTTGTCTGTAGAAAAACTGTGCCACTGCCTGAAAGGGGCAGAGCAGGAAGCCCTGGTGAAGGAGAGCAAGATCTACTTCGAGGCGCGGAAGAAGCCCAGTCGTCCCGATGACAAGTGGCTGTCCTTTGAGAAACTGATCAATCAGTTCTCCACTCCCTCGAGGCAGGGCAGTGTCAGTAGCGTTGGTACCGGGGCGAACGGCGTCGCCATATCGCAAACTCAATCGCAGTCTGGCTCTGCGATGCCCACTCCCGATCTCACCACAGGCGGCAACAGCCCACGGACCAGCTCCTCGCAGGAGACCAACGACACTACCCTCGAACAGAACGAGGGGTACATCGTGGAACAATTCAGCAAGACCAGTCTTCACGACGCTGCCGAACACGATGCGGCCCAGAGACCAACCATCTGACGGGTTTCGAAGCCCTTGTCTCTGTACTGATACCCACCGACGACTTGATTGAACACTTTACTCGGGGAGATGTCGCCGGCCCTTCCCCGAGCGACATATGGATATGATACGAGCGAAAAATACTTGGAGCCAGCAGCGCTCCTGGTCCTGTTCCCCTGTACTCTAAACGATTGCTGGACTCGGTACCCCTTGTTTTCAGACTTTGGGTCCATCTAGCAATGCAGCTTCGATGACTTCTTGGATATATATATATATATGTATACATTGGCCACACTCTAGCAGGCCATACTGTGTGGACAAGAGAAGGAAAAGATTCTTTATCGCGGAAATATTGCTTGGCCAGGGTATAAGGCGTAGCGGCAAGATATAGCTTTGATGGGTGTTGGATAAATCTCACGGTCTTAATGTCTCGTTGGTACCCAAAAGAAAAAACAAAATGCCTAATTTTTCTGGGTTTCGACGCTTTTAAGTGGAGTTTTGATTTCTCTCTGTATCTGATTTGGAAGGATGTCACGGGCGGACATGGTGGCATATATGGTTCTGATCTTGGCGTCCTACGACACCAAGGAGGAAAACATGAAGATTCTTTATATTGTTGTCTTAACTTTTGATGGTCATCCGTGTTTTTTCCAGTATACTATCTTGTGCTGAATGTTTCTGAGGAGGCATGGGGTGTCTGACGAGGTATACATTCCCGGGTCTCTCTCACACTCTCACCTCTAGGGCTCTGCCGACTTGGGATTGCTTACCTTCGTACTAAGGCCTAGTCGTCTTATACTCGTTCGAGCTATGCTTGGGATGGAGTGGGAAGAGGTCAGATAGAAGGGTTTTTGGTACATCTTTGAGAACGGGGTTTTCTTTCCTACATGATTAGTCTGACGCGGAGAACTTTCCAAGGATAAAATGGTCACTTATTTGGTACGCCGTGTTTGTGGCTCTAGGCACGTGTTCTGGTGGTGACGATGGTGGCAATATATATGCATTATTCGTAACGCTCATCATTGCTGTTGGTGGCAGGAAGAGTACTTACTCAACCGGTGTCTTACTGGGGAAATTTCAGCACTCAATTGTATCAGGGCAAGTTCCATGATCATCGACAAACCTTGCCGTCCTTCTTTGCTAAGGGTGTGGTGAGCCTACCTTCACCGCATGTTGCCAGTTTTTTCTCTGTTGAAGTCTCTGACGGGGCCCATATCTCTGAGAGTGTAGAAAAAAATGGGCGATATCAGGCAACCGCCGGCAGAAGCCAGTAAACATGCACCTAGTGGGTCGTGCCGAGCCCCAGGATCAGCCTCAGAAACCTTACAACAACGACAATCACCAATTCTTTCTACATTTGTCGGTCCGTAGCAGACGGGGCAGCGGACCATATATTCTTGAGACCGTAGAGCAGTGACCGGAAAGAAGAAGAAAGAAGAAAGGGGAACGAAACTCATAGGCTGGATACATCAAACAAGGTCGATGAGGCGCCATTAGCGATACTCTCTCTCCCTCGCAGGTTTCGCCATCTCGGTCGACGCCTCGGGTCTTAACTCCCAGGATCCGGATCCTTGGCGCGACCTCGGAAGGCCATGTCTGTTCATTGGATGTAGACGACGCAGAGAGCCGGCTATCACTCCATCCCAAGCTCAAGAACTTGCCCAAGTGCAACTCAAGCGCGACCGGAATGTTTTGAGAAGCCAGCCACCGCTCCAGTCCGTGTGTGAGCATCACAGGGCGGAGCATCACAGGGCGAAGCACCTGAGGAAGAACGATGTGCTGCAGATCGAGAACGAGGCTCCGGGGGGGGGGGGCACGCAGTAAGATGCAACGCTCCCTGCCTTGCTTGCATAGATGCTGCACATGGTGGGGCGTCCGAATGTCTTAGCGTGGTCCGACAGGCGAATGAGAATACCTCAGGGCGGTCGAGTGCCACAAGCACACCTGAGATGCTCGGTCCCAAAAGTACAGGAGTGGGCTCCGCTGTCTCTCTAAGGCTCCTCCTCTTACGGAGCTGAGCGGCTGTCGCCTGCGGCACAGGCAGTATATTACAAGTATAACCAGAGGTCCGCTGCCAAATTTCAGCTCGCTGCTGTGTGTCTTCCTCAAGGAGCTGCACAGCAGACTCAGGAGCCTATAGTCATTCGTTCGCAATGTCTTCTCCGTCTTCGGCGTACTACAAGGTCTCAGCTCGAGACCTGCCGCAGTCCGACGGGAACGAGCAAGGAGATTACCTGCTCACAGAACCCGAGCGCACGTCGGCGGCCGGGCGTGCTGCACAGCTTCCACGACAAGGAAGCCCGCCCAGCTTTACAGAAGACACGAGTGGTGGCGAGCGAGACCAGAGCAGAAGACGGGAAAAGTCGGAGTCCCACGTATCGGTCGAGCGGTACGATCCCACGCCACCACGAGAATCGCGACACGCGGGACGTGGAATCGCGACTTGGCCAGCTGAGCCCCAAGGGCTGAAGAATGGCTGGTCACGGCCCTTGGAGCTGGGGCTGAATGTGCTCTCCATACTCCTCGTCATACCGATTTTTGTCTTTGCGTTCGCAGTGCTGGAAAATCATGGCCGTCTGGCGAGCGACGACAGGAGCGAGCTGTTGTTGCGAATCGCCAAACTGGTTAGTTGTGCTCGTGCAATATAGAACCACGCAGGCGATTCATAGATGCCCAACTAATTTGTGTGATGAACAACTGATTAGGGGCCGACAATCTTCCCAATCATGTTCACCTTCGTTGTCGGCAGGACCATAACGAGCATCGCATATTCACGGCTCGAAAAAGGCGAGCACATCCGGACCCTGGATACACTATTCAGCAGTACCTCGATCACCAGCGCGCTCATCAACCTCTTCACCCTGCGGTCGCTGCTGAGCTATTGCGGCCCCATGTTGATCCTCGTCTGGGCGTGGTCTCCCATCGGTGGCCAGGCATCTTCTCGGATCATCACATCCCAGCCCGCCACGACCAACAGCAGCGGCCCGCTGCTGTATTACAGCATGGATACGCCTTTTGACTCGGGCGAGCTCCTGACCGGGACGGGCTCGAACCTCGCACCGATGGGCGCCATAGCCCTGGCCTCTCTGTACCAAAGCGTGTCAAGTGCACAGGCGTCGACAGACCCGTGGGGCGCCGTGAAGATCCCAAGGCTCGACTTGCTGCCAGAGTACAATGCTTCGGCCCCAGGCAGCCAGTGGACGGCTGTCCCGAGTGACACCACCGCACTGACCTATTCGTCTCTGATCGGCATCGGCTTCAGCAACATATCCAAGGCCGCGAATACAACATTCGGTATAGAGACCTCTTATGTCCAGTTCGATTGTCCGATCCTGAAGAGTATTCCCTACTACTCCAGTGAAGACCCGCAGGACCACCTTGGCCTGGTGGTCAACGGCACAACAGGAGACCCTGGAAACTACACGAAAAAATGCTCCGGCCAGGAGGTCGCCTGGGGCGCCTTCGGTACGACACTAGCCGACTGTGCCGCGTGGAGGGAGCGCGCGACCAACGGGTCAGGCCAAGGGATTACAGCCCGAACCGTGCAGTACTACGGGTTTGAGCTTGATGGCAACCAGACCTACGCCAAGTGCTCCATGTCCAGCGTCAACCTGGAGGCCCAGATCGGGTGTCAGGGCGTCTCGTGCGCCGTGCAGCGGATGCGGCCTTCGCAGACCAGGCCGCTGCACGACAACTTCACCATCATGGACATGTACGTCGGCGGGGCCCTGTGGCAGCCCTTCTTCTGGACCATCTTCAGCAACGTCCCCTCGAAGACGCTCGGTGTGAACCTGGCCTACCCCGGGCCCTACCAGGCGTACATTGCGAACATGAGCCTGGACATATCCGAGATGTTCAGCCTCCCGGCCATGTACACGATACCCCGGAGCACGTTTGCCGTCCGGCTCGGACAGCTCTTCAACACGGTCTGGCTCGCCTGCATGTCGGCCCGCCCGATCATGTACGGCCACGCGGGCCTCGAGGCGTACCGCAGCCTCCTGGACCCCAACACCAGCACCCTGGGCAACTTCGACACGAACCTGGTCCTGGCCGAGGCCAACGCCACCACGAGCGTCACGCGCACCGTCGTCGTCTGCGACCGCGCGTGGCTCGCGGTGCTGCTCCTCTCGGCGCTGCTGATGGGCGCCGCGGCGGCCCTCAAGATCGCGCTGGACCTGCGGCGCCGGGTCCCCGCCCTGCTGATGAACACGACCACGCTCACGAGGCAGGGGCACTACTTTGCGCTGCCGCCCGGGGGCGGCGCGGTGGCGGACTCGGAGCGGTTCCAGGTGGTCAAGGACGTCAAGGTGCGGTTTGGGGAGAGGACGACGGCGTTGGATCATGATGACGGGATCGAGGGGTCGCCTGCTTTGGTCATTGGGGCTTGTGCTGAGAGTGGAGGGTTTGTTGCGCCGATAAGGAGGGGGGGCGAGATATCATTGATGGGCTTCTTTTTTTGGGGGGGGGGGGAGCAACAGCATGGGGCTTGTCATGATTTGTTTCTGTAGACTGGCAGAGCTGGAAAGGGATGATAGAATCACATCTTGGTAGCTTGCTGGCGGGTAGAAAAATAGATAGACTATGAGAATCTCTTGACTGGGTATCTTTTTTTCGGTTCATTGAATACATGCGTGGTAATAATTAGTGAAAAGATTGAGCCCGATGGATCGGCTTTCTTGTAGAGATGTCGAGGATCATTACACTGTTTACTGATTATATTGGAATTTCTGGAAAAGAGTAGTTAACCTAGGGTAATAAGTCTTGGAGGTCCCATCATTGGGCACGTCGTAGAAGCCATGAGCTGGCACACTCTTGTCAAGATCAAATGAAAGTGAGAATAAATCATTTCAGAGAGCACCAAACCGGTGACGGGTCTGAGTGTGATTTATTGGGTAAGCAAAAGTTCTCAGGCTGCTACTATATCTGCATAGCCTTTCTGTCACTCAAAGTAGGCATTCATTCGTATTGAACTGATAGCCTGGATCAAGAAGAGAAAGATGTCTGCCCCGGGGACAGCTAGAGGGAAGCACTGCACTCGTTCAAAAAAATCAACACTGGTCCAAACCATCATCCCTCCTGAGCCGCTGGAACGAATAAAAACAAAAAACAAAAAGCCGGAGAAGCAGGTGGTACTGCTGCCGGGAAGCACCGGCGAGCTCAGATCAAGCACCCACACAGACCCAGTAGCCCAGGATCAGAGCGCTGCAGTCGTCGCCGACGCTCGGGTTCCACTCGTAAAACTCAGCCAGAGTGATGTCCGTCTCGGCCACGATCTTGTTGCAGGTGTCGCCGGACTGCACGCTGTAAAAGGCATGGCAGCCCGCGGCGGTGTCGAACAGGATCGGGCTGGGCGTGGGGCTCGGGGCGAAGCCGATGGTGCCCACACAGATCCAGTCGCCGAGGATCATGTCCGGGCACAGCTCGCCGACGGAGGGGTTCCAGTCGTAGATGTCTGCGAAGCTGATGTCGAACTTGGTCGCGACGCTCTGGCATGTGTCGTTGGTCTGCACGAGGTAGAAGCTCTCGCAGTCGTCGACCATCTCGGGCTGGGTGGGGGTCGGGGTGACTATGGTGCTGGGGGAGGAGGTGGTGGTGGTGGTGCCCTGGGCCGTGACGGTGGCGAAGAGGCTCGAGATGGCCAGGACCTGAAGTCCCAGGATTGTCTTGAGGGAGAGCATATTGGATTCTTTCTTCTGATTGTCTTGTCGAGTAGTGGAGCTGCTGCTTGAGGAGGGATGAGGACACAGGTCAGACATCCACAGATGAGGGCCAAGAAGGGCGGTTTATATACTTATTCAGGGACGCATTGTAAGTCTACTTACTTAGTGTTGTGCTGCTGGATGAGATCCTATCTCAAAGCGGTGATGAATGTGACGGTGTCTTCCACTTTCAGCCACTTTTGCTAGGAAGCATTCACGATGGCCGACTGCGCCCGTGAGTCACATACGTACTTGTGTACAGAGGCTTTCGTGGTGCAATACGCAGAAAGTACCGACATTCAAAGGCTGACTTGGCTGCCATGTAAGGCAGCTCGGATTCGTTTCGGTTCCAAAGGTACCCTGACCTTTCCGATGCCCAAGGGTCATCTATCATGTGCAGGTCGTTTATGCATGTTGATGTGGTTTTCTCCCCTTCTGTGTTGCCACTCCTCTAGAGGGTTGTGAATGCCTGGCAGCACAGAGCTTCTTGCTGGTCTGTAGGCGAGATGCAGGTAAGAAATCAGCCCACAGCGCAGCGAAAATCGATAGTATATGCATATCATAGGCAGAGTATCCACAATGCAGCATGATAGAGTCGCAACGGTTTGTATTTTGGTGGTTGCTCGCCAGGAGCCTTGGTTCCTCACAGGTCAAGTGCTGACTGTTCTCATCTGACTAATATTATTCTCTTTTCCAGTTGGATGCCTAGGTTCTGGCCACCTCGGGAGCAGGTTCTGTGGTTCTGCCGAGATCAGGCAACATGTGTGCTGTGCCTTTCACTAGTTCTCGTTCGTATTATGCAGGCTGGACGCCTTCAGGTGAGTGAGCGTGTGAACTTGTTTGTGATCTATCAAATCGGGCGAGAGCTAATTATTACAGTATCACTCCCATGACCGACTCCCGAATATCCGATCTTGGGCCCATCTCTTTTTTCAGTGACGAAGTCACAACGAATAGGATTCTCGTTAAGAGCCAAATGGGTACTAAGTAATATTATTGTACTGGTCTCATGATCAGAGCAATTTTCCCCATTTACTTGAGCAGATAATGTCTTTTAGTAACCTTGTAATGAGTCCACTCCTTGTGCAGGTATCTGGGGAGTTAATCCACTTGTCTGCCTGCTCATAGCAAAACTCGAGATGGATGAGGGAGACACGGGCCGAAATAGCGGTAGAGCTGCTTGGTACCTTTGAAATATTACCACTGTCTGTCACTCTACCTCGTCGGATGAAGAGACTGATGGTAGCCGCCGGTCAGAGATGGCGGGTGCAATAGTAAAGGTTAGCTGGTGATGTTGTTGAGTTGAGCGCAGTGGGGAATATTGGAGGCTTCGCCCGGTCATACATACCCTATATATCCCCCGATAATTTTTTTTAGGCTATCGAGATTTATTCCCCTGCCGCTATGAGCTGTGGGGGGCTTACAGAAGGGGGACGTAAGAGCTTGCGGGATGGTACTGGCCATGACTGTATTATATTTAGTCCGGTCCTGCCTCATGTCAGCTTTGTCCAATGCCTAATTATCAGACTGTTCACAATGGTCTGGCGACTCTTGCGTCATTTTTGTGGTGTTTGATATTTGATAGACGTAAGATGATTTTCCGACCATTGGAAAGTGATATCAAGGCGGGGAAAGAGGGTGTTGACGGAGCCTGGAGAAGGATATTCACGTCAAGGTAGTAATTAATTTAATTAATCACAGAGAAACGGAACCAGCAATCAGGCTTGATCCGCTCTATCAAGACATAAGTAGATAAAAGTAGAAAGCTGACTCTCTTGCCTGAAGTATTATGTGACTCGCTGAAATACTGAGTAACTTCAGTCTCTTGGTCTGGTATAATCAGGTGGTAATTAACAAATTGTGGTCGTACGCAGTCGGCAGTGTAATAGACAGGGTGTATCTACAATGTTTAATAACCATTTCCCCGAATCTCAAGGGCACCCGCTTTGTGGCCAGCCGACCTCGAGTATTACTTTGACCCTTTCGACGGCATACATACAAGCAGGACTTAGTGCCCCAGGCTCCTCATCTGGTCCGTTGGTCGCGCTTTTGGATCTAGACGCTGAACAAGAACAACGCTGAACAACTCGACTCGGCAAGAATTCTGGAACAACTTGGGCCGCTCCAATGTTTGGGACGCGCTCAAAATTCCTAGAGTCTACACAGATGTGGTAAGCAGCACTAATTTTCTGTGCGAAAAAAAAGCAACAAGTTGAGACTCAACAACAAGCAAAAAGAAAATGTGGAAAGAAAAAGAGAAAAACAAGTAATCCAACCATATGGGGGGGGGGGGGGGGGGAAAGCTGTCAAGTGATATGATCTACGTTATTACGAATCCGCGACGCCCTCTGAGGCTGTCTCGTTAAATGAATCGTCCATGTTCAACTTGAACGCTGCCATCGCGGCCTTGAGCCTCCGACGCAGCTGAGTCCGTAGACAAAGAAAATGTTTCCAGGAGGTCTTCGATTGTCTCGCGCTTCCAGGCCCGAACTTGTCTCTACGCATCATGTCGGTGCGATTGGTGGCTTACATGCAGCTGGTCCAGCCTCAGCTTTCTTTTGATATCGGAATACCAGATTGGGCAGTGTTCGGCGCCCGGTCGTAAATAAACGGATAAACGCCATAAACGGGATGTTTAAAGACTGGCTCCGGGGCCCGGGGGCTTGATTCCAGTCCCTCGTTGGAGCTCTTCGTAAACTCTAGACCCATACCTGAAACCGAAATGTGACCCGTCAGTGGCTGGCTGACAGGCACGCAGCTGCTCTTTACTGTCTCAAGCAGCGTTGTCTCTTTGCTTCGTTTTGTAAGGCTCGTGGTTGCTGGATCCCTGACGGTGCGTGCGGAAGTAGGTCCTGGAAGTTCGTATCTAGTAGGTACCCTCCTAAGTCTTGAGAGACAGACATTTCAAGGGCGGGTGGTCGAGTTTGGGCATGTATATGTTTATTCTAATAAGTCTTGTTTTTCCGCATAACCAAGTCTACCAATGTACACCTTGATGTTAGCTGTTTTGTGAAATAGCTAGAGAGAGAAAGAGGGAGAAGGAAAGAAAAAAAAAAAAGAGAAAGAACGAAAACCAGCGATTGTTGGAATAGCCCTTGATCATGAGCGCTTGTCCCATATCGCTTATACACTCTCTAAACACATTTCCCACCCTAGAACAAGTTCATCACACGCAGCTGTGCCCGGAGACCAATCTCAGACCTTTATCTTGCGCACCCACCCTGTCCTGCTGAGCCGTGCCGCCGCCAGAAATGCCGCGCCCAACAACATGCTGCTCGCCGCCCACATCTGCGCTGCAAGATAATTGCCCCCGCTCGCCTGCAAAATGGCGCCTGCGATCGGACTACCCGTCAGACAGGCGAATGCCACAAGGCTGAAGACCATGCCCATTCGCGTGCCGAGCTGAGTTGGGTCATCCGTCAGCGCGGCGAGGGAGACGGCAAAAAGGGACTGGATGGCGCTGGCCACGAAGCCATAGACGAGCGCGAAACCGTACAGTGAGCCGTGCGTGTGCCTCACTGCGGGCCAGCAGTACAGTATCAGGGCCACGGATGCGGCGGTCGGAATGGTCGTGTTGAGGGGCCCGAGAAAGCGAGCTGCGATGAATCCGGGCAGGACGCGCCCGGGGATGCCGAGAGCGTTGGTGAGGAGGAGGAGGTTGATGGAGTCCAACGAGGTAAAGGACGCATAAGTGTGGCCGTAGAGATCGATCTGGACGTGGTTCCTGTCAGATGCAAAAATGGAGAAGCTCCAGACCGATGACTGGTTTTGCATTCCGGCATGGGTGCGTGCGCCTGTCCTGCCTTCGCCGCTGGGGATGTGATCTGACTTTTTTTTAGCATAGCTTTGCCTGACGGGCTGCTGTGCCTCGCTTGTGACAGGTACATAAGCTCTCCCCCACCGATGTCTCTTGCACGACGCTCATCAGGCCTCCAGGAGTCTTCAAGGGCTCATATGGCGACGCAGCCGTCACAGACCCTGAACATGTAACAGAGCAGGAGCATGTTTTGGCACAGGTATCCCGCTCTGCTTGTCCAGGTGTATATGCTACCACTAATTAACCGTCGTTCAGGTGTTAGCCGCCCTCGTTATCTTCTGGATGGGTGCAAACTTCTCCATCAAGCTGATCATGCTCTTCTTCTTCTACCGCCGCATATTTGTCGGCCATGTGTTCAGCATCTGTACCTGGGCACTCATCGGGCTGTCGGTCATCTGGTTCGTATACGCGATACTTTCATGGCTGCTTTACTGCGGCAGGAACCTTGAGGCGAACTTTGAAGGTGGCTGGCTTGTGTGCCCGATATGGGGGTTTGACATCCAGATGGGCGTATTTGCTCTAGATAGCTTCATCGACCTGTGTCTACTCGTGCTGCCCATACCCTTTGTAAGTAGACAGCCTGATCGTGGCCTGGGAAATGTATCGCAGCTGACGCCAAGGTTTCTGGACTTTCGTAGGTGTGGCGCCTTCAGCTGGACCTCAAGCGTAAGCTTGCAAACACAGTTGTGTTCACCATCGGCGGCTTGTACGTCTTCCATACCTTGATCAGATATAATGTCCTTGGGTAAGAAAAAAAAGATTTGTGTTGATCAACCTCCAGCGCCTTCGTTGCCGGCCTCAACAACACCATCATCCAGCTCGTCTACCTCACTGAGCCCAGCCTGGCCGCCGAGGGCGGTGGTGCAAATTTCTTCCAAGGTAAGTGCCAGCATGCCGCTGTCTGGACCTGTCCTCTGACGGTTTGCTGGTCATACGGGGTAGGATCTTCGCTTCTCTTCTCGAACTGGCCCGCGATTGAGGTTGGCGTTGGCTTATTGGCGTCCAACCTCCCGCACTTGTCCTTCCGGCTTGCTCATGCGCTTGCGCAAGCTCTGCCGCGCGCGCTGCGCATCTCCTTGAACTCCCTGCGGAATGCGGCGGCGGCGCTGTCGCTACACTCTCCACGGCATTCTCAAGGAAGTGCGCACAGGGGAACGAGCGGGTACGGGACCCCACAACAAGGCACGGAGAGCAGTCAAAGTCTGCACCCAGAGTTGGCAGGTCAGATCAAAGAGTTTGCGAAAAAAGCAGGGTCGCTGGGGCAAAGCTCCGCACAGAGTGCCCAGAGCATCGAGCTGCGGGACCTGGAAGCAAATAGGTCTTGAATAGTGCAAGTTCATTCGGGCGCTTCAGAATGCTTTTTTGCAGCCCATAGTGTTGTCCTGGCGGTCAGCTAGAGACTCGTAGGGCCAAGACAGTTCCTCCCTTCTGCTGTCCATTGAATCACGGCCTGAAATGATCATGTGCGAATGTGGATATGTATACTTTCCTCTGAAGGGCAAATGCCCCTTCAGACATCGACTTCACTGTAGGCAGACCATTCCTTCCCGCGCCAGAACTTCTGCCCTTCTCTGAACGAATGCTCAATCTTCTCCTTTGCCCTCACTCCCATCCTCGCCTCGAAGTGCATGATACTACTCCCGCTGATACCTTCTTCAGCAAGTGTTCGTGCCAAGTCTGCGGCGTTTCGAATGGCTGTATCCGCACCGGAGCCACCCGTGGGGCTCATTGGGTGCGCTGCATCGCCAATCAGCGTGACCCTTTTGTCCTGACCAGCAGAGCAGATCTGGATGTCTGGCTTGCTCGACAGGATAGGAACGCAGGCGGATGTTTCGTGCGTGGCAGAGCCGAGCAGACGCTTCAGGGCAGGATGCCAAGTCTCGGAAACTCGCTTCAGGTACAATTCTTTCTCCTGCACCGTCCTCGGCAGATGCTCCGCGTACTGCGACGACGCCGTGCAGACAGCCCAGTATACGTAGTCTGAGAAGTCTGGCAGCTGGGCTTCCGACTCGAGGCGCACGCTCTTCGACCACGTCATTGGCTCAACAACAATCTGCACGTTAGACTCGTGGTCGAGGCACATGCACCAGCTCAACAAGTCTGGCGCTTCAAGTCCCCTTTTCAAGTCGTCCGTCATCGGCGTTCGACCCCACATAACCCAGCGCTCCAAGTCGAGCAGCTTGCGATCTGGCTGGAGCTGTCTTCGTACACGGCTCTTGATACCATCGGCGCCAACAAGGAGCTGCCCACGCGCGGTGGATCCATCCGTGAATCTGACGTGGACCAGATTGTCTACGATCTCGCACGAGTCGAGATCCTTCTCGTAGCCGATGGCATCCTGGAGGTCGAGAGAAGCGAGCAGACGGAGCCAAGTCCTGTCCACGAGCATCGAGTCCGCGGGGTCCGCTGGCTCGGGCCTGGAGAACTCGAGCTTCTGGGCGTCCACATATCGTGGCGCGACGCGTGTTCTCTCGGATGCGGTGCGTCGGAGCAGGTCCTGGAGCTGCGGCGCCAGGACGCTGTCAAGGGCGGCCTGCCCGTCTCGCGAGAGGCGAAAACGGTGGCCCTGCTTGATGTGCGATCGTGCATGGCGCTCAAAGATGCGGAAGGGAACGGATCGGAGTCGCAGTCCTTGCGCAAGGGCGAGTCCGGCGACGCCGGCGCCAATGATCAGAATGGGGGGCTCAACTGGGGCTGGCTGGGTCATGGCTGACGGTTATGTATGTACTTGTATGTATGTGGAACTTGTTTTGCGAGGAGGGTGGCCGATACGGGACAGCTTTCCGGCGGCAGTCAGAATTCACCGCATCAGGCCGCAATAGAAGCATCTGTAGACGGCGTTCTCAGCCGCTACCATGTTGGATTAGGATTGTACGAGGTTGCTGCAGGTCGCTGTTCAAGCCACAGAGGCAGGCCCGCGTTACAGTTGTCCTCGATCGACTTGCACCCTAACCCTGACTAAGTACGAGATCCCACCGCACCACTACATTTCCTCCGATATCAAGCCCGAGCCGAAACGGTCGTACTCTGTATACCAGAGGGCCCAGCAATCAAGGCGTTAAACTGCAGCATGATTTGAGTTCTTCACAATGTCTACACCAATCTTGCCAGGGAGAGACCGGGACATTTGGCTCTGGCAACACTGGGCAGGAAGGAGCAGATATGGGAAACCGATGTCGATGAGCCGACTACGTGGGGTCCGTTCCGGGTACCCTACAGCCTTCGTGCTGTGCCTCTTTCGTAACCTGTATGTTGGATGTGTCATAACACTTCAATATATAAAGCCGCCCGACTTTCCATAATTGCAATGTCTTCTCAGATATCTCAAGCCCTGTCAGGCGCCCGTCATCCGATTCCAACTCGACAACATGGCCACACAGCTCCCTCCCACAGCAATCTCCGACTCTTGAAGATTCATTGTGGTTCGATAGTCCATCTAGAACTCTTCAACGACAGCCATCGTACTCATCTTTTATGACGTACCAGCATCTCAGCAGAAGTAACTCACCAGATCCCAAGCCGTCTTCCTATCAGTATAAAGAACTGAAAAAAGGTTGGATCAGAGTACTCGATATAGAACCATGCCGGTCCCAGGGTATAGATGAGCAAATTATATGTTCACTTGCCTCGATCCCCTTAATCTCTAAGCAGGAACGCATTCACCAAAAGTATACTGCACTCTCATATTCGTGGGAAAATCTTGACAACCCCCAACATATAATCAAGATGCGTCGCTCAGGGGGGAATTATTCTGTCGACTTCAAAGTGCACGCAAACCTATACAACGCGCTCAAGCAACTTAGGAGCCGGGAGGACCACATTATCCTTTGGGTCGACTACTTATGCATTAATCAAAAAGATGATACCGAGAAAAGTCAACAGATCAAAATGATGCCCGACATTTACGCTAAAGCAAATTCGGTTACTATCTGGCTCGGTACGGGTCAACCTACGGACAGTCTAGTCAACAACTTTATCACCCTTATCCTAGACACCATCGATATACATGAGGATGTCGAGAAGTTGAGGAAGAAACAGTATGAAGAGAGTTTTCGCGCCTTTGCACAGTGTTTAGGTCGTTCATGGTTTCAACGACGCTGGGTCATTCAAGAAGCAGTGCTTGCCAGATCTTGCAGAATTCTATACGGCAGTTACGAGATGACTTGGGCCCGCTTCTTCGATGCAGTCACTATATTTGCTATGCTGCGAAGACTTGCGAAAACAAGAAGTTCCCTCCAGCCACAAGGACTGGTGCATCCCGAGAATACTAGTGCTTATGTCCTCATACGCCTCGTCGATACAGCCTTGCACCGGTCCATACCCCGGCGACAACGAAGGCGAAGATGGAATTTGGAAACTTTGGTAGCAATGTGCAGCCAATTCCGTTCATCAAACAAACACGATACTATATAATTACTCCCTGTTAGGCCTCGCAAGCGATGTCTATATGCAGAGCAGAGATACGGAGCATCATATCAAGATTCAATACAATGCCAGTCTCGGAAAAGTCTATGGCGAGTTCGTCAAATATTGCGCGGAGACCAGCAACCGTTTGGACATCATTTGCCGACGATGGGCACATCTACCAGAAGGAACTAATACAGCGTCTTTCCCGTCATGGATCAGACCTGCGCCGGACCTGCCATATGAAAATTCCACCTGCACCTTTGTAGGTGATGCCAACATCGCCTTGCCGCCTTACTCCGCATCTTCCCATCCCGAAACGCAAGCTTATGATAAGGACTTCGAGTTCCTTGAGAATACTATAGGAGTGCCCGACGTATTGAGATGCAGTGGGGTCTTTATCGGCAGGGTGATCAAAAAGTCCGCAAAGAATGACCGATAGCATTATTGACGACTCATGCTGGGAGATATCAAGGTGGAATCCCAACGGGTGTGACAACACTGACAAGATCTGGCGATCGTTGGTTGCCGATAGGGATGCCAATAGGGCAAGTGCTCCCAGTTGGTACGGACGAGCGTTTCGGTATGCTACCCAACAACTACCTTCTGACGGCAAGCTGCGGGTCTTAGGAATGATCGACAAGAAACTGCATCCACACTTTGTCAAGCTGTATTTTGAACGGGTGAAGAAAGTCACCTGGGACAGAAAGTTCTTCTTGGTGGGCGGGATATCCCCTAATGTATTTCCGGAGGAGTCGTCAATTGGCTTGACATCCGGGGATATTCAGGATGGGGATTGGGCGTGTATTCTTTTCGGTTGTTCTGTTTCAGTTGTTGTTCGTCCAGCGGGGTTTGAAATGGTTCCTGGCGAGCATTGTGTAAAGTTGATTGATGAATGTTTTATATATGGGATGATGGATGGTGAAATACTACAAATGGGACAAGCAGGTTCACAGATTTTTCAAATCTTGTGATATAATTAACCCTACTTATATAGTTAAGTGGAGCTTAGTCATAATTACGAATTTTACAATTTATCCAAATTTAATATATAATTCAATATATACTATAATTTAATAAAAGAAATGTCAGGGGATTATAATTAGTTCTCCGCTTTTAGTTTTCTGTAAGCCGTTTTTACCCTAAAAATATATCTTCTGTCTGGGATTCACAAGGCCTTGTAGGAGCAAGAAGATAATGGGAGACTAGGAATGCGAAACAAAAGAAAGAATGTAGACTGACGCCGCTATGATTAGGACGTAGGCCTCTGAAGAGACTAGATCACATAGAAACCGAGCTTTTCTAGTCTATCACATTAGACCGCTCTGCCACAGCGTCTATTAACTTATATATCATATAAAAACAACATATATATATATATAACTATTTCCATTCCCTACCTACTAGAATTGTTACTAAGTTTCGCACTCATCTGATGTTTCGTCATGCTATGATATAGATCGATAAGTGATCGAAAAACTAGGTGTTATCTTGGTCAAAGCGTACAAGGGCCTCTTTCTAGAGCCAGCTCACGAGCATGACTACAGTCTTCTGAGCAAATCTGCAGCCCTGGCTGACGAGCTTCGATACTATCCCCTACCGCCGTCCCTCCTCGAGGAGCTTCTCATGCATCGATGCGACTGCTACTTGCTACAATAATTAGCACAACGGCCACAACATCGGCCTCCTGGAGCCGGTCATAGAATTTGCAGAATCCCTGCGGGCACAGAGATCATACAGTCAGAGAAATGGTCCAATCCTCTTAGACCACCTCACAGATCTATAGCTAGCCCGCTCTTGCGTCTCAAATAGCTCAGCCGACTCGGACAAGGCTCTCCTCGTGGCCACAGAGGCCTTAGACATGGCCAAGAGCTTGACCGCAAGTATCGAGACAAACCAATGACGATATTCTGATCAGTCAGGCCAGAGCCCTGCGCGAACTCGGGAGGTGCTTCAGTACGCTTTGCCGATTCAGCCGTGACCCGACTTCCCTTGAGAATGCCATCAGGCTCACTCCAGAGCGGTCGAGTTGAGTCAGCGTCTAGAGGGGCATGGCCAGGACCCCAACAAGGTGCGCCATCCTTGGACCCTGGGTGATCTATACTGCCAGCTTTTTCTCCAACCGGTGATAGGGAAAGTTTGAACCAGTGTGTCGGATGGTGCCGGTAAGCTATCGCGGTCGCGCCCATCGACTCAGAACTCCAAAATGGGCTCAAAGGAAGCCTTGCCAGTTATCTCGGGATGCGCTACGCCAGCAACAGGATACGCTACGAGAGCGATGCGGGCGAGTCGATGGATCTAGTACGAAAGGCCCTTAACAAAAATGAGTGCTGTCATCTGTTCCAACATATATACAAATACAATTCGGACGAGGCTATACTAAACGAGACAATCGATTTAGGTAAGCTTGCTTTGCAAAAAGAGGAAGACCTTACTAAGGAGAGGCGCCTATTTGGGACAGGGCATGTGCATTTGTTCGGCGATCGGGCCCTTGGAAATCTCATACTGGCCGAGATGATCATAAAGGATGGAACTTCGGGGGGAGACATGGTCTGACGACGCCGAGGTGGCTCTGAAGTGCCTCCTAGAACGCAGTCATACGACGGGGCAGCGCAGCCCAGTGACACCAGAGCCGTCCCCGTTCTATCGAACCCTATATTTACCTCGAGTACGAAACTATGCATGGCCGACCTCGCCTCCGCGACCAAAAGGGCTGTGCGTCTGCTGCCTTCTCTCTCGTCGCGGGCCTTGAAACGCAAGGATGTCCAGCAACTGCTTTCTTTATACGCCGGGCTCCCGGCCGCGGCGGCGGCGTCCACATTAGCAGCTGGACATAGCAGCGACGAGGCACTCCAGCTACTTGAGGCCGGCAGAGGGATCTTGACAACATATCTTCTGGAGACTAGGAGAACCACCTGGGTTTCAGATGGAGCTGATGACGAACCGGTGGCACTGCTCAGAGAGAAAGTGGCTCATCTCGATTTAGTTAAGGCATGGCGAGAGCATGGCAAGACTATGCCGACGAGCTATAAGTGGCAGGTAGACAAGGCTCACCAGCTCAACGCAGAGGTGGAAAACATCCTAGAGAAGCTTCCCAAGGGTTTGCTTCTCAGGATCAGAAGTCAATGCTCGGGCTTTCTAACGCGGCCGAGATCCGAGCTGTGGTGCACAGGGTCCACAAGGGCGCAGTCGTCGTTATAAACGTCCACTTTTGGTGCGATGCTGTCCTTGTCCACCACGGCATCACTGAGGCCATTCATCTACCGCGGCTTGATGTTTAGAGCGTGAGGGCGGCGGCAAAGTGGCTCGAGGTCATGAAGGAGCCCTTGTCCCCGCCACATATGCAAGATCTGATATGGACCCGCATGCTGGCATGGCTCTGGAATGTAGCCGTCGAGCCCGTCCTGGACCATCTTGGTTACAACACTACCCCATCCGAGCCGAGCGAGTGGCCGCGCGTCTGGTGGGTTCCGACAGGAGAGGCAAGCCCGCTTCCCTTCCACACAGCCGGACTTCACGAACCAGGCTCGCCATTATCAGCGCTCGACCGCGTTGTGCCCTCGTATAGGTCGTCCGTCAAGGCGTTGCTCTATACGCAGCGTATCGCGCTTGGTCAAAAGAAGCATCTTGAATAAAGGAGCAGTAATAGCAGCCCAAGACTCGGGTCGTCCTCGCTTCGATGACCACGACACCAGCCCAGCGGCAACTTGCCTACGTTGCGGGGGAGGTGCGCGAAGTCGAAGTCGGTCGTCGGCTTATCAGCCACCGTCACGAAGCTGCAGCAGCCGTTGAAGCGAGATGTGGTACAGGCGCTCCAGTCGTGTGACGTCTCCCACTTTGCTGGCCACGGAGCTTCTTATATCGACGATCCAGACAGAGTCTGCCTACTCGTCGAGGACTGGGAGGCGAACCCGCTGACGGTCAAAGATATCTTGGACCTGAAACTGCACGAAAAAGCCCCTATCTTAGCCTACCTCTCAGCATGCTCGACCGGAGCCAACAGGATGGCCGAACTTTTCGACGAGGCAATTCACCTTGTCACGGCCTTTCAGCTTGCCGGCTTCCAGCATGCCGTCGGATCCTTCTGGGCCGTGTCGGACTATTCATCTCTCGAGGTGGCTAGGAACCTCTAAGCCCAGTTCGATGACCAGTTGGGACCGGATGTTGATGTGGATCTGGCCTTGGACTTTGCCGTGCGACAGTTGTGAGGATCTCGCTCCCAGGCCCGCCGTCGCTCGGCTGATGAAAGCCTCACTGACGAGGACCCTGTGTGGGCCCCAAGATGGATGATCTTTGGAAGAGCTCGGCGGCGCGCGCTCCCTTTGCTTCAGCGAGAAAGATTGGAAGGCTGTTCGCGATCCGCGGCCAGGCTTAATACAACAATCAAAACTACAACAAAACTTGATGTGTGGTCCCGCAATCTGGGCTCCATATATCCATACTGGTATTTGACTTTTCTTCTTTCTGTCTTTATCTTTGGGTTGTTGTTCTTGTGGATTGGGCGCGGCCGCCTGGAATCGACCAGGGGCTTCTCAGAAGCAGGATGTCGCCCTGACGGGGCCCTAGAAGGCTTTAGTATTTTTCGAGATTGAATAAATTAGTATATTAAAGGGAGGACAAGAAATAACAGAGAGACAGCGTGGAAGAGTCAATTGAGTAGTCTTTTGGAGCAGTGTACATCATTAATACTTCAATGATGTGAGTCAGAAAACAATATAGCATGTGCTTTGTTAGCTCAAGTGCTGACGGCTCGTGCTTCCTCTGCTGGGACTAAGTCGAGGGGTTCTTACAATACAGTACTTCAGTGCAAGTCAGCAAAAAAGGGTACCGTGATTTTAGCAGTTCCCTGGCGCGTGGTTAAGATGCGCCAGAACCACGTCGGCAACAACCGGTTCGCTCCAAAAAGTCATCATGACATATATATATACATATCAGGTACAAAGGCCAGACACGCCGACCCAAGACTTGAAAACAGGAATGAGCACTTAGACATCAGAAACGGACTACTGTATTAGAACGAGAAACGGGAGATGGAACAGGAATGAGAACCACTGGCGAGGTTTGAGAAATTACCAGAGACTTTACCATGAGTGATTTAGAACTGGGCCTTTAGGATATGAGTGGATCTTCTATTCCCCGTTTCTCGTCTTGTTCTGGTATGGGATGGCAGTACCGTTTTCCGGGGAAACGGTAAAAAAGAAAAAAAAATGTGGACACACTGGGAATCGAACCCAGGACCTCTCCCAACGTTCGAAACCGAAGTTGCTAAGGGAGTATTATACCACTAAACCATGCGCCCAGCTGAGTGATTGTTAATGCCGCTATTTCAAATATTTCTTATATAGTATTGTTGCCGGCTGTGGCCGGATTTTCACTTCTCTGGGGCTTTGCTGGGTCAGGCTTTGCGGATCTTCCCATGGCTCCAGCCCACTATACCAAGACCAGCTTAGACAGCGAGCGGTGAGATGTTTAGTTCAGCTAGGGTTTCAGCTTACAGGGGTCTGGCTTTTGCCGTTGGACTCTGGAAGAAGGGGGAAAAAAAAAAAAAATAGAAAAGAGTTAGAAAGAGGGTACACTGCGTGGCGAGGAAGAGCATGGGAGCTTGACTTGCCAGGGTGGATGTCCCTACTTCCTGTACAATGGGTATCTATAATGCATGTGATTACTGCAGTCATCGTTTCATGTTGAAAGACTAATGCCTGTGTAATCTGCTGGCCTCAACTAGTTGAACAGCGTATCGAAAAGGTGTGGTTGAATGTCATTTTGACTTTTCCTCCGCCCCAACTCAATATGACCTACTAAGCCAGTGTCCTGTAGACAGAGCACATTAAGTTCAAAAATCTCTTTGTATGGGATGCTGCTTGTACAAGGGGAGCACTTGGGGTTTTGATGCTATGAGATGTGCGGCTACCTAGGGAGTACATAGAATGACAAGCTGCTCGACGTCTCAAACTGAGCAAATTAAGAACCGTTTCCAACTCATAAAACCCACCATACATACTTCTTGGGATAGTGGAAACTCTATCAATGAGTTGCCAAATACTTCTACCAAGTACATGTGTGCATTCTAGCATGGGCTGTCATCATGTGAAACTACATGGACACCAGGACTTCTCTCCATAACCCTTCTCGCTCCCACCAAGGGTAATAGTTTGTCTGGGCGTGCTCACTTGGCTCCCATGATTAGTAGGGTCAACATGGGCCAGATGCAGACATCCCACAATTTGCTTTATAGACCTTCAGATTAAGCCTCAAAACAAGAAAATACAAGGCGCGGTGGCGGAGTGGTCTAACGCGATAGACTAGAAATCTATTCTCTTCGGAGGCGTCTGTTCGAATCAGGCCCGCGTCGACTTTTTGCCGTTTCCGTTTTGCCATTTCCTAGCCTCTGTTTCCCATCTCCCGTTTACGCACTGACCACTTCTTTGTGTCCAACATCTAATGGAAAACTGGCACGTAGGATTGAGATAATACAGGGGTTAGGGCTGTAGGCATGGATCGCTGGATCATGGGCATCGCCAGCGATGCAGGGCGATCCATACTGGAGAGCTGAATATATGAGGACACTTAACATTAGTAGATAGATCATAGAACATAGCTCTTCAGTCGTCGATCTCCAAGTATTACTTCTGATGCAAGTGATAGCCTCACTGCCAGTGACACACCGCAGGACTCGGATCGTTTCCATATTGATTGGAACTACACTTTGATACCGCTCTTGTTGTTGTAAAAGAGTGACTATGAAGCTTGATTCCATCTATCTAGGCTATCTAGAGGTTGAAGAGGAGGTTTATTTATCTTCGAACGAGCGTAAAAAGGCCTCAATTGGTTGAGGAATAAATCCCTCGGTCCGTGTGCATCAAACGCCTTCTGAGGCCCTCGTCGTTTTGAAAGGGTGACGATCGTGAAGATCGTGCCTTATACATCCAACACTTGTTAGCATAAACCGTTTGTGTACTTGTTGTACCATCCAGCTACGACAGTGCTCATCATAGCGCGTGAGTCCGGAGTAGAGGTGTGCAGCCAATGAAGCAAAGGGTAATCAATCCAATGTGCAGAGCCAGGTTGTAGACGTGAGGAGGGAAGCCCAGCCAAATTCTGCTTCAGTCGTGTCGGCCGGCCGTTCTCTCGGCCCTCTACGCAACAGTAGAAGCACTGCTTAAGAGGGTGCATGCCTATAAAGCGCGGAGCAGGTTTTCTGAGTTGGACAAAAACATCAGATCGTATCGGTCGGCACACACCTCCCCGTATCATTTCCAGTCAGGAGCTTATTCTCAAACCCGTCACCAAGCAACCAAACAATCGGTTTTCCCGGGCAAGCATCGCACTGGACTCCCCAATACCGATGTGAACTTAATCCGCCACATATGAAACAATGAAAAGAAGAAGATTTCACACCAGCAAAACAAAACCATGGACCTTGCTTTGTTTTGGCACAGAGCGGCGCTTCGCTTTTCTCTTCGGAAAAGTAAATCCGACATGCTTTGAAGCAGTCAGGTTTGTCCCGCCTCGAGGAAACTTCAGCTACAATGCAAATTAACTTATGATCCGTCGAAGCAACTGCCGGAGCTAGATTGTCTCATCCGTGATCGAGATGATCTCCGTGAGTAAGTTGGAAACCTGGGGTCTTTTCCCCCCGGACTTTTCTCCCTCTCCGCCCTTCCTTTGAAGCCTCCAAGAACCTCTCACCCCGGGTTACTTCTACACTCCGTCGCCAGCGGCCCTCCGCCTCCCCTCCAAAGTATGATTACCACGCTTCACATTCTATATCTTGATGCCTAAAGGGGGCGGGGGGGTCTCATATATAGATCTACATTCGAGAAAAGCAAAGATACCCGAGCTCGCCACCGCTAGGATGATTGTTTGCGTCCTGACATGGTTCACTAGGTGCTATCGCGGGGAGTGAAAAAAAAGAAAATACATATAAACTTTCCACTATACAAGAAACCGGCGCAATATTCAGTTACCCTTCCAGAAGGTTTCCTCCGCAAGAGATTTGTGTTTAAGCGATGTCACTTGAGCTGGGGTTACACACACACCAAAAAAAAAAAAAAGGAAATACTCCACCACCCGTGTTACCCTAGGTGAGATACTCCAAGGTTTATATAGGGCTGAAAAGGGGGGGAAAGATATACATGTTATTAATCAAACCTTAATTCTCCACGACTGATGCTATAGCGATAATGAGGTCACCTCGCCTGATGGACTGGGCAGAGTGGAAAGCAGGTCTGCCTTGCTCAAAGGAGGGTTTTTTCTTTTCTTTCTTTTCGTTTCTTGAATTCTGCTACCTTGATAGGGGAGGGTAGTATCATGACTAGTTCCGGCACAACTGTACGCACAGATGCTCGTGATGTGCGGTTATAGGTATAAAAATATATAATCGGACCCTGAGATATACGAGTCGTACATACGATCTACCAACGTCGTTGCGGATCGGCGCAGATTGGTTCAATGCACTGTGGACTGTAGGTCCCCTGCATCCATCTCCGAAGGGCTGGGTGTGGTTCGATACATTACTCTCCCCATAATGACGTCTTTATGAATTCAATACACCCAAAAACTTGGAAAGAACAAGAAAAATTAAGTGATGGTAGAAGAAGGTTGGACTGGAACTGAGATGGCTAGTCGACAAGAAACAGGGTAGCAGCGTAGTGTAGTGATCATAGGTATTTCCGTGATATTTGCATCTGATGTGCTCACTATCTAACCTTGTCGTGGCTCCATTTCTAAACCTGTCGAGATTTCGCTGTACCCGAACCCGTCTTGACCCTCTCCGCCCCAACCCAGGCCGCCGGGCGCCAGTACAAAACACCAACACACAGTAATAGAGGCCGTTTTCCCGTTGATCGTACATCGTCTAGACAAAGGAAATAAAACAAGGACAACGGTATATGACATGGAAAAGAAAATAAATAGGAAATGACTTGGTTGTACATGTATACATGATGTGTGTGTGTGTGTGTGTGTGTGTATAGAGTACAGTCTGAACCGAGTATTAAATAAGATGTGAAAAAATCCCCCACTCCATGCTATGCTATACAGATTCGAGAAATGAAAAGAGAAGAGAAAATCGTACTTGGTCTGGACACTTGAGACCCGACTGCTGCTTAGAAAGACAAGCCTGCTGACTTCAGCTCGCTGGCAAAGTCATCAATAACAGGCATGGCCAGCAGAGGCGGGCTGTTGACGACAGACACGGGTGCATCAGCAGCGTCGGCCTGAGCCTGCGAGCCTGCCTTGGTCTTCCCGTCCATGGACGTCCGAGGGAGGCGGTACCCTTCAAAGGCCGTGGCCGGAGGCTGTTCCATGGACTCGCGGCCTGCAGGTTGCCTGGGCGGCGACAGCCACTCGTTGTCCATGTCATCGTCTTCGGCATCCGAATAGTAGAACGATGGGATCTCGTTGTCGGTGGTTGTGGGCGAGTCCAGGTCGCCAGCGTCGTCCTCCTCCTCGTCATCGCCATTGGAGATGACGGACCCCTCGTCTGAGGATAGTGAGAAGCGCGACAGGGGGATGTCAACGTCCTGGGCTTGTTGCTGTGATGGCTTCTGGTAGAAGGTGGCAGACGGCATTGGGAATCGTGGTGAGGGTACTGGACGGTCGTGTGTGGTGTTGATGGCCTTCAGCGTGACGGTTGATTCGTTCTCTGAGAGGCGACGAAGTATGTTTGATGATGAGGGAGGCGGCGGCGACAGGATGGTCTTGGGTCCACATTCGGAAATAGCTGAGGCGACGACGAAGTCATCATCGTCCTCCTCTGCAATGTCGTCCGGGATAGACAGACTGAGCCGTTCTGGTGACTCAACTTCGGTCGACGACACGGGTGCCTCGTCCATCAGGAACCTCCTTAGCGACTCCGGTGACATGGACCGTGTGCCCGTGGGCTCTGACGTGGCAGTGGATCGTTGCTCCTCGGATGACGATGGTCTAGACGTCGAGGTCTCCTCGTTGCTGCCCTGAGACGATGACGAGGCGTGCTTGCGGTTGAAGAGCTTCTTGGGGTACCACCAGCTCGGCGTAGGCGTCAACGGGAGTGAACGGTCAGACCGCTTGTGCTTGAGGTTCTGTGCACTGGCGGTTGGCAACCGATGTCTCGGGCCCAGGAAGTCAGGAATGGCCGGCAGGACAGGTGCTGGCCTCGGGGTGAGAAACTTGTCGTTGGGGTCCATGGTCATGAAGTCGTCATCGGTCATTGAGCTGAGCGATGCTCTTCGTTTCCTGTTGGACTTCTCGGTCGGGACCGTCATGATGTTGACAGTCTGGCCTGGCATGTATGGACAGGTAGTTGTTGAGGGGCGAGTCGGGTCGTGAGTCTCACGGGAGCCGTCCAGCTCGTACTTTTAATACCAAAGTATTGTCAGTCTTGCCTGGTCATATCAGGCACTGGAATTGCACAAGCGAGGGGGCCCACACCAACCACCGACGTACATAAAAATAATAGGGCTGGCCCATTTTCAGGCCACCATTCCTTCTAGAAGGAGCTGGTCGGTCTCCGTCGCATACTATATCCTGGAAGGTATGACATCCCCGCCACTGTCCTCGATCCCGCCGCGAATCTCGTTCCATGGTGTATTGTCTGGAGAAGTTGTCCCAGGATCCAACAAGGGATACTGTCTGTACTGACGGATGCGTTTCACTGTATTGAAGGGGGGTTGGAGAGACCAAGGTTAGCTTGGGTTCCGGACAATGCCTTTGTGTTATATACAATAGAAAATCAGATAAGAGAGCAAGCCAAGGTTTTTTTCTCCCACATGTCGTTCTGACAACAAGAATTAATGTGGAGCCTGGGGGGTGTCAGCTGGGCAGTAACACTGTTCAGCCCGCCGGCTTGGCCGGTTTTTTTGTTTTCTGCTTTGCTATCAAATCTCCCGGACGACGATGACGCCCAGTACACGGGATAGCCAGATACGGGAAGAGATGCGTGTGGTAGGTAGGGCTGCCATGTGGCGGGCAAGGAGCACGACAAGCAGGGTCTCAGCCGGGCCATCGCCCAACAAGCATGTTCAGGCTGGCGCCACTGCCAGGTACCCGCCCCAGGCCATGCGCACAGCTGACCACGAGCTGCAAGGTACGGATCCTACTGCAACTCTGTCATTCGGTACGCACGGAGATTGATGCAGCCGGGCAGTGCTCTCGCCAAAGGGGGAAACTTTGTGGAAACGCACGTAAGGGTGGACATCCTCCACAAAATCGAGAAACACTCACGACGACAAGCCAAGGCGTCGGAACCGAATTCTGTCAGGCATGGGGACCCGCGATTGATCGAAAAGTAAACAAAGCAAGGGTTGTGTTTGGGGAAAAAGAAGAAGAAAAAAAGTTATTTGCCTTTTTGAGGAGATTAAGGTCAGGTGGCGTGCGTGTGTGATGGGCGGTGGGTAATTGGGGCGGAACAGCAGAAGCAAGTCTCGTCCCTCACAGGTGGGATACCGAGACAGGTAATTTTGTTTATGATAAGACGAAAAACCGAAAACGAAGAAAGATCGCCGCCGCGGGAAGTATCATTGAGAAAGAAAAGTTAAGTCAAAAGAAAATAACTCACAGCATGAACGTAAAAAGAGTTGTCGTTGGGTCCATGGCAGTGAGTCGGGAGGTCAACTCCTCGTATGGTCAGAGAAAAGAACCAAGAAGGACCTCGTGTAAGTCGTGTCGATGAGCGGAGCCTCGGGGCCTTTTCATGCGCAAAACCCCTTAGGGGGTGAACACCTCAGCTAAGCGCCAGGCGCCAGAGCCTGTTGTGAACTGAACCTCGCCTGCAGCGAAGTCAGTCCGAAATAGACGCAACAGTGTGAGTTGGATGGTATCGTTCGTGATCCTGCGTTGGTGATGAGCCAGATCACCAGTCGAAGCGGCCAATGAGGAGCCTCGTCTCGCTCTTGTCGAAGCGCTTTGTTTCCAGATGCAGCCAAGGTGTCGAACACGGCGCTTGCCGACACAAAGCACTGACAAGGTTCTGTTGGCACGCTGCCTTGTGCGGCCAACAGCACCGGGCGACGCACCACACCAGGATAATCTGCCTGAAACGAGCGACGCCTCGCAGTGTAGGATCCGGCAGTGTGGGATGGGTGGTAATACGCTGCACGCAGTAAGCACCCAACACCGTCGTCGCCAGGTGGAAAATTCGGTGGAGGTCCTGCAATGCAACCTTGGCCCCTTGTAAGCCAGGAAAAGAAAAGTAAAAACAAAAAAGGAGGGCAGATCTCGAATGACCGGGACAAGTATTCGACCCTGGTAAGGCGTGGCTCGCGGCCGTAAAGATGAACCAGCCGGCGCTGCTCGTTCGGATACTTTCGATTGCGGCGAGGGCGCCCGGGGAGGCCAGCTCCTGTCGATACAGGCGGAATCAGCCTCCTGGGTAGAACGATTCCAAATTGGGCGACAGCCAAGGGGGGATTTGAAGGTTCAGGCCGTCGAGCGAGAAAAGAGGTTTGAGGTTAGAGATCCAGACCGCTGTGTATAGAAGATCAAAAAGCCAAACTGTCTTTCGGCGTCCCAGGACAGTCGCTTTCCCCCCAGCTGGATGAGGCGGCGTGGCGGTGATCGGAGGCCACGATTTGTTTCCAGAAGTTTAAACCTCTTCTTTTGCCTTTTGTCTGCCTGGTCTCGCCTGCTATGTTATTACAGGCTCACAGGGGCTGATTAAGGTGGAGTCCGATTCAGATTTCAGTTGAGTTTTCCCCCGCGAGAGGCCCAGAGGTTCAAATTCAGAAGTAAATTGGACCGGGGTGTGCCTCAGGAAGGTGAAATATGTAAACTCTGACGGCAGCTCGTTCGCTCAACTTTGACGTCGGCTTGATGACCCAAAACCGCCCGGTTTATGCAGTCTCAGAGTGTGTAAGTTAGAGATGGACAAGGCTGCAGCAAAGTCTCGGAGGAAAGGCGTGTGAGACTTGTCGAATGAGGTACCGCACGAACAGACAAGCTGAGACGCCGGAGGCTCTTGAAGCAATTGTGGCCCTTCTGATGTATATACATGATCCAAACAGGTTTTCCGTCCCTCTCCTGTCTGTGTCAGTCTCCTCTGTCGGTCTCCCCCCACTGGGAGGGCTCAGGACGAGGGAGATCCCGGCAGTAGTTCGTACCATTTTAGGCATCGTGATGGCGATGGACACAAGCTGTGCTCGATTGGTATCAAGCCTGGACAGCCTATCACATCTGTAGGATAGTGTTAGGAGGGTGGGAGTAGAGCATCATCGTGACATCGTGGGCCTCAACCTGTCCCGTCATTTGTCGGCAGCTGGACTGGCTTCGACCAAGTACGACCAAGGACAGGATAGACTCGCATGGTCCAGGTGACATCGGGACTGTGTTCAAGGTTAGCGTCATCGATAAACACCTGCATGGTTTGCTCCGATGGTGGGCCTTTTTAATTTGACCCTGCAAAGCTCAGGTGCCAAGCTTGTCTCAGGCTTTTCCATCTCGAAAGGGGCGCGCGGCTGGTGTCCGAGCTTGTTCTCTTAGATCTCGCAAATTTCCCCTCGACTGAAGGGTTTGTCATCGCGGCCACGGCTGCCAGGCCACGCCCGGGCATTCGGTACTGGGCCAGTCCGCAGATAGACACGTCCGCCCTGGCCATTCAAGAGGATGATCGACAGCAATCTCATCATACCATAGCAGTAAAAACTCCTTCACAGGTCACGGGTCCTCAGCGAGACCCGCGATCTGCCTGTGGCTTGGATTGACGAGCCTTGCTTCTCCACTCTTCCGCATCGTACCGCATCGTGCCGGAGGATTGGATCGGACATCTTTTCGAGCGACCCTCACGGACCCTGACATGTCCATTCGCCATGATACGACGCTGCTCCAACCGTCCTCCGAAGTTGGACAGCATCTTGTCCCACAGTGAGGACCCCTCAGCAGCACACTTATCGCGCAGGCATCAGATAATTTCATCTGTGACTGTGTAAGTCGTAGTGTCCTGCCTAGACCGTAGTAGACTGACACTCGAGATTAAGTGATATGGGATCAAAGCTCCTATCTGACAAGCTGTATAATTAGCTGCCCGCCACAAGGGAACCAAACGACACTAGGCAGCAAGTCCCATCCACGCTGGTGGATCCAGAATGAGCTGAGGGAGCCCTCGGCCGACTTCTTGCAGGCTAGTGGTCCATGGACTGGCTCTCAGTTGTCTGTCAAGTAGGACCGTGGAGGAGGCTTCACAAACATTCCAGGCAGCCTGTTGAATCCGAAGCCGATGAGGCTCTTTGTGCGGTGAATCGAGCTGTCCAACCGAAAGACAAGATCGAGACTCGGGAATTTTTCAAGGCCTGCAGGATCTAGAAGTTAAGCCACCCAGCTCCGAGGTCTTGGACCACAAGAGATGGCGTCGCCAGTGGACATTAACATAACAAGCCTAAAGCGCCCCTCGAGACCTCCCTACACTGAGGAGGGAAGGGCCTTGAGCCGAGACACAAACAAAACAAATCATCGTATATAATCTCCTCTCGTGTCAGGTCGCACAAGACATACAAGGACCGACAAGTCTCGGCACATGACTTACGCAGGGTGTCCGAGTCGCGATTGATCACCGTGTAAGCAGGCAATAAATGGGCTGGCGCCCACACCAGGCTGGATGGGATGCGCTAGTGTTTAGAATATTGCTTCTCTTCCTCTCTCTTCTCCCTCCCAGCCAGCCCTTTATTGCTTCTGAGGAGTCCTCTGGATCAAAGTTCCCCAGAGTACGGGACCAGATTTAGCTGCTGCTCAGCTGAAGTTATAGCAGGGCGCCTCAGCTCGACCCGGTGCGCGCGAGGGCGGCCGGCCCCGGTTCACAGCTCCACACTATGGTTGCTGGGACGAGGGAGGGAGACAGGTATGCTGGCTGAGGTTGTTTATTTTGACAGCGTCGCGTCTGCAGCTTGTTGAATGGCGCCTGGCTGACTGACTGGACCTTTTGTAGAGTGGCTTGAGGGTGTAGGTAGGGTAGTTGCTCAATCAGGTCCGCCGTTCCCGAGAGGCTGGATCTTTTCCGAACGTATTGCCAGCTCTCCCAGATCGTCGTCTTGTCGCACGCGTAGAGTGAACGAGGGAGGGCCATTGAGACAATAAATCCTTTCGTGTTCTCTGGGTGCTGTCATGTTAAAGTTGCTTGTATCCGTTCAAGACGTGTTGATGCTGTGCGATGGAAGACTGGAAGGAAGCAAGCTCGGATGTTGTCACCCTGTCGCAGAGGCCGAATTTGGGGGAAGTGCTTGTCAACTGCCACTGCATTTCGGCGTACAAGCCACCACGGCCAGCAAGGAAGGAAGCCGGTGAAGCTCCTTCCAACAATGACCTACATACCATGGGTTGGCAGTCTACACTCGAATCTTCTTTCAGATGCAGGGACCCCCAGCGGCTTATCGGCCTGCCCGTGAAGTAGTAAAAATTTCAAGGAGCAAGCTCCCGTATTACTATTAATACCTTGCCGGTAACAGCAGTTGCTTACTGAGCACCATGTCCCAGCCCAGCCAAAGCTGTTATACCCTCGATGGAGCGTGTCGGAATTGACGACGCAAGAATCTATGTACACTTTTATCGCGGTAATAGAAGGGACAAATAATAAAAGCAAAAAAAGTAAGTGAAGAAGAAAGAAGAAAGGGAAAGAAAAAAACAAAACCCAAAAAAAGGCAAGAAGGGCAGGGTGGGAGATATCATCTGGATCCGCACCAGTCTAGTCAAACTCTCCAGCTTGAAACCTCATCATCCATCTTGAGGTGTAAAGGAAACAACACAAAAAACGCCTGCCATGCCGAAGTTTGTCGTGGACTGCTATTTCAACGTCTCGTTGTCATCGATCCAAACCCACCAAGCGCAAATGGGGAAACTTCTCCCCAGATATGTACAAAAACACAGTAAAGGGATGGGTGATGAGAAAAAGGATCATTTGGACCCGACCAAGAGTGAAGAAACAGAAGGGCGTGCAAGGTACACAGACCGCGCCAATGCAAGAGGGGGCTACCAGCAGCAAGGGCTATCACTGGGCCTTGGCACCTTGTGCCTTCCTCTCGCTCTTCATCTTTGCGTTCTCCCTCGTCCTCTCGTATTTCAAGCTTGTGTCGCCCTGCCACATGGTGCCCAGCCATCTGTCCCAGATGGTGAAGAACGGCTGGCTGAAGTTGGTCTTGATGCCCCAGCTCTGGTGGTGGATGTCGTGGTATGTGGCGTTGTTGCTGGTGATGTGCTGCAGGGGATCGAAGGGCAGTGCGTATCCGCAGTGATCATCAACCGTCTTGATGGTGCTGAAGATGTAGAAGAAGATGGCCATGCGCGGCGACATCATGCTGACCTTGTAGCCAAGGCCGGCGCCAGCTGTATCGAGAACGAAACCCTCGACCGGGTGATTGTAGAGGGCACCGTAGGCGTAGGGTACGTAGAGACGGTGGTGGCGGGCGTGCCAGTGTGCTGCGTGTGAAAAGAAGACTTAGCGAACGGCGGACTCATTTTGGGTGGGTTGAAGGGGGGAGAGGGGGGAGGCGTTCAACATACTGTACATCCACTTGTTGACGTGCATGGCGCGGTGCCAGAAATACTGCCACGAGTCCATGAAGGCTATGGCAACCCACAGCTGGAAGGCAGGAATGACGGCCCAGTAGATAGCCTTGGCCAGCATGAGTTCCCACGTCGCAAAGGCCGGCACGGAGGAGGCGGCATCCAGGCCTGTCGTCAGGAACGGGTAGTGCCCACCAGCCAGCGCACCCGCGAGTAGCGGATGCGAGGCCGACATGTTCTTGGAGATGGCGGCGGCGTTCAGGCCGAGCAGGCCGAGCACCGTCGGCAGAGCCCCCTGCGCCAGCCTGATGCGCGTGGCCCAGACGGCAACCTCGTAATCCTCCATGCCCGTCATCTGCGCGGGCTCGGTCAGCGAGAGCACGGCGGCGGTAGTCATCTGGATGACCTGCTCGATGAGGACGTCCCGGGCGACCTGCCAGCGCGAGGCCAGATTGCGCTGCGAGATCTCCTCCGGCGTGTGCAGGCGGTACTGTGGGAACAGGTCGTAGACGTCGATGAGGTGGAAGATGCCGGATATTAACCAGTAGGCGATATGTGGGCCGATGACGGAAAGCCAGAAATCAGAGATGATGCCAGGGAAAAGATCTGGCATAGGCTTGACAGTATACGCCGGGAGAGGTGGAAGGTCGCTGACCACGGTGCTGTTGATCATGATGGCGGATGTCGACATCGCGACGGTGGTCGGAGAGGCGACCATGTCACGGCGGGGTCTGGATTCGGGTGCGAAGGAGAAATGCTGAAGATCGAGGAAGGCGGATGGAGGAAGACGACGGCGGCGGCGGCGGTGGTGGCGGTGGTGGTGGTGATTTGTGGTCTGATTCAAGGGCTCGTGTGTTGTCTGCGCTTGGGCCTTTATCGATAAGTCGCGCTGCAGAACTTGGGTGGGCGATTGAGGAATGTGGATGTCGTTGTTGAAGAAGACTACGAGACTGATTAGAAGGGGTGGTGGTGGTTCTGGTGTTGTGTCTTTCTCGCTCCTTGTGATAGTGTAGATAAATTCGTGTAAGCAAAAGAGTGAGAAAGAGAAAGAGAAAAAAAAAAAGGAGAATAGGAGAAAATAGGCCTGTCGGTGGTAGTAAGCTGTATCGGGAGAGGCAAAGGTCTTCCGGTCGGTCGTGTGTTCGGAGTTTTGGGTGGACAGTGTTCGTCCGGTTTTGGGACCGGCGGCGTGTGGTCTCTTTAAACAATCTCGCTAGCCTGTCAGTCGATCCCAGCTCCTTCCGAGGATCTCCTGTTGTTTGCCACTTCGTCGAACCACTTTTCTGAATTCTACCCAGGCCTTGTGCCAAGCAGATGGGGGTTTTTTTGAGTTAATGCAAAAGGGGATTTTAACCATGTGCTGTGTGTCTTTGTACTGTAATAGTCACTGCTGAGCAGCAGGGTGAATTGGGTGGATTGGGATGTGAGCCTTCTTTTTGTGGCACCAGACCAGATTATGCATGCAGGCTGCAGTCTGTCTGTCAGTGGACGTTAACATTACATGACATGACATGGCATGCATAAGACAGCCTAGAAATGGGTTTTATGGAGATTATCAATGCAACCCTGCATTCATATACAGGCTCAGGTCTGGCTGACTGTTTGCACCGAACGTTCCGGTTGCATGTGGCAAGTTGAGTGGTACTATCAACGGGCCACCTATTGCAGGTGGTCAACTGTTAAATCAGGTTAATATGGTGGGGTAGGCAATTTACAGTAGGTTCCATAGTCCTGGCTGGCCTGGGCCGCCGTCGTCGTCGTCGTCGCCGTCGTCCATCTTTGTGCTGTTCAGCACTCAGCTTCTTCCACCTTCTCCAGTCCTGTTTAAGGGTGGTTAGATAACAAGACAGGGGTCGCCGACTCTTATTGCTACTGATTTCTTTGCATGTTTCCTATGAAAAGTAGCTGCCAAGTTTCAGCACTGGTTTCTCTTCTAGAGGATATTCTGCAGTCTGCAGCAAGGGTTTATGGCTCTCGACAATCAACAACAACACGCATGATATTTCATACCCAGGAAGAAATGTGTTGTAGTGCTTTGTTTTTTGTGTGGTAGCCCTCTCCTATGATGTCTTCCTTGAGCAGTATTCACACAAGTGCATCTCATCTCGTGTGTAAGCTTTTGGGAATAGAGCCACCATACCATACTCTCTACCAGACACTCAGAACTTATCATAACAAGGTCAGACTGCCAACTACCCTAGGGTAGACCAAAAACCCCTTTGGAAGAGGGTGGGCTTGAAGCGCCCAAGTGAGTGAGTGAGTAAGCACCTGCAACCACAGATAGGCGCTGCTGCTGTTGCTGCACTGGATGATAAACAGAGAAGGCGGCTAATCCCATTTCTTATTAGCGTCTAGACCCCTCCAACGGCCCACTTTTGGATTTTCTGCTGGTCGGGCAAAGCTGCCCTTGGAGTACAATTTTCCCCGCGCTATTCGCCCAACCCCTTCCTCGACCAAATCTGTCAGTTCTAGAACGGTTTTCCCCTCCTTCGACTTCTTCTCTCACCGTCTAGAAATTTTTCCCATCCCTCCCACTCCTTGAGAAACACCCTCTTTCCTCCCCTTTCGTCAGACACAAACCCCCTCCACACCGGCAAGATGATTATCTTCAAGGACAAGATCACCGACGACGAGATGATCTCGGACTCGTACGACCTCAAGGAGATTGACGGAATCGTCTACGAGGCCGACTGTGCCATGATCGAGGAGGGTGTCGGCGACATTGGTATGTTTCTCCTCTCTCCCTTGATGAATGGGCTGGTACCTCTCCGCAGGCTTGGGACAGACGAGAGAGCCATCTGCTGACGAGAGGGTGTCGCTCTTGATAACAGACATCGGTGCCAACGCCTCGGCTGAGGAGGCTGGTGATGACCTCGCCGACGAGAAGGTCAAGGTCAACAACGTTGTCGCATCTTTCCGTCTGGTCAGCACTCAGTTTGACAAGAAGGGCTTCCTGGGCTACCTCAAGGGTACGAAAATAAACCATACAAGTTTTATACCACCTATCCGCTATCAACACATTTACCCCCCAAAAAGATTACCATCAGCCATTTCTTTGATAAAAAAAAAGTTGAAAATGGATCAAGATGAGAAAACTAACACATGAAATACCTACAGCCTACATGAAGGCCGTCAAGACCAAGCTCCAGGAGGAGGGCAAGTCCGAGGAGGAGGTTAAGGCTTTCGAGAGCGGCGCCCAGAAGTTCGTCAAGGACAAGCTGCTGCCCAACTTCAAGGACTTCGAGTTCTACACCGGCGAGTCCATGAACCCCGATGGCATGGTTGCCCTCCTCAACTACCGGTATGCTCACACTTCCCTCTGCCCACATAACCTCGAATCCGACGCCATGAACATCCACTGACTTTCTTGTTCTAGTGAGGATGGTGTTACCCCCTTCTTCACCTTCTGGAAGCACGGTCTGAGCGAGATGAAGGTCTAAAGGGATTGAGAGTCGAGCTTTCTACCCCCGCTGCCCTTCAACTCTGGTCCTGTGGTTTCTTCATTACCTCCAAAAAAGCCAAGGAGGAATCGACAATCAAGCGCTGCGCAACCTGATATTTGGAATACATGTTGTGCAAAAGAAAGGAAAAAGAGAAGAGAGAGAATATACCAGTGATGAACTCAGGATCATCTTGTCTTGTTGACACCCTAACCAAGTCATCTTTCAGAAGTGAAGATTGCCATGCTACCACAGCTAAGCTGGCCCCAACGCCTGTGCTATGCACCAAGTATGCTCAATGACTAGCTTTGTCTTGTAGAAATAAAGTCTGCAGCAGCAGCGCACTCTTACTAGAAGTTTGGCCGTGTCGACATTGGAATTGGCGGCGGCTCACCATCCCTCCCAGCAGTGCCACCAGCCCCAATGTCGGGCTTTTTCTTGGGTGGTGGAGGGGGAGGGGGTTTCTTCTTCCCTCCCAGCATGCCAGCCGCTGCTCCGATCGTGTTGAGATGCGACTGCGCTCCCGCCAAAGATGCAGAACCACCACCACCGTGTCCTCCACCCTCAGCTGCTGCCCCGTCATGTCCAGTCCCGCTATTGCTGCCCAGGTACCCTCCGACCTTGCCAGACACCCCATACTTCTGATCCAGCCCGTTGGCCGTCTTGACGCCCGCAGCGACCTGTTCCCCATGTCTTTGGCGGAAATTGTTGGCCGTCGACGCCGCGCTCTTGGCGTCCGCGAGGGACACGGAGCTCGGGTCCTTCTTGAAATCAGACATGGTCCTCAGGGCGGCCTGCTTCTGCGCCCACGTGGTCCCCTGGCTAGGTGGTGGTGGTGCCGGGGACGGCGCGGACCCCGAAGTCGAAGCCCCAGCTCCTCCCACGCCAAACTTGCTGAACCGTGACTGTAGCTCGCCCATGCCGCCGGACGGCTTGTTTGCATTTCCGCCGGCCCCTCCTCCACCAACCCCGATGCCGAGCCCCGGCACCGACACCCCCGCGGTGCCGAGCCTGTTCACAGCGCCCTGGTTCAAGAATCCCGCCTGCTGCCGATCAGGCGGCGTGGAGATTCGCTGGGGCGGTGTCGGCGCTGCAGGAGACGCACTGTTGGACCGAGGGGGCAGTCTGGGCGGGAGACTTGGCGGTGGAGGTTTCGCTGCTGCTGCTGCTGCTGCTGCACCGCTGCTGCTACTGCTACTCACTGCCGTATAAGGTGGCGGCGGGGTAGCCCCAGGGCTCGAGCTGCCGCCGGCGCCGTCTCGTCTCCTCGGCGGCAGGGGCAGGTTTGCAGTGGAGAGGCCGGTCGTGTCGACGCGATAGGGCCTGGGCGGGGGCGGGGGCTCCTCTACCGCTGCGGCTTGTTGGGCGTTCTGGTGGCCATATTGATGTTGTTGGCCTTGCGCGCCTGGCGAGGCAGAGGAGGACAGCGGCGGTGGGGGGAGGATACCGCCGTCTACACGTTTGGGAGGAGGCGCAAAGGTCGATGGGTCGCGGAGCTGAGAGATGGGTGTCGCCTCGTGCTGCAGCCGAGGGTCCTCCTTCTTGCGTCCGAAGACGGCGCCCTATATAGAACGGGAACGAGGTTGATCAGAAAAATCTGGTTCATGTACGATCGAAAGAAGAAAAGAGGCTGTGGGCTTGGCTGTTGGTTGTGGCGGACGTACTACTTGGTTTCTGAGCCCTTCTTGACCCTGCAGGATTGGTGGATGGTAGTGGTGGTCAGCGGGACGGCGACTGGAACAAGAGGGGTTGCGGTCTGCGTACCGAGTCTGAATGCCAGCCGTTCTTAGCGATGCCTTTGATTTTGTCCATTGTGTGGCTTCAAGGGCATCTTCCTCTCTCTTTCCACCGGAATAGGTTGCCAGGGAGAGGGATCTCAAGCAGGAAAAGGGGGTCCTTGTGTGTTGTATTTCATGTCCTGATCTAACGAAGAGTGCGCGATATCCTAATAGTGCACTCAGTACGCTGCTGGCGGGCTATCTACTGGGAAATGGGTGTGTGGACTCAGTGGTAGGCGTGACGTAAGGCCCCTGGGCCCTAATTGGACCCCTACCATAGCAAGTCTTCAGCGGCCGATCCAATGGTCAGGGGTGGTAAGGCTCGTCGGTCACTGGCCAGTTCAGGGCTGGATTACAGCGAGTTGCCCTGGCACCCAACTATACTCCCTGAAAGCCCGCCTGCTACGGTATTGAATTTTGGCTTTCCAAACATCCCCTCCCGTAGGGCTCGGACCGCGACTAAGACGCGTCTCGTCCTGTCCGGTCAATCCAGACTCTCCTCATCTATCTGCACCGCATGTTTCGCCCAATTCTTCTTCGTTGCTTCTCAAGATGACTGCAGCAGATAACGACACAGAGCTCCTGACGGAACACTTTGGCTATCCTCCAGTCGTGAGTATAGATAGATTTTAGACCTTTTTTTGCCCGCGAAAAGAGAGGCTAAGCCTTGCGTGCACTTGCAGTCCCTCATCGACGAGATCATCAACAGCATCAACATCCTCGCCGATAAAGCCCTGACCAGCGTCGAGACCGGCCTCCTCAACGCCCCACCCGCCTCTCTCGGCTTCGGCAGAGCCAACGACCCCTCCAAGACCACCGGCAACGCAAATTCCAGGTCAAAACGCAAGCGCAAACAGCCCGAGCCGCCGCCCGCCGACGACGATGCGGAACCCCTCACCCCAGCGCAGATCGAGGAGCAGGCCCGCGCCGAGATCGCCGCAGGCACCCACCAGCTCGAGACTCTGCTGTGCACCTCCATCGATCGCAACTTTGACAAGTTTGAGCTCTACGTCATGCGCAACATCCTGTGCGTGCGGCCCGAGGACCGCGACTGGATCCGCCTGGGACACTACGAGGGCTTGAACTTTGACAACCTTCCTGCGTCTGTCCTCCTACCGAAAAAGACGGGCGGCGACGGCGACCAGGATGAGAGGATGACGGACGCCGATAGTGCTGCAGTAGCCGGACAGCAGGAGGACGACGACAACAATCCCGACACACCCACCATCGCCTCCGTCGAGAGGCTGCGGAGGCGCCTGCAGGCAAGCCAGAGGCTCAACACGATGCTCACGGCCGAGAGGGCAAGGAACGACGCGCTGCTGCGGGAGCTGCGCGCCGTCGCGGGCCGCAGCAGCAATACCGCAGATGCCGCCACCGCGAAGGGCGACGAGCCAGAGCCAGAGCCCGCCCTCGCGTTCCTGCACAACAAGGGCGACCTGGCGCAGGCCGATGCCGCGACGCCGCTGACCACCACCACGGCATTCGCGCTGAGCCAGATGCAGGCCCTGCGGGCGCTATCGGCGAGCCTGTCGGGTCTCATGCCGGATCTCAAGGGCGCAGCTGCTGGGTCGGGCGAGGTTGATGATGGTGGTGCTGCCGCCATGGGTGCGGGTGACGCAGCGAGGAGGACGTGGCGCAAGGAGAGAGTCGAGTACGTCGAGGGCGCGGCGAGGAGGCACCTCGAGTCCGTCAGGGGCCTCGAGCTGGGGCGTAACGGCGAGGTGAGGGACGGTGAGTGGCAGGGTGAGGGCGCCAGGTTAGGGGCCGGAGAGGTCGGGGCGCTGGAGGGCGTTGTGCAAATGCTGGGCAGTCAAGAAGGCCAGGGAAGGGGTGATGGTGATGAGGAGATGGGAGAGGATGAGGATGAGGACGATGAGAATGATGGCGTGGAGTAGAGGGTCTCAGCTGGGAGGGCCTGGGAAGACCCTTCATTTTGGGCTCAGTAGGGCACAGCGCTGAGGATACATGACAGGGCTGGAGCTGAAAACCCATCAACCCATCTTCAGACGTACGAGAGGGCTTCCGACGCGAGCACAAGACTGGGCGAAGGTTGCTCTACGATTTTGGCGCAGGAAGAAGGCGTTTTGGTGCAATTCAGTAGGATCGGGACGGGCTGGGCCGGCTGGACGAGGATGATTATCGAGATACCTCCTGGACTATGCAATGTGTCATCATCAGTTCTATATCGTTCAATCTGTATGAATGTCTATATTGTCCTTGGCTTTTCACTCTTGTTCTGTCCCTTTCTTTATGTACATGAACCACAGAATCCGCCGGCCTCAGAACCCACTCTCAGCCTATGGCATCTGTCCAGGTGTCCCTGGCGCTTGAAGTTTGAGCTGTTCCCATTCCGCCCTGGACAACAACCCGCAATCGAGCGCAACAGCCCAGAAACCATGCCTCCAGTATCTGCTCCTAGATCTCTCCGGAGCGTGAGGCAGCCCCGCACCAAACAATTCAACTGCCCCAGGCGTTTTCGGCATAGTATGCGCGTGCGCGTTCATACGGTGTAGCCGCACATGGTCCACTACGCGCTTGGCCTCGATCATCATCTTTGCGCGCACGAGGCATCTCAAGAGGTCCTCGAGCGCCTCCAGGGTGATGGCCGAGCCGGAGAGGCTGCTGACCTGCTCGAACAGGCCGAAAGCTCGGCCGAGGTCGCCTGCGAGGGCGTAGCCCCGGATGACACGCTCCCAAAAGACCTTGTCCAACCTGCGGCCGCTTTCCAGAAAGACACATCGGTCGCTGTCGAAGCCGCATTCGGCGAGGAGCTTGTGGATCTCGCCCAGAGCCGGCGGCGTGCGCGAGAAGTAGTGGTCGAGTAGTATGGTGTACATGTGCGGGCTCGGCCGCAGGCCCTTGCTCCGGATGTGGCTATAGATGGCACCCACGGCGCCCTCGGTGTGATGATAGCTCTGGTCGCTGTCGCGGATAACCAGATGCATGATGCGCGCAAAGGTCTCCATGTTGGCCTTGACGCCCTCGGCATCCATTGTCTGGAGGAGCGTCTCCACCCTCTTGCGCTGCTCGTCGGGGCTGGTGTCCTTGATATTGCTGACCATCCCGTCGAGGAGAATCGTCCAGGTCGCGCTGTCGGGCTGGACTTTCTGTTGGTACATCATCTTCAGAAGGCCATCGATCTGGGGTACGTCGCCGTTCCGCACAAGCGGACCAAGAAGGGTGTTGTAGGTAATAACATCCGGCTCAACACCGTTGTCGGATGCCCAGGCGAGGACTTTCTTGGCGGCCGACATTGCGTTGAGGCGGATCAGACCGGCGACTGCGGCGTTGACGGAATCGATCTGCAGAGGAACACCGCCTGGCTGTGTGGATTGGCGCAACATGTCACTTAACGCCCGTAAACCTGCCTCGGGTTGACGACAGTCCATGAGCCCCACGACTCTAGCCTTCCAGACCGTGCTGTCGAGCTTCAGACCGGACGCCACGAGTCTCCTCCAGACATTTTCCAGGCCACTTGGATTTCTGGCTCTCCTGCAGCCCTCGATCATGCAGGTCCACGTTTTCAGCGTGGGAACAATGCCAGCGCGCTCCATCGTGTTCCAGACGTCAACAGCCCGCTGTGGCCGCTTGAGAGCAGTGAAGGCCATGATAAAGGCGTCCAACAGGCCGTCATGCGTGGTCGTGATACCGCCTTTGCCATACTGATTCCAGTAGTTGGTCCATGCAGTCTCGACTGCCATCACATCACCGAGAGCAAGAGCATCTGTGATCTGGCCCTGGAACCCAGCAACGGTGGTATGAGCTTTTGGCGTCGGGGTTCGTGGTCCAGCAGCATTGGGTGATATCCCTGCGTTCACAGGCCGCAACGGCCTGGGGCTCTGCCGCGCGCGAAGCTGTGATATGAGGCCGTCCCAGCGTTTCACAACATACAGCATGACACTGGGATGAGGCTCCAGCATTGAGTACATGGGAGCTCGTCGAAAGTCGACAGCAGCCAGGATGTGGCCGATTGGAGTCAGGAGTGGCTCTGCCTTGCGGCGGGCATCGGCGGTCGTGTGCTCGGGGTCCATGAGGAGTACGAACGTGGAGAGGGCCACCGCGGGCACCTGTCTGTGCTGCGCGGCGAAATTGGAGAAGAGCATGCTCAAGGCGCCCAACACATCGCCATTCCCGGCACAGTTACGGAGGCGGATCTCGTTAATGTCTGGCAGACGAAACTGGACCTCGGCAGATGTCTGCAGGTCCGACTCGTTGGCGGGCAGACGATGGCGGTGGAAGATGATCCACGACTCAACAAGGTCATCCAGCAGTTCCGCCTTCCGCGCCATGGCTCTTGCATATGCCTCGGCGTTGGGATAGTCCCTCCTGGCGGGACTCCTGGAGATGATATCCTTAATCAAGCCCATAGTCAAGTCGGTCCATTTTGCCGGGCTGAGGGAGTCCATATCGTGAAAGAGCTGAGTAATTCGGGCTACCGACGGCAGCCTCTGGTTGTCTATATCAGCCAACTTGGCGGCGGCGACTTTGGTCATCAGGTATGTGCCTCTCTGCTTGACCAGGCGGGGTCTCCCTCCAGACAAGACCTTGGGCCACACATTGGTCAGGGAAGAAATCGAGGCATGCCTCGATACTTTCCTCCTTCATCATCGGCCGCAGCCGGGACAGGTCATTGAGGAACTCCACAGTAGCAGGGGACAAATCTTTCGGGGCCTCACTGGCGGCCTCCTCCTGCTCGCCCTGTTCCTCAACGACCTTTTTGAATATGTCCAGCGATTCTTCTTTGTTTGGGGGGGCCATGGCCTTCTTGAAGGGAAGACTCGATGGCATTCGTCTGGCCAATCGGTGGCCCTGTGGTCTCGAAGTGCGCCATTTTTTTGTCCCCTCATGGCTTCGTGTGCCTTGCTGCCCGTCGATGTTCAGACCTTCGATCGAGGGGATGAAGTCGTTGCTACCGTTGTCTAGGACTACTTCTGTCCTGGGCGTACCGTTCGATGCCGACCGGAACTGCAGCCCTGCCTGCCACTGCGGTATCCGACAGGCCTGGGCGCGCTGCTGAGCAGCTGCGAGAAGCTGCCTGCGACACGACGAGCATATCACCTGTGTCGTCTGCATGGCGTCCGAATCGCCGGGTAGAGGACCACCGCGCGGCTGAGCCCATGTAGGTCTGCAGGGTTTTTACCACATGAACCTGGAGTGGGACAGCGCGCCAAGGTAGCCAGCCTTGTGCACCAGCGTCTGGGGAGGGAGGCGATGGATGGCGAGGTTGCGTTATGCAGAATACAGCTCACAGCAAGACATGTATTGGAAGGCGGAGGAGGCTCAGGGTTCGCGACTGCCTCTCAGTAGAAATTCTGGGTCAAGGGTCCCTGCCCTTTCTGATTTCACACTACTCTAGTAAGTAGTGCGAACGCTCGCAGCCGACCTCGGTCCCGGTGGATCGACTCTAACCGACGTCACACTTTGCTGCATAAGTATTATGAGAAGCTTCACTTTGTACTGGCAGCTTGTTGTTCTCACCTACGAATTATTATTCATATATATTGATTTACAATTTACTCGTTCTACTCCTGTATTTCTTGTACATAAGATTAGACAATATTCCTGCCAGGTACATCAACAACCCTGCTGTATCTTTTCTGAACAGGATCGGAGCATAAAGCGGGGCTGCTGCTTCGGCCAAGTCTCACCCTGTCCTGGTCTTGTTGTTTACTATGCCCATGTCTCGTCACCTCCTGTCCTGAGCTAGCAGTCGACTGAAGGCTATCCCGCTGCATCGTTTCAAGATCAACAGCATGACAACACTCCAGCCTCGCAAGCCCTACACGGACGAGGAGCTGCGGCAGCTCTACCCTTCCGGACTCCGGCTCCAACAGGTGCAGGTCCTCCTCCGCCATGGCGAGCGCACTCCAGTCTCGCCACGATTCCAGAATGCTGGCCTCAAGCCCTTTTGGCCCTACTGCACAGCTGTGCGCCACATGAGAGATGCTGTGCTCGAGCGGGGGAAGGACGGCAACGGGCAGGTTTTCTCAACGCTGGAGTGGAAGCGTCGTCTCGAGACCTTTGGCCCTAACGATGCACCTATTATTGCCACCGGACCTGGGGGTGAATTGGATAGCGTGTGTGATATGGGTGAGCTCCAGAACATTCCCTTATCCCACATCTTCTCATGCCAGAAGACAAGACATGTTGACCGGCTTGCAATGTAGGCATGCTCACGGACAAGGGGCGTCTTACGACCCTCGAGCTGGGCGAGCGCCTGCGCACACTCTACGTCGACAGGCTTGGGTTTCTGCCCAAGACAATCGACTCAGCCAACTTCATCTACCTGCGCGCCACACCTGTCCCTCGCGCGCTGCAGTCCCTCCAGCAGACCTTCACAGGCCTGTACCCAACACACACCCGCGCCGCCGACTTCCCACCACCTACCATCCTGGCCCGGCCCCTGAGTGATGAGACGCTGTTGCCCAACGATAGCTCCTGTCGCCGCTTCGCCGTCCTCTCGCAGGCCTTTGGTCAGAGGACTGCTGATCGGTGGAATCCAACCGAGGAGATGGCCTATCTCACCAAGATCTACGGCAAATGGATGCCTGAGGGCAGCCCAAAGGTCGCTGTGGACGGCAAACCACGCCTGTCTGGAATCATGGACACCGTCAACTCCACAGATGCTCATGGCCCAGACACTCGGTTGCCCAAGGAGTTCTATGATCCTAAAGCCCGCCGCATCATCGAGAGGATCGGCGTCGAGGAGTGGTTCAGCGGGTACAAGGAGTCTCAGGAATACCGGAAGCTGGGCGTCGGCGGGCTGTTGGGAGACATCACCGCGCGGATGGTCGGCAGTGTGGAGCAGAGTCCTGCAGACGGCGAGTATGAGCTCATGCGCAAGTCTGGCCAGGGCCACCACGCTGTAAAATTCGGCCTGAGTGGCTGTCACGATACCACCTTGGCCGCGTGTCTGCACAGCGTGGGCGCTTTTCCGGGTGACCGGTGGCCTCCATTCACAAGCCACATCGCCTTTGAGCTCTTCCAGGACGCCAGTGGCTCCACGGCGACGCGCGAGACCGGAGCTACCAGGACTGCTGGTGCTGCCTCGGCTTCATCCTCTGCCACCAGCTGGCTGAGCTCTCTCTTCTCTTTTCGGTCGCCAGCTGGACAGCCGCCACCAGGGATCGGTCGAAAACCCACCGACGAGCTGACCGAGGCCGAGAAGAGTAAATTGGACGGCTTTTATGTCCGTATTCGATACAATGACGAGGTGGTCAAGATTCCTGGCTGTAAACCACAGGGCAAGCACTTTGATGGAGACGAGAGCTTTTGCACATTGGTATGATTGACAATCCGCTGCACCAGCCGTTGCCCTCCCTTTCTTCTTCTTCTTCTTCTTCTTCTTCTTCTTCTTCTTCTTCTTCTTCTTCTGCTTCTGCTTCTGCTTCTTCTTCGTCCTTCAAATTACTGACTCCACAACAGGCTGCGTTCAAAACGATCGTTGACAAGTTCACGCCCAAGGACTGGAAGGAGGAGTGCAAGAAAGGCAGAGATCAGCCTGCTTTCCCAGTCCGCGAGGAGCCTGCTGGATACTAGCCAGGGGCTCTGCTCTTTTTTTTCCCTCCCCTTCTCTATTCTTGGCAGATGATACGTGGCATGCGGCGGTAATCTTTGGGCATAGATAGTAGACTGGATTCTGCATACCCAGGGATGTATCCTTGGATCCTCAGGAATTGGACAATAGAGACCCAATCGATCTTGGCACTTCTCAATGAGCATAGTTCCAGTGGGTGCTGTGGGCGGCTCTATGGTAATGATGACTGTAGTAAGTCTTGCTTATAGATTTATAGTATAACATATTTGCATTCCCAAAAGGAATAAAGTTCATATACAGCTGAGCCATGGCAGGGGAAGTCTTTTCTCCTTATTGCTCATTTCTAGACTAGTATTTGCAACCCTTTCATTCTTGCTGATACTTGCCCCCCCCCCCCCCCCTTTTCTATCTTGTAAGTTTTGTCTCCTCCTGTCCTATCCTCTTCCCACGATTCCTACCGTGATGTATAGCACGGGGCCAGACGACGTCGCCAAGAAACCCTTCCCACCTCTTGCCAGAAGAGGGGAAACGAAGGAGCCGGGGGCACGTGTTTAATCAAGGGTTTACGTGGCGCCCCTCGATCTCGAGCAAAAAAGCAGCAGAGACACCCGGGTTCCACAGAAGGAACCCCTCTCTTCACTAGCCGCGGTTGCAGCAGCCGCCTGTAGCGGCAGCAGGAGGAGAAGAAGAAGAAGAAGAAGCGCCGAGTGCGGCAAGGCGTAATCGACAAGGCTTAATTCCGGGGGGCTTATTTGGGGTCAGTGGTGGGACCTTGACTTCACTTGTTCCTCTGCCATGGTTAAAGAGGGGATATGAGATCTTGTTGATGTGTTTGGAAGAGGTTCGGTGTAGAGGCTGGCTTGTGGGCTCGGACATAGCAGGTGGCATCTATGTGCAGCCTCCCCCTTGCGTTGATCCATGCCTAGGTGGAAGAATAAGGCTATCCACATGTGTGCCTGTTTACAGAGGAAAGTCATACATCACTGCTTCCTGTCTGCATACTGCCAAATAGAAGAAGTTCTGAAGATGGGAACGAGAGGATGGGATGTTGGAAGAGGTGCCGACCAGTTCCACCGTGTATGAACTGAGATGAAGCTATGTCTTTTCTCCCGCGCCAGGGAATGAGATGTAAGAAGTAACCCATAATACCAACGAGTCAGGACATCTCTCTGTGTATACTTCATGAACTGCGGAAACAAGAAACAGCCTCTCGACCCATAGTTCCTTGATCTCCTTTGCATGAGATCTCTCGTTGAGTGACACCAATCACGAAGCCACAGCCTCCTCACGAGCTACAGGCTTCTCCTCCCGCCCGACATCCTTAGCAGCAGCTCCTGCTGCGGCCTCCGCCTTGGCCCTCTTCTTCCTCGCCCGCCGCACTTCAATCTCCACCTCGCGCATCGCCCTGTCCACAGTGACCAGCCGGGGGATGACGCGCGCGACGGCGTCGACCGAGGCGGACTGCGCCTGTCGCAGAGCTGGAGGCGTGAGGACGCCGAACCAGCGTATCGGGTCGGCAGCCACCCTGGTCTTCCTCTCCTTGTTCGTCTCGCCGTCCTGCTTTGTCTTCTCGTCCTCATCCTCCCCATTGCCCTTCTCACTTTGATCCTTTCCGTCCCCAGCGACACCTCGGTCAATCTCTTGCTGGACCCCCGCAGCTCTGGTCTTAGACTCCGAGGAAGCAGTAGTAGCATCATCGTCGTCGTCGTCGTCCACCCCCGCAGCCACCACCCGAAACACCACACCTCCTCCTCCCCCGGCCCCGTTCTTCTTCTCCCCCCTGACCACCACGGTCCTGCCGGCCTGCATCCTCTCGTCATAAGAATCCGCACCGTACCGCGCGCCGCGCTCCGCGGTGAAGTTGGCGCGGGCGAGGTGCTGGAAGGTGGAGATCTGCAGGCGGGAGAGCTCCTCTCGCAGGCTGGTGTACTCGTCGAGGAGGGTGAGGTAGCGCTCTAGGAGGTTGTCGATTTGGTCTGAGTGGTGGAGATCCATTATGTGTGTGTGTGTGTGTCTGTGTGGTTCGATAGCTTGTTCTGTTTTATTGCTATTCTGTTTGTCACCCAGTCCCCACTGGACACCTCTTGAAAAGATGGAGAAGAGGGCTGTTGAGTGTCACTGTTTCGAAACTATCAGGGTTGAGGTTTGGACCTGGGTGAGATTCAAGGGTTAGGTGTCAATCAGAGGTTGTACTTAGTGGGGCCAAGAGGCGCTAAACCTTCTGTAGAATCCGTCATGTTATAGGCTTTGCTTGCTGGGCAGTCAGCCTGGCTCTCCGTGCAGTACTTGATTGGTAAGTATCTGACAAGCCCAGGCCCTACCAGCATAGCCGCTACCTTCTTCTAAGAACCGTATATAAAAAAACTTAAGGCTGATAGTCAAACGTGAGCAGGAGATAAAGGTCGAGTAAGAGCGCTAACGGGCGGGTGGTGCCGCATACCAAGATTCTCTTGACGATGGACCAGAGAAGGTCAAGAGAAAAGAGAGAGAGACCAAAAAAAAAAAAAAAAAAGGGGGGGGGGAGGGCTTTGGAGGAGGATGGAAGGGTTTGGAGTGCAGGCTCGCTCTACCGTCCTCGTTCCTCTTGTTCCTCTCAGACATAGACGCAATAAATACTCTAATAGTTAGTACATATTCTGGGTCCTGGTTGATAATTTTCATTACCCTGAGATCAATAACACTTGCTCCTTATGCTCTGCTCTGCATAAGAAGGCGAAGAGACAATCATCAGAGATAGAGCTACCACAACATAGTCTAGCCAGCCTCGTCTACAAGTCACCATTCATATTGCAAAGAAAGTAAATAAAGATACCTAACGGTGACTCCATCTCGACCGTCTGTCAGCCATGGGGGTAAACATCCGAGGAATACTCCTTGTGTTCCTCGGCGGCCTATCTATTTTGGGTCAAAAGTGCTTGCACATGCAAGCTTCTGGTTTCAGTGGCCGTTTCGAACGGGGGGGGAGGAGTTTCCATCAGGGCCGCGGGTACAACCGGCAAAGGCCAGGGAGATAGATGGTCACCTAGGCTAGACGGGATTTGAACGGGTGGTCTGCCTCGGACCCTTGTCTTTCTGCTTTCTTTTTTTTTTTTTCTTTCCTTTCCTTCCTCTCCTCTTCTTAACCCCCCTGGCGAACACAAAGTACCCGTCAATGAGTGACTAAGAAGTGGGTGATGGTTGGCCGAGTGCAACAACCCATCCCGTCACACCGCTGATGGATGATATAGCAGTCTTATGCCAGCGACTTGTGTCAGAGAGAAGGCCTCATCCTTGTCGACCATGCATGCTACTGTGGTATAAATCGCGAGCCTCAACCACGTGCGTGAGGGAGGGGGGTGGGGGAGCCGGGCAGCAAGCGGCCTGAATGCAGGTCTCGCCTTGCTTGCCGTGCCATCGACAGGGCTGTGAAAGGTGGTCGGTGTCCCTCTGAGACCCGAGCAACATTGCGTGGCGGTCTGCAGAAGCAAGCTTCCGCGTTCCATCGCCCGACTGCTAGGGATGAACATGACTCTTGCCAGGCAAAAGTAATGCTATAAGGGGAAAGGGAAAAAGAGAAGAGACGGATGGAAGACAGGGTGGGGGGCGGGGAGGACCGAGCGTGTGAATTCAGCCGCTGTAAAGTAATGCAACATCCTGGAATCATGCAACCAGCCTCTCTCTACATGGCACTGGAGATTCTTTTGTCCATCAATTAATTGGCTTCAGGGCTCTTGAAAAGTCCAGCTTCATAGATGCTGTGGCCAGTTTTTTGCTTCTTCTTTCTGGAAACCCCTCCCCCCTCTTCTTATTCACATCTTTCTTTGCAGGCGCCTGACTGTGCGAGTCTTGATGAATGGGGGTGGGTGTGTGTGTGTGGTGGGCCAGTCGCATCTGAACCGAGCAGGATTGATCGACGATGTGCCTCTTTTTGGCCTTACTATGCTACCCCGTCGAGATGAGATGGTGTCCGACCACAGCCAGGCGTGCCAGGCACAAGCAAGAAACAAATTCTCCGGAGTGACGGACCCACAAGACCTCTCTCCCTCGCTCTGCTGGTCGAAAGTTGAGCTGTCGAGGCCATTCCGGCAGCGTCCGCGTCACGACGGCAGTGGGTGAGGAAGAATGACGTTGATGAGGTTTCGAGGTCTCCCTTCTTCTCTTGGTCCTAGGCTGCTTGGGGCCTCGTCGCCGAGGGATGGGCATGCTTTGACATGGTCTCTGTGCAAGGCTCGGCTACCAGCATCCGGTCCCATGGTCGGTAAGGCAACGACGACCACGCACTGCTGTTGGATGTTATCAGCCGCGAGCGGTCGGTCGAATTGGGTGGTACCACTTCATAGCACACTTGAGAGAGTAAGGATGCCCATCGTCGGTGGGCCCGGTCTGGGCCCCAGCAGAACAAGCCGACGCTGGGTCGCGCAGCTTACGTATCATTTAGAAAGAAGGGGAAAGAAGGAAAAGAAAAAGAAAGAAAAAAGGCGAGTGAGTGGGTGGGTGGTATGTAGGCCTTAGGCCAGAGTAAGAGGGACCAGTTAGATACCCTTTCGTGTAAGAGCCGTCTCAGCACCGCTTGAAGTCGGTGCTTTTTATGAGATCTCTTTTTTCCTTTGAGGGTTTTGGGGGGGGGGGGTTGTTTTCAAATTTGGAACCAAGGATCGAGGCCAGTTGTTGGGGAAAGTGGGAAGGGGAAAATAGATCAGCAGAGGAGGGGGGAAGGGGCGAGGGTCTGAGATAGCAGAATGGTCAGGAGGAGTCTGAGGGAAATAGGGGCACCAGAGAAATGTTGTGCCTCGATGATTTATGATCCATATGGTCAAATACTCCAAACAACACATAAATCCTTGTGGACTGAATAGCCTCTCGAAGTGGGCAATCAATCTTTTTTTTTTTTTTTTTTTCTTTTCTTTTCCCCCCCCCCTCTCTCTCCCCCCTTCCCCTCAATCAAATGGCAAGGTACAATGTACATGCCGCAAAATAGCGTGCAGTAGGTAACGGCCAGTGACGCCTTCCAGTAAGATCAAACGTCACCACACACACACACCAACTGACAAGTGTACCCCCCCCCCCCAAGCCCCCTCCAGGCCCAAGATTGTAGGCAGCCCCATCAGGAATAGTAGCGCTATGCAGCCGTCCAGGACACCCCTGGGCCTGCTTGGACTTGGCCGTCCACTACACCCTAAACGCACCCCACTTGACCTTCCAGCACCTCGCCCATCGCACCCATTACTCCAGTAGCAGACCGCAGACAGCCCAAGCCCAAGGACTTTCGTCACCCCCCAACCAAAGACCCGACCACATACCAAAAAAGAGAGCCAGGGCCCTAAAGGTCTAGGATCCAGGACCCAGGACCCGACGTCTTTCTTTCATGCGATCCTCCTTCCTGCCGTTCTTGTCCTCGTTGCTGCCACAGCCAGAGAAGAGAGGGAGAGAGAGACCAACCAAACTTAACTACTACTGCTACTACAACCACCACCACCACCACCGCCGCCGCCGCTTGCCACCACTACCACCACCACCACCATCACCCACCCGCTGCCGCCTCTCTCGTCCAATGCTCGCGAGGCTGACCCCCTCGTCGTCCATTCAGTCCAATTGATTCCTGCTCCGACCTGCCAACACAAAACACTCACTTACCACCTACTGTGCTGATCCATATTGACTGCTACTGATCAAGATCCCCATCGTCCGTGCCTCGTCACTTTCACTTCTAACCTGTTTTCCTCTTCATTTCCCTTCTCTTCTTAGACGGCTTGCTCTTGACCGCCCGCCTTTTTTTTTTTTTTAATCCCTCCCACAGGGTGCCAACAGTCCAACCTTGGTTTCTTTTCCTTCCCTTCCCACCGCTGCTACCACGAAAAGCAACAGGCATACTCAGGAAGGCCGACTCCTCCAAAGGACGAGACAGAGTCTCAAACACCCACTATACACACAGTTCAATCACCTCTTAGATGTTCATAGCCCCTACGCCTACTCCCATCTCGAACCTGGCCCATCTGCGAGCAGATACAGACCTTCCGGTGCCCATTGGCCTACCCGTCCTCGACGTCTCGACCCACGCGACGCTCCTCCGATAAGCACCCTACATTACCAGCTTTGCTGCAGGGCCCTATCCGTTGCACCATCGTCACAGAGAGCCGACTGCTTCCAATACACACACGCATCCGCTGCCCCCTCCGAGGTGCAGCACTGTCTCTTTGAAAGATGGTGGTCGCAACTATCAAGTCGGTACACCCTACTCTCTGCCACCAACCTGTTCGCAGCCTATCGATCCTTTCCTCCTTCCCCCCTTCACTCCGAGGCCTGATGGAGCCACGCCGTGGCTCCGGTCCTGTACAGGCAGGCCACGCCGCCATCTTGTCTCCCGTTTCTCCCACGTATCATACCTGCGGCTTTGGTTCCCGCCGGACCGCCGCCTGCAAACGTTACATCATCACGACCACGAAATCGTCGTTGTCGGCGTTGGCAATGATGACGATCCTCCTGCTTGGCCGGTAGTTTGCTGATTGAAAACCTCACTCTCCTAGGTGCGTCGTCGTTGGTGATGGTGCTGTTGGCAAAACGTGTCTGCTCATCAGCTACACCACCAACAAGTTCCCGTCCGAATATGTCCCTACAGTGTTCGACAACTATGCTGTCACCGTCATGTAAGGCCGACCACCACCACCACCACCACCTCCTCCTCCTCCTCCTCCTCCTCCTCTTTATCCTCCTCCTTCCACCTTTCTTTTCCCGCGAGAACAGGAACCCTGTGCACCCACCCGATCACGCGCCCGTGTCAAGCCGTCGCGCCTCGCGTCTCGAATCAGGCACACCACGCTATCCTGCCTCCTTGTCTCAAACCCAAAGCACCCTTGATCCAGCCGAGCCTTAGAGACAAGCGCCTGCGCGTGCTTCTAAGTCAAAAGTGCAACCTCTGGGCTGACCTCGCTGCACCCCAAATCTAGGATCGGTGATGAGCCATATACCCTGGGCCTGTTCGATACGGCTGGTCAAGAAGATTACGACCGATTGCGACCGCTCTCATACCCACAGACCGATGTCTTCCTCGTTTGCTTCAGCGTTACCTCCCCGGCATCTTTCGAAAACGTCCGCGAGAAGTGGTTCCCCGAGGTCCACCACCACTGCCCCGGCGTCCCCTGCCTCATAGTTGGTACACAGGTCGATCTGAGGGACGACCCTGGCGTCAAGGACAAGCTGTCCAAGCAGAAGATGCAGCCTGTGAGGAAGGAGGATGGCGAGCGGATGGCCAAGGAGCTGGGTGCGGTCAAGTACGTCGAGTGTAGTGCTCTGACGCAGTACAAGCTCAAGGACGTGTTCGACGAGGTAAGGGCGCTCCCTGCTGTGTGTAGAGATACACATATGAAAAGATACGTATCTGGACTGAGGACTGACGTGGGTTCACAGGCGATCGTGGCGGCCTTGGAGCCTCCTCAGCAGACCAAGGTTAAGAAGCACAAGTGTCTGGTGTTGTAGTCGTATACCTAAAGGGGGGGGGGGGTGCGAGCGTATTTACTCACGAGGACGGGGCGACCCGGCTTCAAGGATTGCAGGTATGGCAGCAAGAAGGTCAGATGGGATACTGGGACGACTGCATGGTCTAACGGCAAGTCTCGATTTTCCCCTTCTTCCTCTCCTCCACGGCAGACGGTATTGCCCCACCTGGTGTTGCTTGAGCTGCCCAAGGCGAGAAGAAGAGTAAGAGGACCCGGCGAAGAAAGAGATGATCAGCACTGCGACTCCAGCCTGGATACGAACATGCTGGACTTGACAGCATACATCCAGGCCTTCGTCGTTTTCCCTTTTAGAAGGTGCGTCTGATAAGCACTGGGTGGTTTCGGGGACGAGAGGAGGGTGGTAAATGAGGACAGGAGGAGACTTGTCTCTCTCTTTTTATTTTTTATTAGATTTGGACGTTATCGTCTTTTTTCTTTTTCTCTCACCTGTTGAAGCGACCTTCTTATCACCCTTTTCAATACGAACAGATCTGGCTCCTTTGTGCACTGGAGAGTGTTCTCAGCGGCGCTGCAACCAATTGCAATCAATGTGGTGCCCACGTAATGTATATATATGGTATATATGTATGTACATGTGCTTGCTTGCTATATTTGTGCCTCGAGATATTCATGTCTTTTTTTTCTCTGGTTCTCGGGAGCGTCCGACAGTCGGAGTGGGAAAGGATTCAATCTTGGGCGTGTCCCATCCAGCAACAAGCTTTGCTCAAGCATATGCCACGGCAGCGAGTTCCCACACCTTTTACTTGACAACATCCCGCCGTTTTTCCAGACAAAGAAAAACCCCGCCCCCTCCCCAGGCCAGAGCTCCACGTTCTGTGGAGCGGAGCTTTCCCATGATGGAACGCCAACACCTTTTTTTTTGAACCCAGTCTTTCTACCCATGGGTGTTAGATTGGGTAGATTTGACATTCGCCAGATGGTGGGATGAGATGTTGTACACTAAGACAGGGTTTCTTCTCTCTCTCTCTCTCTCTCTCTCTCTGATAACTGTTCAGAAGAACGAGCAAGCGGACTAGACGGCAGCCATTGGGATGAGGGCTTGAGCAGTAAGGGTGCTGCTGTCTTGGGAGGAAATCGCCTCGGAATCTGACATGGCGAGATGGTCTCAGCTGTGTGTCCGGGGAGGGCGTGGATCCGTCTAATGGTCACGGGCTCTTGGAGCTTGTGTCTACGATTTCCTAGATCCTCTTGTTGTGACTTGAGCATAGAAGCTTCTTCACAGCCCAGCTTGACACATTCTGGCTGGGGCTGGTGGTCAGTGTGGCGGCCTCCCTAGGTAATTAAGCACTCCCTGCTGCCATCTGGGCTATCGGGCAGTAAAAACAATGTTGATGCAGTCATGATGTTCTGTGAGGTAAGTACTTCATGTGATTGATCATGTGAGACAGCTCTCTCAGAAGCAGATTGGGACTGGGGACAGAGCTTGCTGCAAGGGAGGGGGGGGAATCCCCCCAGCAAAGCGCTCGAGACCAATGGCGTCGAGAGGGATTATCGACAACATAGTCGGTAAAGTACCACCACAGTAGTTTTCTTCCTGCAGACACACAAGATCAGGGTACCGCAATGATGGCTAACAGGAATATAGATATAGAAGTTATACCCGAGCCTGTGGGGTCGCGGTAGACCACTACACAGGAGCCACGTGCAATCAAACCCAGAGAGTCGACGGCCGCACTTGCGATGGGACATATGGACTCTCGATTGATAGCGAGTCGAGCCATATGTAATACTTAAGTAATTCCCGCGGCGGACACTGGAGTGCAGCAGAGGTGCCAAAGCCCGCCAAGCCCATAGGGCCCTCCTTCGACTTTATCAGGCGGCACATTTGTTTTTGAGAGAGATCCACTCGCTGCTGCCGGGCCGCCTCCGATTGAGGGCCGTAGTAGTTTAGCTATTTGCTATGTAGGACTTTGTATATCATATCAATAAAGGTCGAGGGCCTCATTGGATACCTTTTCTCTTTCTCTGCGTCTCTCTCTCCCCTTCTCATTTTCGCTTGCTTGTTCGCAGGGAACGACCAAAATTTATCTGTTCAAATTCCTCCTGCCAAGCTGAACAACAAGCAAGCTTGACAGGTGTCGGCATCTTACTGACCAAGATACGACGAGTTAATCAAGTCTACAACACACTTACACGGTGAGACTTGATTCCCCATCCCCGTGATAACAGCACCATGAGAGGACCACAGCTCCTCATCACGGCTGCGCTCGCCTCGCTCGCGGCAGGCTGCGGTAGCCACGGACACGATGACCATGAGTGGACTGCCGAGGAGCTTGCCGAGCTGGAACACAAATGGGGTATGGAGGTACGTACAACTTGTCTGAGGAGAGACGGTTTCTGTCGTTTTTGTCTTCTCACTTCTTTCTCCTCTGTCTTGGCCATGGGTTTGATGAGGAAACTTCAGAGGAGTGGGGGAGGGCCGGGGATGTCGATTCGGCCCAGTTTTTGGGAGGACAATGAGTATGATGATCATCTTGCGGGTCGCCGCCCAAGTTGGAATATCTTCCCAGGGCCCTCAAGACTGAGCGTGGAAGTGACCAAGTTTCAGCCAGCCAGTCAACCGTTGGCATCAGCATGGTCGTCAGTGGGAGATGTAGACCCTTCTCACCGCCAATATGATGAGATGTGCCTAGGCCGCTTGACTACTGTGGGAGGAGGCATTTTTAGCTGCAGGAAGCCGGCTGTGATGGGTTGACTTCACTGTTTGCACAGAAAGAGGAGAAAGATAAGAGCGAGGCTGACATGTTCTCCACACTTTCTCACTCTCCAGTGGCCATTCTCCGGCATAGGCAGCTTTGCGCACCTCAAGTACGCCAAGTGCCTGACGACGCCGTCGGAGCTGTTTGATATCGCCATCATCGGCGCCCCCTTCGACACGGCTGTGAGCTACAGGCCAGGTGAGTTCATATTCTAGCCACCTCCTTCTCTCTAAAGCTCATTGGAAACCTACGCTCTGTCCATTACCTGTCAACTTGGCGCCAGAAGAAGAAAAATAAAGTTGAAGAAGAAAAATGGTAGGCTAATTCTTCGTCCTCGTCAAACTAGGCGCCAGGTTCGGCCCACGCGCCATCCGCCACGCCTCGTCGCGGCAGACCAGCTTCAGGGGCTTCAACCCCAGGGCCAACATCAACCCGTACCAGAACTGGGCCAAGATCATCGACTGCGGCGACATCCCTGTTATGCCCGTCGACAATGCCGTGGCCGTGCAGCAGATGACCGAGGCCTTCACCGAGCTGGGCAGCCGGTCGCCCGTGTCGCCCCTCCTACAGAAGCCCAAGCTCATCACGCTCGGCGGGGACCACAGCCTTGCCCTGCCGGCGCTGAGGGCTCTCAACAAGATTTACGGGAAGCCTCTCCGGGTGTTGCACTTTGATGGTAGGCTGGTCCCCCTGTCTATTCCTTCCTCCTTTCCTTTCCTTCCATCTTCCTTTCTTCACCTCGTCCAGGGGAAAAAAACCACCAAAAAAACCAAAAGAAAAGACGTCCCTTACTAACGAACTCAACCTCTCAAGCCCACCTCGACACCTGGCACCCAGCCAAGTATCCCAGCTCCTGGCCCTCCGAGCAAGCCCACTTCACCCACGGCTCCATGTTCTGGCTCGCCGGCCAGGAAGGGCTGCTGATCAACGACACCGCCCGCCCCTCGGTCCACGCCGGCCTGCGCACCCGCCTGTCCGGCAACGGCTGGGGCGACTTTGACGACGACACCTCGCAGAACTGGGTGCGCGTGGTGGCCGACGACATTGACGACCTCGGCACCGCGGGCGTGGTCAAGACGATCCTGGACGCCATCCCCGCCGACGACCCCGTGTACCTGTCCATCGACATCGACGTGCTCGACCCGGCGTTCGCGCCTGGCACGGGCACGCCGGAGCCTGGCGGCTGGACCACGCGCGAGCTGATCCGGATCCTGCGGGGCATCGAGGGCCTGAACGTCGTGGGGGCCGATGTGGTCGAGGTGTCGCCTGCGTACCAGGGCCAGGGCGAGGAGACGGCGCTTGCGGCTGCGCAGGTGGTGTATGAGATGCTGAGCTCCATGGTCAAGAGGGGCATGCAGGAGATGGGCAAGGAGGCTGGGGAAGAGGAGAAGGGCTCTAGGGATGAGCTGTGAGGGGAGGTCCTCGGTGTGTAGCATCTGGTGCGTTGTTGTCCATGCAATTGGGTAGGGCACGAGACGTGTGGAGAGAAGGAGAGTGGTCGACTTCAAGGTGATGATAGGAGCTTTTTGTTTCTCCAGCAAGCTGATCCTCACAATATCTGAATATTGGAAGTATAACATATTTGGTATATACATATTTCAGTGCCATCCAGGGCCTCTTGTCACAGCAAGGGAACAAATATCTTCTAGCCCTCCTCCGTGCTACTTGGACATATGCATATGATGACTTCAACAACGTGCTTTGGAGGTATTACAACACCCCCCCCTTTTTTTTTTTTTTTTTTTGTGAGTTCAACATCCAACTTAGCATCCAAAATTGGCAATATTTCATCACATGACTGTAACATAAAGTATACTATAGTAAAGGTGTCTGTGACTTGACCTTGCTCAGCTTTGAATCAGACCCGAAGAGCCTGGCCCTCGAATAACAGCTTTGGTTGCAGTAGAAACAGTGACTCATGCTCCCGATCTTTCAAAACAACTTCTGTGGTCAAAACATGGTAGTCGAGATCTCGTCTTAATGGTACTTTCATTTTGATAAGACATTCCGTCCCGATAATAGGCAATGAACCGAAATATGCTTCAGGCCTGAAAGGACATGTTTTTAGTGAGTCACGGCAGCACTGACAGGACCCCTGTCCAGGTTGACACAGTTGACTCAACCCCACCAAGCTGCTACTAAAGCTCCCACTCCCTTATCTTTTCTCTACCCCACCACACTTTGTTTGTCGTCGACCTCTAAACTGCCCAACCACTACTCCTCCTCCTCGTCAAACACTCCAGGCCCAGGGTCAAGAATTGTGTGATCAGACCTCGACACCCTTAATCCCCTGTGTAATCAACCAATTGGCTGTCGGTGACGAGCGCGACCCGATCCAACAATGGCTGCTATACAAGAACTCGCTGAGCGGGTCAAGCCCGAGGGCGACAAGTGCTATGTCGATGTCGACGCCGGCCTCGATGACTCCTCGGTCGACGGTTCCGAGGCCAAGCCCTACAAGTCTCTGGCCTATGCCATGATCGCCAACATCGAGCGCCCCTCGACCACCTACCTGACCCGCGCCTCCAAGACCGGCGACGACCCGGCTGAGGCCCTGCTCTGGAAGGAGCCCGCCAAGAGTGCCGTCAAGAAGGCCAACTCGGCCGTCGACGCCCACAAGAAGAAGCAGGCCAAGAAGGCTGCCAGCGATGCCAAGGAGGAGGAGGCCAAGAAGCAGCGCCTGGAAAACCTCGAGGCGGCCAAGAAGATCGTCATCAAGCAGGACCCCAGCCTGCCCGAGGCAAAGAAGATCCGCATCGACGACAAGACCGTGGAGCTTGGTGAGGGCGACAAGAAGGGCGCGAGGGTCAAGGTGTATGGCCGGATCGACCAGCTGCGGCCACAGAAGCAGGCTGTAAGTTTGCTCGGCCTTGACGTGCGAACGTATGCGGTGCGCAGCCTGGAGCTGACATTGGATCCTAGACCTTTATTGTCTTCACGGACGGCTACGGCCTCCTGCAGTGCATAATACCAAGCGGGCCTCTCACCCAGACCTACGACGCCCTCACCTTTGCCAGAAGCACCTCGCTCGTCCTGTACGGCGAGATGAAGAAGGCACCCGCCTCTGCGAAGACCCCCGACAGCCGCGAGCTGCATGTCGACTACTACGAGGTCCTCGGCACGGCGCCCAACGATATCGATGCCATCACCAACAAGGTGTCTCACACTCAGGATCCATGGGAGGCGGATATGCTTGACAACAGACACCTGGTCCTGCGAGGCGAGAAGGCTTCTTCTGTCATGAAGATCCGGTCCGAGGTCGACTATGCGTTCCGCCACCTGTACAAGCAGATGAAGATCCGTCAGGTGTCCCCGCCTGCCCTGGTGCAGACCCAGGTCGAGGGTGGCTCCACGCTGTTCGGCTTCAACTACTATGGGGAGGGCTCGTACCTCACCCAGTCCTCGCAGCTGTACCTGGAGACTGTGCTGCCGTCCATGGGTAACGTGTACTGTATCGAGAAGTCGTTCCGCGCCGAGAAGAGCCTGACGCGGCGTCATCTCTCCGAGTACACGCACATCGAGGCCGAGCTCGACTTCATCACCTTTGAGGACCTGCTCAACCATCTCGAGGAGATGATCTGCGGTGTGGTGGATATGGTGCTGTCGGATGCTGAGATTGCCGAGTACATCAAGCAGGTCAACCCTGATTTCAAGAAGCCCAGCCGCCCGTTCCTGCGGATGAAGTACACCGATGCCATTGACTGGTAAGCCCCCCCCCCCCTCCTCTTCATCTCACCTGAGCCCGGAGTTGGCCGTGTTGACGATCGTTGCAGGCTCAACGCGCAAGATCCTCCCATCCTCAACGAAGAGGGCAAGCCTCACGTCTTTGGTGACGACATTGCCGAGGCCGCCGAGCGCAAGATGACGGATGCGATCAACAAGCCCATCTTCCTGACTCACTTCCCTGTGGAGATCAAGGCCTTCTACATGAAGAAGGACCCATCCGACCTCCGTGTGACGGAGAGCGTGGACGTGCTGATGCCCGGCGTGGGCGAGATCGTGGGCGGCTCGATGCGTATGGAGGGGCACGAGGAGCTGGAGCAGGCATTCAAGAAGCACGGCATCGACCCTACGCCTTATTACTGGTACCTGGACCAGAGAAAGTACGGCACGAGCCCGCACGGTGGTTACGGTCTGGGTCTGGAGCGTTTCCTGGCTTGGCTGGCTAACCAGCACACGGTCCGGACGTGCTGCATGTACCCCCGGTTCATGGGTCGCTGCAAGCCTTGAGCGTCTACAGCCTGACCAGAAGGGGGGGGGGGGAGCAGCTGTAGCTGGCACGAGAAACCTGATCGTTCTGAGACAGTTTAAACAAAAAAAAACCAATGAACTAATAGACGATCTACAACCGTTACCGGCCACTCAGAGCCCACCGCTTCTGAGCGCTCATCATGTTTTGAATGACTGAAAGGTAGTTATGCTTGTGGTACCTCGCAGTCTGCCAGAGTCGCACTGAAGCTGGATGGAGGTACTTCTCAGTGACGAGTATCGCCCTGATCGCGTGGCCCTCACAGCCTCACCAGTCTAAATGCGAGGGACCTCATTCTGCAGCGTTGGTTCAAGATCCATGAAGACATGTGGGGTTGCTGGGAGGTTTTAGTCCGTCGCCTTCTCCTTGCTCATGCAGATGCGGCGTGCAGCAGAGGCCGGCTTTGACTCACCACCACCCCTTCCCCTGCGGCGAGACATGTGGGGTGAGGCAGACATGCAGGTATGGATATTGTCCTGTTTACACACACACACACACACACACACACACACACACACACACACACACACACACACACACACACACACACATATATATATATATATATATAAGGTTTCTTTCCTAATTGTCTTCTTCTTCGAATGTAATCATAGTATAATATGAATATTGTTAGACAGCACAGAGGCGGACTTTGGTTGGAAATCCAGGCTCTATTCAGGTTCTGTAGGCTCTGAGCCATCATCGACCGCTTCCCCGAGTGACTTTGTACCCGACATGGAGAATATCCATCGACAACGTGTCCGAGTTCCACACGAAGGTTTGGGTCGCGCAGGATCGGAGAAGCAGGAGAAGGAAAAAAACGTGGGCAGCAGGGATTGGTTTTCCTTCTTCCCCTTTCGTGGTACAGACCCCTTCCTTCGCACCTTCCTTGCCTTCTTTCTCCCCCAACATATACGTAGAGAAGGCAGGAATGCAGCTCGTCCCTCTGTAAGCCTGAGGACGACATTGGGATTCTGTGCTCTTGTTGCGCCTCCCCCCCCCCCCTTAATGCGTGTTCCTGCAGAAGCGTGCACCCCGGACTTTCCTCATCTAGTTGGTAGGACCAAAAAGGGGGTGCCGCAGCCAGCAAAGCAATGAAGTGGCGTTGGCAGTTTCTCTTTTCTCACTATACCTACTATGGTGTTCGGTTGCATTGAGAGCGCCCCCCCCCCCCTTCTCTCCTTTCCTCCCCCAATCTGGCCTGGTGTTTTTGATAGGGGAAGAAGGGGGGCTTTACCTTAACCGAACACTGTTCCTCTCCCCAATGCACTTCTTTCTTGTCAGGATCCTTTTGTTTTGCGATTGTCTGTGAGATGGACAATACGATGTCGGAGCGCGTGCGCGGCTAAACTCCACCTTGGCGCCGTCTGGATCATGGGCGAGCGGGCGGGCTGAGCGGTTCTTGTTGAGAGGTGGTGGCCTTTGCCTTCTCGAGGTGGGTGGGTGGGTGGTGGTGCTTGGCTGGGCCAGACCACCCTGTGCTTTGTTCAATTGGGACCCCTTGCAGAATCACCCTGCAGGTGGCTTGGGATAGAATACGACGTTGAGCAGGGGAGGGGACACAAACACACGGGCTGTCGTAGGCCTTTCCGAACCGAGGACCTGTCCATCAGAGAGAGGAAAAAGAGAAAGCGAGGGTCACCATGAGGAAAGCGACTTTGACAAAGACGCAAAACTGGCCCGCCTGAACGATCTACAACGGCGCATGATTGATTGATCGCCGCGGGCAGAGAAAGGGAACCGGCGGTGCGGCTGGGGTTTTTGGTTCGCAGATCTTCATTAGCCAGCTGCCGGCCAACAAACCACCCCCTTCACAACAACGAAAAAGAAAAAAAGAAAGAAAAGAAGCACCATGTGATCTGGTCGGTTCCCCGGATGGTCCCTTAGTAGGGCTGGACCTGACGGATGGACCCCTGAATGGGGTCGGCCGGGTGGTCGAGGTGGATGTCTCTCCTCCCCAGGCCGGGGCAAGCCAGAGGGCGAGACAAGGCAGGCTGTGTGTACAATTTGTTTCGTTTCCCCTCGGATCTCTTTTTCCATTCTTATTTTCTCTGAAACGATGACTTACCCACCTGACAGTCTATCTTGTCGCTGCTCCGTACTTACGTATTGATACTACCACTACTATGATACGTGTTCTTCAGCATGGCAGCACATTGGCCAGCTGTTGGGGAATGAATGGGACACGGTGAATGTTATGATTCAGTGATGTTGATGGTTCATGCTTGATGTCAAGGTTCCACCAGCGCATTCTCACGGGCGGGCGACGTGGGCTGATCCTCGTCCGTCTTCTCCTCCCCCCCCCCCCCCTCTCCCTTCCTCCTTCTCTCTCTCTGTCTTCTCCTTGTTGTCTCTGGCCCAGAATTACTTCAAGTCACACAAGGTTGTCCTTTGTTGGATAAAGTTGAGAAGGGAAGAAGAAGAAAAAACAACGACGACGACGCCAACAATAAGCATCGAGAGAGTGTCAGTGTCACATATTCATGTTACCCCAACGGCAGCGCTACTGCACAGGATAATTTCCTACAGCAGTAGGTCAATTCACTGGTGACGAGCTAAGGACGAGTCGGAGAATAATGAGATGAGAGAACGGCATGCATACGTACGACTACTACTACTACTACTACCACCACCACCACCACTATTACTATGTGTACACCTTTCTATACGGGAGTCCCCGATGGCGCTCACGCGGATGCCGCCCTCCCTCTTTCATGGGTTTGTGGTGTAGGAATTGATTGACTGATTGACTGGCTGTTAATTTAACGACTCTATAGATAGATAGAGGTCCCACGACCACCACACAATAGGCTTGAGACCAGTCAGAAAATGCGTCAACACCGCAGTGCCAAGTCCTCCTGTCATGTACCACACAGTAAGGGGGTACCCAGGTCATTATGTACAAAGTATGGCTGTAGGCCGGCCATGTACTACTCTGTGATGCAAGATACCCCTGGCCCAGACCCTGATCCTGAAGAAGAACCACCTCTTTGAAAAAAGGGACGGCTGATTCCAGTCCCATGTTACGAGCTTACTACAAGATATCGCGAATCGCAGCCACCCCATTGGGAGGGGAAGATAAAGGGCCCTCCATTCTCAAAATAGGTACCATCGTCAGTCATATCCATCAGTTAGTCAGCCATAGTCATTCCTTCTGTGGCCTGCTCACGAGGCCGACCATACTTGTATCGATCCATACCCACAGTTTTGGTACTGCGTTGGACCCGATTCAGTGCGTGGGTGCGTGTGGGGGGGGGGGTGTGGTGGGAGGGTTTGGTGGAAGGGCTCGGAGGACATTGTACCGCCATGGGGCCACCATAGTGCCATAGTGGTGAGTGAGTGCCCATTAGGTACTACAGTGCCACAGTACCGGCGTGCTGGGGCTCTTGCTACATGGTACAGCGGTAACGCTTGGCAGAAGGCCATGGCCCCTCTGGGAGAAGGCGCGAGGAGAGTTAAATTGCGGTGCCAGGGATGCTTGCACTTTGACGGTGGTCCCTGCCCCTTTTGGGCCAGCACCCTGAGGATCCACTGAAGTCTTCTCATTGGTGAGGAGCCCACCCTTCTTCAGGCAGAGGGCCCCATCAGGTTCCTCACCGCGAAAGAGAGAAGCAAAGGACCAAAAAAAAAGAAGAGAGAGTGTGTGTGGGAGAGAAAACAATCAAAAATCCCACCGTCCACCAAAACCACAACATGATGTGTCTTGCTAAAGGGTCTGAATCAGTCCAATACTGTGTACCTACGTACCTCCTACAGAACCAAGTGAGGTTCTTTCCCTGGAGCCTTTTGGACCTGTCCTGTCGTGACCTGCCCTGTCCTGTCCTGTAGTACTTGTCTATACCCCCCTAGCCCTAGTTCCTTTTCCTGCCTGGATAGGCTGGGCCCCCGGTCCAATTTTACCTTGTCTCCATGTCCAGAGAAGGTCCTTTCTCTCCGCTCACCTCCTCGCCCCGGATCCTCACTCTGAAGGCACTCTCAATTTGACCTCCCCTTTTTTTCCTTCTTTTTCTCTTCTCTTCTTTCCTTGTGTGTTGGTTGTTGTCCTGCCGATTCCTCTTTTCTGCTGGCCCTCATCCAGGTTCAGGTTCATCCTCCTCCTCCTCATCTTTTCGTTCGCTCATGTTCGTTCTTGGATCGACCTTCACCTTCGATTTCGCCTTCATCCCTCACCTGCTTCTACTGGTGGTACCTTCATATTTACACCATTACCTTAGCTTCTGCGCATAACCCGAGCCTTGAGTTTGAGCTTATTGTTCTCTTCTTCTTCCAACGCCCCTCTTGAACGCCCTTCTCTCTTAATTTGCGTCGCGTCTGGCCTTCCAGTCCTATTCCGTTCAGCACACGCCCTCGACCACGTCACCACCGACTTTGTTGTTCGGATTACCACACGCTCGTTGTTCAGCATATATCTATTGCAGTCCTGGCTTTATTCTTCTTCAAAGCACCCCACCCCGGATCGGATTTCTGTCGGTCGTCCAATCCCCACCTGGCCTGACGCGACAAGTCTCGCCGCGAGCGCAAACGAACGGATCAGGATCAGTCCTGAGCCCTCTCGTTGTCCTTTTCGTGGCATTGTGTCTGTTCCGTCTCAGCATTCTTCCCACACCCCCCCCCCTCCTTCGACAACCCTCGCCAGGGCTGCGGGCTACTTTGCCTTCTTTTAATACCGACCGTCTTTGTTCGACTACAAAAGTGGGAGGGTGTCGTTGCGCCAGTCTCGACCTTCCTGTCCCGTTCGATCACCCCTCTGCGGATCTCATACATACTTGGTTCGCCGTGCACTTTGGGACCCTTCGTCCTTTGACCGCCCCAGACCCGGCTCCTTCGACCTAGCTTCGCTTGGCTTTCGAGGTCTCGAGATCCCCGACCCCCGACTGGCCTGCTTGTTGCTATAAACCCCTTCATTCAGACCTTCAAAACCTGCATATACGACATATACTTGTATTCTTTGGACTTCTGGTCTGGGCCCCTCTCTATCTTTCAAATTTGTGACGCCCGTTCTTGTTCTTGAGAGCAGTTCCGGGAGAGAAAAAAAAAAAAAAAAGAAGAGAAGAAACTATTCAAACAGAGAGCCTCCCCGACCAATTGTAAAGACGCTGGTGGTTGTGGGACTCGGTTCTCTTCTTTCTTTTTGAGATACCCCCTTTTCATATTCTACGACTTCTCGGTGTCTGTACAACACCGCAGATCTTCAGCTTCTTCTCTCGACGAGTGCCTTCTCTTCTCGGGAGGCACCTCTAATCTTTTCAAAACGGCAGTCCTATCTCACGTCGGCCGGGACAACCTTGTCCCTCCTCATCTTCTCGGGATGCAGGAGCATCAACCAGGTCCCATTGGTGGTCAGACAGGCCCGAGCGGTGGCCTTGGTCGCTTCGGTCACGCGTCCAAGCCCTCCACGAGCGACACTGGTTTCTCCCACGGTGCCTTCACCTCGAATGTTTCTGGCTTCGCCGACAGGCACCCGCGCCGTGGGAACATCCCCACGATCAATACCCAGAATGTCCAGCAGCAGACTCTGAACCCGCCTGTCGCCGACATGACCACTCCCGGCTCTGGCTTTGATATGCAGTTCACTCCTCTGCTCCCCTCTCAGCTGCTCCTCGGCAGCCCCTTCCAGCCGGGTACTCCTGCTGCCTTTGCCGGCGGTCAGTTCCAGGGCATGGGCGGCTACCAGCAGGCTCAGCAGAACAGCCAGCAGCAGCAGAACGGGCTCGGTAGCCCCGTTCAGCAGCCCATGTCGCCTGGTGGCTACCAGGCCATGGTCTCGCCCTCCACGTATGGGGCGCCCCAGTTCTTCGCTCCTCAGTCTCCCACCACGGCTTACGGGAACATGGGTGGCCAGATGCAGATGCAGATGAACCCCGGTTCTCCTGTGGCCATGAGCCCCGTTGTCAGCGGATCCAGCCGTACGGTGTACCTGGGAAACATCCCTCAGGACACGCCTGCTGAGGAGATCCTTGGCCATGTGCGTAGTGGCCAGATCGAGTCCGTCAGGCTGCTCCCTGACAAGAACTGCGCCTTCATCTCCTTCCTGGACGCTGGCTCTGCCACCCACTTCCACTCTGATGCCATCTTGAAAAAGCTCTGCATCAAGGGACAGGATATCAAGGTCGGCTGGGGCAAGCCGTCTCCGGTGCCTACTTCTGTCACTCTCGCCGTGCAGCAATCTGGTGCTTCTCGGAACGTCTACCTCGGAAATCTGCCCGAGGAGGTCACCGAGGAGGAGATCAGGGAAGACCTGGGCAAGTTCGGTGCTATCGACACCATCAAGATTGTCCGGGAGAAGAACATCGCTTTCATTCACTTCCTCTCCATTGCCAACGCGATCAAGGCGGTCTCCCAGCTTCCCCAGGAGGTCAAGTGGCAGGCCCCGCGGCGTGTGTACTATGGCAAGGATCGGTGCGCCTATGTCTCCAAGACGCAGCAGCAGAACGCAGCGCAGTATCTCGGCATTGCTCCTGGCTATGCGCACATGCTGACTGGCGCCGACCGTGATGTGATCTCCAGTGCCTTGGCCCAGCAGTCCGTCGCTGCTGCTGCTGTTGCCACTACCGCTGGAGGCATCAACAACCTCGGAAACCGGACCATTTACCTGGGTAACATCCACCCCGAGACAACCATCGAGGAGATCTGCAACGTTGTGCGAGGTGGCCTGTTGCACCACATTCGTTACATCCCGGACAAGCACATCTGCTTCGTCACCTTCATCGATCCCACCGCGGCCGCTTCCTTCTACGCCCTGAGCAACATTCAGGGCCTGATGATCCACAACCGCCGCCTCAAGATTGGCTGGGGTAAGCACTCTGGTGCTCTGCCCCCGGCGATCGCCTTGGCTGTCAGTGGCGGTGCTTCGCGAAACGTCTACATCGGCAACCTGGATGAGACATGGACGGAGGAGAGGCTGAGACAAGACTTCTCCGAATATGGCGAGATTGAGCTGGTCAACACCCTCCGGGAGAAGAGCTGCGCGTTTGTCAACTTCACCAACATTGCCAATGCCATCAAGGCTATCGAGGCTGTCCGCAGCAAGGAGGAGTACCGGAAGTTCAAGGTCAACTTTGGCAAGGATCGCTGTGGGAACCCGCCGCGACAGCTCCAGCAGGGCGCCGGTTCGCCGCGCAACGAGGCCCCTCCTACTTCGCCGGGACAACAGGCTCCGCAGAGCGGCTCACCAACCAATGGCTCGGCAGGCAACCAGCCAGCCCTCTTCAACAACCAGAGCAACCCCCTGACTGTTTACCTCAGCCAGGTGTCCCAGCAGGCCCAGCAGCACCACCAGCAACAGCACCAGGCTCTCGCTGCCCAACAGGCTGTGCTGTTCGGAACCGCGGCGTCATCGCCGAGCGACATCACGCTGCAGATGCCTGACGGCTCCGTCTCTGGACACGGTCAGTCTGCCAGCATCTCCAACGGCTACGCCACCCAGAACTCCACATCTGGTCCGACGACCATCGGCGGGCTGCTGGCTCCTGCCAACGCACGCGGCCAACACAGCCGAGCGGTGAGCCTGCCTGCCTTTGGACCAGGTTTCGAGAACGGCGGCACGAGCCCCAGCAGCGTTCAGGGAAGTGTCAATGATGAGGGCGCCCGGCGCGGCCACCAGTACCAGGCCAGCTTCGGCGGCATGGGCAGTGGGTACGGCCTTGCCATCCAGGGTGGCCTCAACGGCTGGGTTGAGGAAGAGGTTGCCAACTAAGAGCGCTTTTGCTGCTGCGAAATGAGTTGAATACACTGTTGTAATCCACCAGCTTTCAGGTTTCGCTTTGTTTCCCTGGCTGCAAGCAAGTTCCTTCTTTTGCGCTGCTCTTACCATTATCCCCCCTTATAATCACCGAATTCCTGTCTATGGTTTTTTTTTTCTTGGTTGGCTGTCCTCTACTTATTTCTTGGTTCAGCCCCTGCAGAAGAGCGTTGTGGAGGACAACGGGTATAATTGGGAAATTTTCCAGACAACGGCCGAGACTTTGGATCAGTATGAAAGAAAAAGTTGCGAGATTGGAGCAACGCTGCATAAAGCATGGAATGAAGAGCACGTCTTTTTCTTTATTTCCTTTTTCAGTCGGAATGGTGTTGATGATGAGCAAAGGTATCCGCGTACGCTTGGTATGGGATAATTCAGAAGAGTATGAGCACGAACGACAGATTACAGAATGGACGACAACGCGCATCACGCATGTTTCCCAGACACGCACGACACCTGCATGATGTTCGCTTTTGGGTACAAGGAGAGAAGAAGCAGATGCGTCTTCTTGCACGCGTGTTTGTTGTACCTTTGTACGTATAGGACGGGGATAGGACTTAGTTTGGAGTAGCATGGGTCTCGGTTGGGCATGGAACATCATTTTATCATCATCATCACCATCATCGAAATGTTTGACTGTCTGAGTACTTAGGTTGAAACAGCGAAGCCTCCTGTGTCACAATGCTACTCACTGCACAAAGCTGTTACAACAGTTTGGGCTGAACAGATTTTAAAGGCATTCCTATACAAGAAGAGCAGGTAGCCTCCTCTTGATAAACCTTGCCCACCTTTAAACCGCCATGGCGGGTTGTATAATGTATAATTCAGTGGGAAGAGTATCATAGTGAGTAACGTGATATTGAAAATCTAACGCAGTCTGTATTGGTTGGCCATGTCTTGACGAACAGAGCAAGCCTCGTTGTAAATGTGATGTAGTAATTCAAATCGATGCTATTCCGAAATCCAGGCCTTTGCAAAAAGCATTTCTTGCCTTGGTCCCTGTGCTGCCCAACCCAACTCCAACCAGATCATGATGGAAATATATGCCTGACCCCTCGTCTAGTTACCTTATGGTATCGTTCACTCATTTCCTGTTCTCCTATAGAACGACTTCCTCCACCGGCGTACAGCGAGCCTATATCTCATCCTCAATGATGCCGTACCCTCTGCAGAAGCCGAACCAGTTCCTGCTCGTGCAGTGCGACTGCGTCGGCTGTACAGAGCCAGATGTGGGAGTGGACGTGCCCGTCGGCCTGGGCGTGACGGGACGCGTGGTGGTCACGGTCGGCGCCGGCGGTGCGGTGATGCTTGGCTCGGAGGTGAGCGCCGATGTCGTTGCGCCGCTGCCGCTCGTGGTGGTCTTGTCATAGCAGCCCCAGAAGCGCCCTGGCGTCACGCAGGTTGTGCTTGTAGTGGGCGGGGCACTGGTAGGCGAGGACGATGTGGTGGTCGTGGTGGTCTTGTCGTTGCAGCCGAACCAGCCTGGGGTCTTGCAGGTCGACGTGCTCGTACTCGTCGTGGTCGTCGAGGAGCTGCTGGTGGCCGTGGCCGTCCCCGTGGGCGTCTCGTCCAGGCATCCCCACCAGCCGGGTGTCTTGCAGGTCTCGGTCCTGGTGCGGGTCTTGGTGGAGGTGGAGGAGCCGGAGGTGGTCGTGGACTCGGTACCGTTGCTCTCATACATCTTCCAGTTGGCGCAGTCGCGGCACTCGGGAGTGAACTTGCACTCGGCGACCAAATCATACTGGAGGATGACGTCGTTGATGACCGACCGGATCTTATGCGTACCGATGCCAACGCGCCAGCCCTTGTCGGCGACAACATCGTATACGCACTCGCGGCCGGTATGACAGGCGGACTCCATGGCGTAGCCTGCGTAGGAGCACGAGGCGGTGGCGCCGTTGCAGGTGCCGATATAGACGGGATCGGCAGTGTGACCAAAGTGATAGGCGCCGGTGTTCTCGCGGGTCTGGGGCACATTTGGGTCTGCGCCCGGTGGCACAGGGAGGCCGAGGCGGGAGACAGGCAGGGCTTCGGGGACAGCCTCGAAGGTGACGACGGGGTGGCCGTAGGTCAGACCGAGCATGCTGCTGACGGCGCCACCGAGCGAGTGGCCGGTGATCCAGACGTTGGAGTCCGGGTACAGCTCGGTGACGTTGGAATAGAGCTCGCGGGCGGCCATGTAGTACCTGTTCTCCTGGCGCAGGGCCTGGACGACGCATGTGTTGTTGCACGAGTAGGTGCTGGTGGCACAGCTGCAGACCTGGTGCCAGAGCCAGGGGCCCTGCTGGGCGCAGCAGCAACTGAAGAAGAGGTTGTCATTCTCCTTGTCGTTGGTGGTGGTGCCCTCACCATCGAACACAGCCATGGACGTGCCCTTGAGCCCGATGACGATGGTGGAGTTGTCGGCATCGGCGAAGACGTGGCCGCGGAGGCCGTCGCTCTCCCAGCCAAAGTCGGCAGACCGGTTGAAGGGGGCGCCGACATCGAGCCACTGACCGTCGGCGTCCTTCTCCACGTAGGCATCGGCGGACATGTAGGCCAGGCTGACGACAGTGTCCCTGTTCGTGATGTCCGGCCCCGGGATGTCATCGAGGGTCCAGGCATCTTCGGACAGCACCGAGACGTAGCCTCGCTCCCGTGACAGTGCCACCATGGGGTCCACCACGCTCGGTCGCCGGTCTACCAGGCGCTGAATTCTCGTTGCGTCGCTGCGTGCTCGCAGAGGAGGAAGCCTCTCTGCGGCGTGTTCATCCTCGGCGGCCAGCCATATCTCCTGCTCCTGTATGTTGACCACGTCCTGACGCCTGTGTAGGTTCGGATATTTATGCGTGCCGTGGTGGAAGACATGTCGAAGGGACTATTGTTTTTTTTTTTATTAACGGTCAGTCTGGTATCATATTTGATGACGATGGTGATGGTGGTAGCGGCGGTGATTATGATGCTGTTGGTGGTTCACAAGGGAAGGACGAGGTGGCGATGGCAGGCTTACAAAGACATGATCAGCTGGGGCTGGAGGTTCTGGCGATGGGTTGAAGAAGTCGGGCTTGAAAGGGAGGGCGGCCTGTTGATTCGATCTGGAACTGTCTGCTGAGGCCTGGACGGGTGCGACTGGTGAGAGGGTGAGGAACGAGAGGAGCAGGCTGGCGGTCACCCTGCCGGCCGAGGTGCAGGTGTCACCACCCCTTGCCTTGCGCCTGATGATCATCGTCGTGGTGGTGGTGGTGGTGGTGGTTGTTGTCGGGGATTGATAATGATAAGGATGATACTGCTGTCGTCGTCAAAGTAGCGGAGGGTAGTATGGTTGATAGAGATCCCGTTGGAGGTCTCAAGGACAAAAGAAGGGAGGAGTGATAGGAGCGATGTCGAGATGATAAGAAGAGGCTGGAGTGGAAGAAGGAGGAGGGGGGATGGAGAAGGGGATGGATCATGGGAACGAGTTTATTGATAGTTGGGTCAAGAACACGTTGTCACGAGGACGACGACGTAGACGATTCCCCAGGTTGTGTGTATGGGGAAGAAGAAGAAGGGGGGAGGGGGGCGATTGGATGATCATTAACGAAAGGAGCGTGAATGCGTGGTGAGTGAGGCCGCTCTCGGCACCGCCGTATGATGCACTGCACTGTGATTGCCTTGCCTTGTGGGAGTACGGAGTACAGTGACTGCCTTGCACTGCGAAACGTATCCGACCGAGGCTCGCTCCTGCTCCTTATTCCTCTGTTCCTGCCCCCATGACGACACAACAGGGCGCCACATGGTCGCTTATCAGTGCCTGACTGATCGGCGTTAAGGCGTGTCATCTGTCATCTGGTGCTAATTTTAATTAGGGGTCTGATCTCAAAAGGCCTACTGTCTCTATGCAGCTTGAAAACATGATGCCTGTTCTTGTTGAGCATAGGCCAACAACTGTAAGGATGAATGCATTTTATGTTTCTTTCATCTTCATAATTCGACAAACTGAGATGGAGGACCAGAGAGCATATTAGGCTGTGGGTGTTGTCTGACGATGCTTCAAAAGTATTCTGCTATACAAAAAGATGGTCAGAGGGGCATCAGTTACTAGATAATTGCTCTCGAGTTCTTCCGGTGAGGAGACCTTCCAGTCTGCCTTTTTGGAAAGAAGTACTGCCAAAAATCTTGTATAATGATACTCCATGAACGAATTCAGGACAGTAGAAAGAGGGATGGGTGTACTGATTCGGCCACAAGAAATGATGCCAGAACAAAAAGGGTCGAGCACGAGCTGTCAGGGGACGGCCTGGAGTTTGCACCCAGGTAGTCTTGGACCTCGACCTGGCTTTGTGCCTGCAACTGTCTTGTGCTTATAGTGTTGGAGATGCCGATGACAACGAGTTGATGTTCCTGAGTTGAGAAATCCTCCCAAACACGTTCTCTTTGTCCCCCCTCCCTCTTTTCTATCTCTCTCTCTCTCTCTTCTTTTCCCCTCCGGCCTTGAAGAGTAGTTACCCAAGTTATTCCATCTGTCTTGTTTCAGGTGTTCATAGTCCACCAGTGTCCAAATAGAGAGACACTCTCACGGCATCGGCCGGATTGCTGATAAAGCCAAACAAAAAAAAAAACCTAGCGGAATGTTTTCAAATTGTCGATTGATATTCGCCAGCATGACGAATTGCAACCCTCGTCTTAGGTGGTGACTTGCTATGCCCTTCATAGGCAGGAAAGAGCCTTGGTGAGACTTAGACAAACCCTAACCCTCTCCAGTCTATTGTACCTGCCAAAAGGTGACATCAGTCGAGGGGCAGGAGCCTCTCAGAACCCATCAGAAATTTGCCCCGCTGTTTTCTTTTCCCCAGCCGACCAACAACATCGACCCTCAAAGTCCTCTCGAACACCACCAATCAGAGCCACACCCACAACCATTTCCTATTCTGCTTGGAGCGCCCGGAACTGCCAATAGAGCTGAGCCCTCTCCAGAACAGTCGCCAAGATGTCGACCACGGTGGAGAAGGTCAGTGGCCGCGAGATGTGTACCTTTGACGAACTTTGAGCTGACAGCAGGAACGAACAGATCAAGGAGATTGAGGCGGAGGTACGATTGACCCTCTACCATCGTGCACCCTCTCAGCAGCCCGCATAGAACCCGAGTCTCTGGTCGAGAACGCCCTGCCGAGATGATACTGCGCCAAGAGTTTAGGAGCAAGACCCAGGCCCAGGCTGGGAAGGACAAGATGCCTCCAAGCTGCGTGATGGGCTCGAGCCACTTGTCAGAAGACTGGAACGGCATACACCAACCAGGTGGACTGCTCGAGCTCGAAAGATCTGCAGCGACGGGTGGAGAGCTCATCATACCCACGAGACTCGGGCATCTCATATGTACCACGATCACAACTTGCGAAAAGAAACTGACAATGGCAAATCCAACAGATGAGCAGGACGCAGAAAAATAAAGTCAGTGCGACACCGTTCTCTTTGATATTCCTTTCCCGAGCTTCCAGGATCCCTCGGAAGCACGTCTGAACATCATGTGTTTGCTAACATGACACTGGTAGGCCACATCATTCCATCTGGGTCAGCTCAAGGCAAAGCTTGCAAAGCTCAAGAGAGAACTCCTCACCCCTTCAGGTGGCGGCGGCGGTGCCGGCGGTGCCGGCTTCGACGTGGCAAGAACGGGTGTCGCCAGTATTGGCTTTATAGGGTTTCCCTCTGTAGGAAAGAGTACATTGATGAGCAGACTGACGGGGCAGCACTCGGAAGCTGCTGCGTACGAATTCACAACCTTGACAAGCGTGCCAGGTCAGGTCATGTACAACGGTGCACCGCTGCAGATTATTGACCTGCCAGGTATTATTGAGGGTGCCAAAGACGGTCGAGGCCGTGGTCGACAAGTCATCGCGGTCGCAAAAACATGCCATTTGATCTTTATTGTTCTCGATGTGAATAAGCCCCTCACGGATAAACGGGTGATCGAAAACGAGCTCGAGGGATTCGGAATCAGGATCAACAAGGAACCACCAAACATCACGATCAAGAAGAAGGACAAGGGCGGCCTCAATATCACGAGCACGGTGCCTCTGACCCATATTGGTGAGTCCTGGTGGAAAGGGCCGGAACCTTCTTCCCTCCCCCCCCCCCACGGGACCCCCTGAGAGGCAACATGGCACTGACGGCGATACAAGATCATGACGAGATCAAGGCCGTGATGAGCGAGTACAAGATGTCCTCGGCGGATATCACGATCCGATGCGACGCGACCGTCGATGACATAATCGACATAATAGAGGCCAGATCCCGGAGCTACATTCCCGTCATTTACGTCCTGAATAAGATCGACGCCATCAGCATTGAGGAACTGGATCTTCTGTATCGAATTCCCAACGCGGTGCCCATCAGCTCGGAGCATGGGTGGAACGTCGATGAGTTGATGGAGGCCATGTACATTACCCTCTCTCTCCCAAGCGCTTCACGGTCGAGGAACGAGCTAACGGAAACAGGTGGGACAAACTGAACCTCGTCCGAGTCTATACCAAGCCCAAGGGCAAGATGCCTGACTACTCCGCACCTGTCGTGCTACGGTCCTCGAGGTGCACAGTAGAAGACTTTGTAAGTCTACGCGCGGCCAAGCCTCTGCCCTGAGTTTATCTGCGGGCTGTAGCTGTCGTGCCAGGGACTGGGACTGACTGAACCATTACTTAGTGCAACGCCATCCATCGCACTATAGTCGAGCAGTTTAGGAATGCCGTCGTTTACGGAAAGTCTGTAAAGCATCAGCCGCAGCGGGTCGGTCTCTCTCATGAGCTTGCTGATGAGGATATCGGTAAGGGATCCCTTTTCGTAGTGGAGAAAGTCTTGATACTGACATTACTCGCTCACGAAAGTGACTATTGTCAAGCGATGAACCGTTGGTCCCGATCGTTCACACGCGCACTCTCGCGAGCTGTGGTTTCACCGCCTAGCTTTTCGCCTTCGTCTCTCACCGCTGCAAAATCTTTTTTTTTTTTCAGAAAAGGAAAAGATAAACGGCTTGCACGGTTCGAAAGCTCAAAGGTATAGGTCAACCCCTTGACGGAGGGTCACAGATCGATGAAAGGCCAAGGCCCTTCGGAGAATCCTTCGGATACTACGCGCGGACCTTCCTAGATCCGCAGCAATTACTTGCAATTTCATGAGAGCGGATTCTATGGGAAATGCGACCAGGTTCATATGCAGCAGTTTTCTGGACCTGGCATATCGATGAGCCTGCCTTCGAGTAACGCCGTAGTTTCAGCCACCCGGTCAACTCATCGCCAATATGCAGCAACTTAGTGACGAGTATAGAGAACAACGTTGCCTGGCAACAAAAATGAGATCAAGATCCAGTGCTATCACCCGATCTCCTTCCAGCTACAGTCTCGGCACTGCGATGTTTTATCTTCCATTCAGGCATGAGCTAATCAGTCACTCCAACACGGACTACTCACGGCCGTGAAAGAAGCAGCACCCCCCTCCCCCCCCTCCCCAACACAATACACACAGAGGAAGTCACCCGTTGCATTGAGGGGATGGCACGCCTGGCTCTTAATGATTTGTGCAACCTGCATGACTGGCAGGTGGATCTATGGGCAACGGTGTGCCAAACGCGGGTTGGTCTTGCGTCCAGAGTGCAGACATAGGCAGTGGCGGTCAGTCAGACCAGCGCTTACAGCAGCGCAGCACCATGCGATGCCCATTCACCCGCAGTCAGCGACCTGACATTAGAATTTCGATCTCTGGGTCTGCTGCGTCCTCTGGTTTCCCCCACATGCACTGGTCTTCACCACACACACGCACACACGATGGCAGTGCGAGCCCCGGATACGTCAAAGATGTTGTCATGTTCCTACACTGCCCAGGCCCGCCGCCTGTTTCGAAGAGTGACAGCCATTTGTGTCATCAGCATCCTACGGATATCGAGAGCGCGATATCCCTCGTCAAATACAGGAGCTGAGAATATGGGTGCCAATCATGTTTGCAATCATCGCAGATTTGCGCCAAAGAACGACTTAGTGGGAATGACAAGTCGGTTGACATTGATCATTTGGGACGCGCTTTGTCTTCTGAGGAGACGGAAATTTGCCGACAGTGACGAGGTACTCTGTACTATGTACCCTCAGGGTGTATACGTACTACTCTACTGGGGTGCAAGTCTGTCCTAAGCAGCACACCCACCCAACCCCGGAGTGTTTGCACCAATGAGCATCCGAGCGGCCGATTCTGGAAATGTGCCCCTGCTGCTGCATGCACCAGTGTGGGCTCATCAGCCTTTCACGACAGGCCTCTAGCCGCCGAGGCCCCAGTTCGAGATTCTGTACCTTGCTGCACTGTGTCTCTACTTAGCCCAGACCACAAAGGTCAGATGCCACAAAAAGTCACAGCAGAACCTGCCAGCCAGCGATCAGACAGAGCACCCCGGCAGATGCTCAGCGATGAGCTCACCACTGACAATGTCTGCCAGCTCTAGAACTCGCCATTCTCAGAATCTAATCTCGATGGGCTGCGCTATCCTTGATTCTGCAAACATAGTCGCAACACCATTGAGGCGACTGAGGAGACATCGAGACGACGAGACCCAACGTGTGCCCCTCCTCGGCGAGGGCAATACGCACGCTGGCGCACTTATGCGGGCCTGGGCAGCTCGGGCCTAGTCAACCGAGGAGGGACGCGGGGGTCTGCCTGCATACTGACGCGCTGCAGGCTCTGTGCCTGAGGCTAGTGAGGCGCACTGCTTCTCCTTGCTACACACACACACACACACAATAGTATTCTTGTGCAGGAGAGCTAAGCGCAAGCCCGGACCATCGCGACTCTTTAGGACAACAACTACGCACAATCGTCTCCACGTCTTGTCTCATCCCGCCTCACTTCTTTTTCCTGACAGCGGAGTAACAGTTTCGCGTCCTCCACCCCCTCACCCTCTCCCTCGCCGTCCAGGGTACCAACGCAGTAGGCGATATAACGGTAGTACCAGAAAAAGCACTTGCGGCATCGTTTTGCGTCCTCTCCTCCTTTTTCTTTCTTTGTTTCTTTTTTCTTGTTCATCTTCTCTATCTCTCTTCCGCCTAGTCTCGACGGGGCTCCTTCTGCCGCATCTGGCCTCGATATCATTCTGTCTCGCTGGTCACGCAATGACGAGCTTGGTATATTCGGATACACACGTGTGGCGTTCGAGCCTGCACGGCCTCTATCTGGGCCACGCAAAATTTCAAAAAATCTCCGAAAACACCCATGCGTGCTTTGTCACGTCCACCCAAGCAATCATGTCGATATCAACATCATATTATGCCCGGAATATTCTATTGTTTACTTGGAAACCAGGTGACTCGTTTTAGAGACTGACAGGCCCCTGCACGACTTGCTTGCGATTGGCCTGTCAGGCCACGAGCCCCCTCCTGACCTCGAGATGTCCATGCGCCGAGAGAGGACGGACCGTTCATCTTGAGAGCATAGATTACCCCCATCATCAGATAGGACAGGGTATGCGGAAGTCATGTTTCATACCGGGGATCATTTAGACCGGGCGTGCTTCACTGCTACTAATTAATAAGGAGGCACACACTTTTCATTCTTGCACGCGGCCGCCTCTGCGCGATGTGGGCAATGGGCTCGACAGGGCGTTCTGTGCCATACGCAGTCAGCTTCAGCACTAGACTATAACCGTGCCCTTCCTCCACTAGCAGCAGCATGGGGGGGAGGGGTTGGAGGGGGCTACCCTCGAGCGGGGATCCACGATATCAACTGGCAAACTGGAATACAAGCCGGAAATCGACAGAGTTTACCAGGGCCGCTTCCGATGCTTCTGGTCCAAACCTTTTCCTCCAGAGGAGACCTCCCTCAACGACGACTGGGCCATGCAATTGCTTGCACCCCCTCTCTGTCCCTCCTCCCTCATGATGCTGCTGGCCAGTGTCCTTGGTCATATGCTTGACCCTTTAAGATGATATGTTTGGGGAAGCAGGGGGTTTGTCGCAGATCCTATTCATATGATGCTGCCTATACGGCTTTGGTTCCCACAAGATCTGGATTCTGCGCGCCCGACTGGATCTGCTTGACAACTGGGAACCACAATTCCTTTCGAACCAACGGACAAGATGGCAGCCAACGATGGTGGTACTACTAAAGCCGCTGGTAGCGAGGGTCCGCGCTAAACGACCGGCTCGTGATGTCCTGATGGGGACCATGCTGCTTGCTAGCATCGGTTCCTGCTTCCTACGCCCGCGGCAGGCGTACTGTTATTCTTGTTCCCTTGCACCATGTCTTGTCTCGTCCCGTCTCGTCCCGTCTCTCTTTTGATCTTTTCGGCAATGACAAGGACCGGGAAATCCGTCACAAGAGGAGGCAGAAGACAGCTCTCCACATAGTGCCATAGTGCTGGTCTGGATCTTTTTGTCTTCTTTCTTTGTGAGGGAATACGCGTCCTGCTGGCCTGCCTGGGTCCAGGAACTGCGAACCGTTGAGCGCTCGTCACACTGCATTGATCGTCAACGTCCAGGGTCGCAGGTACGGTACTAGGTCTGCAGGAACGGCACCTCCTGACAGCGGGCACGACGGAAGACTCGAGGCACTGTAGCTAGCCGGCCCTTCAGAAGCCTCCCACTCAGGCCACTTTGCAATCATCTCTTCCCCTCCGACGCCCCCTTCAAAGGCCCTGAATGACTCGTCACGAATCCTGGCGGGTGCTTTTCAGGTGTCTACTTTACTACTTGAATCCATCGAGAAAGCCCCCACTTTTGGGGAGGGGGGATCCGCCCCGGTGAGCAGATCTTCCTCCAAACCCTGGGCCATAGCTCTTTAGCTCTCTGGCCTGGAGGGACGAGAGCAGCGCTCGATCGGAGCACACCCTAGCAAGCATACCTATACCTAGCAACCCTAGGAGCCCAGCTGCCCAGGACGGCCGGCTTTGGCGGGACGCGCATGCTGCACAAGCGGGCCGCATCGGAGCCGCGTGCACAAAGTGCTTTGTTCGCCGCTCGTCGTCAGTGACAAGATCTTGTACCGATACCTGTCTCTTTCTGCCTGCCGCAGCGAGGAAAAGAAGGAGTCGAAGTTGACATGATGGATCCTGGGAAGGGGCTTGTCGAATCAAGACTTGTTGAGGATCAAGCTTCCCTGAGGATTGGCCGGATCCATCAGCTTTCATGACGGCTGTCTTCGGGCGGGCTTGTCCAAAGCTCGGCCTCGAAAGCATGACCAGTCAGGGTCTGCTCAGCAACTCGGATGCTTGTTGGCATGAAGGGCGAGGATCTTGAAATTGCTTGTCGTTGATTGTCATATCTCTTGTGTCCATTTACGGTCCCGAGATTAATCATCAGGTCGGGATGAGATCATCTCGCTGCCCAGGCCTTCCTCTTCTAGAGACATCACGAGTCCTCGCGGTCGCTCCCTCGCATAACACTACTTGGCTGGAGGAGAGTGCCAATGACAATGGGGCCATGGGACGCCATCGCAGGTGGGGCGGGCTCCAGTACCACCCGGTCCGATCCACCCTTGTCAGGAAGCCTCGCTGGACGACATGCCGTCCAGACTCGTTGATTCGCACGCCTCGGCCGATGTCTTTTCACACGGTAGTAGTACTATTGGGTGAGGTATTGGGAGAGCAATGAGGACACTGTCAGATTGTTGGACGAGCTTTTCCCCCCTCCCCATGTCCTGGTCCCCAAGTTGACCACCTCCATCAGAGTTCTCTCCACACACATCATGCTTTCTTCTCTTCCCAATCGGCTCCATCCTTTCGTATGGCTGATTGGGCCCATCTCCCGATCCCACGACGCAACATTGAAGTGTGGTGCTGACTGTCATCCCAAGTTTCCCAACTCCACAATGAACGAAGCGAAAGAAGCTATCTTTATTGGTGGTCCGGATCGTCTCTCATTTTTTTCTTCTTCTTCTTCTTCTTCTTCTTCTTCTTCTTCTTTTCTTTTCCTCTCTCCCCCCTGATCTGATATACTTACTACTGATACAGTATTCAGGCGCCCCCTCAACCTTGTTCCGGACTGATGGCGTCCACTCGCCGGTAGCAGCGGTCGGAATCCACTCTCCATGCTGCTATGGTGCTACTTTTTTACAACAGTACTTCTGGACAAGCCTTGTCTAGCTGCCAGGTCTTGCATCAAGACGTACCCACTCCAGAGCAACCCAAGCAGGCTATCTCTGCCCTTATTGATCCGTTCCCATCTCCCTCTCTCTACGGCCCCTGTCAATCGACCCCCTCCTCTGCTACCCTACCCGACGGGGGTGGTGCAGCACGACCCCTGCTGGTACAGGCAGTCCTGGAAAACATACATAGTACATGTAATCGCCATGCAGCCCCTCGCCTGGTCTCTTATGGCTAGCCATTGTGCATCAGCATCTGCAAGTGCATTTGCGGCGTTTGCTCCGCAGTAGGCTCATCTTGATTGCTGCGAGCCATCTGGCCTGCGTTCTGGCCAGGACCCTACCTAGCACCAGCTGTTTGTTATTTACTTACAAAGAGGCAAAGTTCACAACACGGCAGTCGGTGGGCAGATTATGTTGTCGATGAGCGGGCTTGTGCAAATTGTGAGCAGTTCTCATCCTTCTCTGAATTTTCTCGTTTCCACCCCCTCCCCTCCCTTCCCGGAAGCAAACTCGTCGAGCGGGCTCTGCATATGGCTGGCAAGGGATTACGTATAAGAGAAGGTTTGGGGGGGAAAAGGAACTGATCATGCGCATCGTATCAGCAGCAACGATTTGAAAAGCACGGCCTCTGTGCTCATAGCAGCAACGAGAAAAGCAGGTGGAGGATCGACGAACTTGTGAGGAGGAGTTCTCAGGCCCTGTTTCAAAGACCGCCGGGGAATACATTAAAGCCATCCTGGGGTTTGAACCCTCTTTCTCTCCTCTCTCTCCCCCTCGCCCTTTCGCCCGTTACTTGGCTCGTCCAAGCTCGGTATCTGCATTGCATCTGCATGCACCCACTTCGGGCAGTCCGCTTGTTGCTCTGCTCCACCGCCAGTAGCTGCAGCTGTCGACGAGCCCAAAACCTCTAACCACAGGCGGAAGACTCCATCTATGACACGAGCCTCTTCTGGGAAGAATTATCGCCCTCTGACGCATGTCGCCTGCCGTTCATGAGATCGACTCGCGCCAGTCTTGTACCGGGCACAGAGAGATAGTCCTTTCCCCCCTCCCTCTCACGGCACTCACACCAAGCCACACACGCCCGAGCACCTCTTCAGGACAACGACAAAGCCCGCGACAGAGATAACAAAGGGCCAAACGCCAGCTCGGGGCTACGACACCCCTCGAGTGTAGTCTTCTCAGACAGGAGGAAGGCTCACTCTGGAGCATATATACGATGCACAGCCAGGGAGGAATGGGAGGCTCCTCAAGTATGGACCATGATGCTTCTCACCTCGCTCATCATGACCAGACCTTTGCAAGCGACCAGTGGGGCGACATGAGTCCATACATATCGACGACGGTGCCAGAATTCGGCGGCGGAGCGTACACCTTCATGTCTCCCATCTCTCACCATGGCCATGGCCTTCCTTCAGAGTCCCTGGGCCGGATGCCGCCGCCAGCGACACCTTCACAGCCAGTCTTACAACCTCAACCGCACCCTCCCCACCCGCCTCCGCACCACCCGACGCTCCCGCTCCTCATGGTTCCGTCGCATCCTACGTGGCCAAGCATGTTGACCAACCCGGGAGGGTTCAACACGTCGCCTCCGGTGGCTATACCTCCTGCCTCCGGCAGCATGTCGTCGGTAAAACCCACAAGACCATCCGCACAGCCGAGCCAGCCAAGGAAGACCTTGACGGACGAGGACCGCCGGCGCATGTGCCAGTGCCATCTCGACAACCCGACCATGAAGCAGACTGAGATAGGCGCAATGTTTGGGGTGGAACGAAGGTGAGCAGGGGCTTGTGGTGACAGACCTGGCACAGACAAGCCAGAGCACACATGATGCATAGAGAGTACGGTGGCGCTAACGACATCTACAGTACCGTCTCTAAGGTCCTCAGCCGCAAGGACAAGTGGCTAAACCCAGAGGAACGCATTCCTCCGCCCACCAAGAAGTCCAAGAGCAAGCTCCCGGACATCGACAAGACACTGGCCAACTGGCTGCGCAACGAGCAGCACAAGGGACGACGCGTGTCAGATGCCGAGATCCAGGAACAGGCACGCATGTATGCCCGACCATTCCGAGAGGTCGAGACCAAGATCAACAACCCCTCATGGCTGGAGAAATTCAAGCAGAAGCACGGCGCGGCAGGACGGCTGATCCGGCGTGCCTCGGAGACCAACATTCCTAGTGCTGCCGCCTCCAAGCTGGTCACTACGTCGCCGATCCTGCCAATCTCCCAGCCGTCCAGCGCCATCTCCTCTGGGTCTCCAGCGCAACAGCAGTCCCCGTCACCATTTTCGGGCGCCCGCGAGGAAGACAAGGAAGGTGGACGCTCATCGTCCATGATAATGGATATGAACGAGCGGCAGCCCGCCAAGAGAGCTGGCGACAACACTCTGAGGAACCCCCACCACCACTCCTTTGATCACGAGACGGCTGGCTCGTCCTTCTCCGAGAGCAACCTCAGCCCGACAGGCACAGGGCAGTTCACATTCTCGCCGGACCCCAACGTCGGCGGGTTCTTGTCCTCGGACCAGGCCAGACACTTTCCTCCTGGGGGGCCAGACTTTCAGCGGCCGAGAAGCCAGACATTTCCCACGCTCAACCTCGAATATATGAACGAGACAGAGCCCATGCCCTCCAACGAGCCGCCCATGACGCCCAAGTTCCCACCAGGCCATCAGGGCGTCCCCTCGACCGGCCCATCCTCGGCGATCGAGTCACCTGCTCATGAATTCGCAGCGGTAGGCCCCTTTGGTCTCGATAGCGCCGTGTCGCCACACCACCAGCCAGTCCGGCCCCCTCTGCACCACAGCAGCAGCACGAGCAGCCTTCAGGGCCGCCTGACACAGCAGCAGGGAGGGAGCAGCACGACGCCCGTGATAGGGAGCGCCCCGCTCTCGTCTGTGGCCTCGTCGCCTGTCTCGCCCAGCCAGGAGGACGCGAGGCGTGCAGCAGACACGCTGCTCTCCTTCATTGCCAACAGCGGGCCCAACAGCATCGTGGACCAGACCGACTACAACGCCGTCGTCCGGCTCACTGATAAACTGAGGATTCATCAGCAGGCACAACAGGCAGCTGCCACCGTGAGAGGCCCGACCAGCATGAGCATGGGTCCTCCCGCTGTGAGCGGCCTGGGCATGGGCATCAGCATGGGTGGCCTGGACCGCATACCAGAGGGTGACACTGAGATGAGCAACACTGGACAGCATGTCGAAAACGAGGGCGATCTCATCAAGAACGAGGAGGCCATGGTTGTATAACTTGGTTGAATGGGAGGCCTGCTCTCGTTGGGGAATCGCCCTCCTCATTTGTTTTGTATGTGATCATCCCCTTTCCTCCCTCTTTACATCAGTCTCTCAGAGGTAAAGCTCCACAAGTCCCGTCCTGGATTCATTGCTGCTTACACGGATGACACATACAGCCAGCTTTTATCACGGCGTCTGGTATACGAAGACATGGACCTTCCCTCCACGGGGATTGAAGCAACCATAAGAAGAGTGGCCTCACGGTTTAAGTTTTTTTCTTTATTTTTGTATTCCACACGGAGACCACGTCCCACGACACCACAAATCAGATGAAGAAGCCATCGAGACGGAACTGATTCGCAAACACACGCACGCACACACATGCTTGTCAACCAGTTGATGATGGCCTGCTCGGCAACCATCACCACACGGACAACAACTTCTTTTTTTGCGAACGACACAAAGTCGTCCCTCCGTCCATCACACACACACACACACACACACACATATCAGCGGCAACGCAACATTATATACCCCCTTGGAGATCTATCAATCCAGCTGTTTCAGGTTTTCAATATTTCTGCCCTTGAACTGAAGACTACTTTTTCCGCTCGCGCGAATACAAACGCACCCCGAACCTTCGGCTTCCCTATTCGATGTGCTTGGACGAAGAAAGACCCCTGGTGCTGAAATATGTCCTATTTTTTTTTTCTTCTTTCTTCTGGCTCTATGTCTGTTTTCTGCTTCTTTTTTTCTTTTCTTTTCTTTCTCTTTCTTTCCTCCTTCCTTCTTGTTCCTAAGCATTTACATAATACCTTTTCCTTATATTTTATATATATATCTTTCTTCGTCGAAACGTCTTGCAACCGGGAATTGAGAACGTGTCTTGGGACTGAGTAGCTCATACGAAGGGTGGGAAAGAGAGGAGAGGGGGGAGGGGAGGGATTGGCACGGTACAACCAGCTGATCAGGGACAAGAACACAAGAAGGAAACCCGGATCAAAGGGGTGCTTACTGTTGCCCCTTCCCGAGAAGGAGGATGAGGGGGGGGGGGGTTTCCAACCCGGATGGTGGGATGGGTCAATGAGAAGGGAGGGGTAACAACCAAAAACAAAGCTGGAAAGGGGAGAGGGGGAAAATTCACCTGCCCTGAGAGAAGACAAAAGAGAGAAACAGATGGAGGGCGAGAGCATTGCAGGAGATGCACAGGCCCCACTCCCCGTGTTTGCGGCGGAGGCAGCTGTGTGGGGACTCTCCAGGGCCGCTCATCTGATCTGATCATCCCACTGGTGAGATGCAACGTGTGGAGGGAGGGGGGGGGGAGGGAGAGAGTTGGTTGGTAGGGGCGGGAACAGAAGAGAGAAGGACTCACGTCCGGAGCAGAGTAGTCATCACCAAGCAAGCAGGTAATAAACAAGCGAGCGAGAAGAGACAAATGGTGTGGAGCAAATGTGCACACACATTCTCTCTGTCTGTCTCTCTCTCTCTTTTTCCAGCTCATCAACTTACTCCGTTATTCGCCCTCCCCTCGAGACGGCCAGACTGTATACTCGACCAGGATGATGGGATGGGGTGGAACAGGACAAACTATCCCACAATCAGATGAGACAGGTAGAGACAGCCCCGTGGACAGAAATAGAGAAAGTAGAAGAAGAAAAGAAAAAAGCCAACCATCCATCACATTAGAAGAAGCGAATCAGCACAGCAGGAGAGGGAAAAAAAGAAAAAGAAAAAAACTAAACCCTGCTGCTATCAACGCAACCTACAACCACAAGTAAGTGTGTGCTCCACAGCTTTTTTAAAATCCCCCTCCCGGTCTCGTGTATGTACAAAAGAAACCCCCTTGGAATGACCCCCCCCCCCCCTCCCTCCATCAGATTCTGCTATGTGGGTGACTGTCTGTGTAACGTTCAAGTATGTATTGCCGGGCTGGTGATGAGGAGAAACCCCAAGCCCCCCTCCCCCCCCCCCATCCCACCCCCTCCCACTATTCCCCTGCCGTCGGGTCCCCATCCATCCATCCATCCATCCATCCGCTCCTCTCTTTCTGTCTCTCCCTCTCTCTCTCTCGCCCGCCCTGCATTGATGCCCTATGATAATCAGTAATTAGAGCACGGCGCGCGGGCGCACAAGCAACCATGGGTTTCCTGTTACCCTCCCCTCGTTACCCACCCCCCTCCCCCTCCTCCCTTCTTGCCCCGTTTCGTTGTCCGATGCAATGAGACGTGCCATTTTGCCCATCCCCCCCCCCCCCCCTTCCTCTCACTTCCCGTGGTTTTGTTTTTTCTGGAGACTTGACCTGTGGCGTGCAGAATTACAGCTTAGCCCCCCTTCTCCCCCTCACTTTTTCCTCCCCCCCCCCCCCTCCCCACACCAGTACGGAGGAGAGATTGGTTTGGCTGCTGCAATGTAGCATGGGCAATGCACCGCGCGAGGAATATCCATGGTAACTATGGTCCGGTTGAGAAGCAAGGCATGTCACATATCAACTTTTCTCTCATTCTTTTTCTCTCTGGACTATTTCCGGACAGGGGGGCGGGCTCGACGATAATGGGCAGGCATGAACTATTTCCTATGGACTAATTTCACTTATATGGAAAGATCTACAAAAGACAATAATGGACAGATCATTTTGCGGCTGCATACACATGACAATTTTCGGCATGTGTTCGTCTAGTACCTAGTTGCTATATCAGCTGTAAGGTAGTATATTATACCTACTGTGTATCACACACGACATGGATCACATTAAGGTATGGCCAGAGGAGGGGGGCAAAAAGGGGAAGAACGAAAAGAGCCTCCCGGTGTTCGAGGGTAGAGCGTTTGAGGACGATTGCCACTTGGATGGTTCTTGCGTTCCGGAGTTGCAGACACTACCGCCTTGCTCATTATTTCTTTCTTGTTGTGCCTTTCTTTCCTTCTTTCTTTCTTCATTTAATTTTGAAGAAAAGAAAAAGGGCAAAGGACCAACCAAAAAAAAAAAAAAAAAAAAAGAAAAAGAAAAAAAACTATATACTAGCTTAGCCGCTCTTCCAACAGCTCCTCGACGCCCTTCTCGGCTAGCTCCGGTATCAGTCTCACCAGGACCAGTTCCAGGGCGCTGTACATGAGATGCTTGTTACAGTAAGAATCGCCAAAGACATCCAGGATGTCTGTCTCGATTGTGGTGATGATGTGCGCGTCTGGACCCTCTTCTTGTAGGTCATATCCGCTGTTTCCACTGTCGCCGATGCCAATCGGATCGGTCCGCAGCGATGCTCCTGACAGTGGACTTTCAGAAGTAAAGCAAGCTGCCAACCAGGAAGAGGCCTTGCCGCCAAAGTAGAGCCTGCCCACGCCCTTGGGCACCAGGGACCAGAGCGCACTAGCGCACTTGCGTCTCAGGGCGCGCAACTCTTGGTCAGACTCGGGTGGGAAGAGTGTCGGGGATCCCATGGCATTGTTCGGAAAGATAGCACCCCGGAGGTTTCGAAGCGCAATAGGTAACATACCCGGATCGAGGACATGGCGATGGATCGCATCCGAGAGAAGCCTGTTTGAAGACAAAAGCTGCTTGTTAGCCATAGGCATGCTCACCAGAAGCGTCTCCGTGGGCGCTTGGCATGGTCTGGAAGGGCAGGGGCATCTGGCTTGAATAGGACGGGAAACACAGAGGGAGGAGAGAAGGAAAAAGAAGAAGGAAAGGAGGGAAGGAAAAAAAAAAAAAAAAAAAAAAAAAAAAAAAAAAAAAGAGGGCAAAAGAAGTGGCGCCCAGCCCCCTCATGACCATGACACGTCCATCTGAGCCTTTTTTTTTCCCCTTGTTCTTCTTTTTCTTGTTTTCTTTTCTTTTTTTTTTTTTTCCTTCCCAGCGCAAGACGCGGAACAAAGTCTCGAGAGAAGCTGAACTCCATCCGGATCCTAGATCCTGGACGACAAGTCCACCGGGAGAGGGTGGGGACGGCACCACACAAGCAATGACAAATTGGTCCTGCTGCAGGGACGACCTCAAGGGGTGGGCGGTGATGGTGTTGGTAGTGTAGGAGAGAAGTGGGCGTGATCAGTAAGGGGTCCGAAGAGCGAGGCCAAGAAATTGACGACTGCGAGCCAGATACCGTCAGTTCCGTGACAGCACTGACCCCCTCCTCTCATCTCCTCCGCCCTCATCCTCGCCCTCCTTCGACCCCTCCCCACCTTCACCTTTTCGACCGACAGATGTGGTAAACCGGACGATTGTTGGGATGACGAGATGGTGTTCAATGCCCCTGGCAGCATGACAAGGGTGTTGAGGTGGTCGACCTGCAGCATTGGGCTGCCATACCTCCCCACAAGCAAGCTTGCCGTCCGAGCTGTGGAGATCCCTGACCACCAAGTTGACAAGAAACCCCCCCCTGTCGGAAGAAACTTAGTCTGTGGAGCGGGTGTGCATGTGAAGACGTCGTTGCTGCGGTGCGTGGGGTGGTTCTCCCGTCCGAAGTCAATGTACCGTGCAGCGACCAAGTGCTGACACTGTGGCGGTCCCTGGTCCCAGACAGGGGCTGTCGCTACCCCATTGAGGATAGGCAGGCAAGGCCTGCACACCACAGAGTCTCGACACAACGTAGCGGACAAAAGGGTACGAGTGGTGGTCAGGCAGGGGGGCGGGGTGTGCAGCGGGGAGGGTTGCAGTCGATGAGATCGGTGCTTGGTCAGCGACAAGAAAAAGCCAATCCTGGCAGACCAAGGCCTGAAGGTTGGGAGGTGGGCGCGTAAATGAGGCTCGCGGATGGACGGCCGTGTAAGCCCCACGAGTCCCTCCCTGTGCAATCGGCTGCATGCATGACAGTAGCATGCCGCAATTGGCCGGCTGAGGTGACCCATCTGGGAACGGCTGCATGGAGCCCAGGGCCTGCGGGTTCTGTGGGAACGCTTGTCGGGCTTTGTGGCTGCCGATCTGGCCGCAGAAGATCCTCGAGGTGTGTGTTCCACCACATTGCTCGCCTGACACTTAGGGGACCCAGGTGTGGGTCCACATGTGTATTAGGCCACCACCGGATTCCTGGTCCCGGTCACTCCAACAAAAAGAAAATGACCACAAGAGTGTCATCTCGTGTTTGGCTCCACACGCGCTCCAGACGAGATGCAGAGCGTCAGCAGCCTGCGCTTGCAGACAGATCGGGCTCCTGAGAAGCTGAATGGAAGGAAATCGAGGTCAAGTGACCGGTAGCTCATGCGGCGTGATGACCGGTGTGGGTGGGTGTAATGAAAAAAAGGGAAAGGGGGGGGGGTGTGTTTGTTGAGTGCCTCATCAGGAAGAAAGAGGAAGGTGTCTTGTCCCTTACCTGTCGATGATCCCATCGCGGCCAGCCACACGCCCGGGCCCTCCAATGGCCAGCCATTGTAGCATGGAGAGGCTGCCCAGGAGCCATGGCATGCGACGGTCCATGCTAATTAAATCTGATATCATGGGCCAGATGGCACAGGCCAGAATAGGCGTCTGTGCCGAGCTTGGCTCCAGCTGAGCCGAGCCTGTAGCCTTCGTCGCAATCTTCACGTCATCGTCATCATCATGAGCAGCCCTAGCATCCTTCTGCGGGGACATCTGATGTCCACGAGGTGGCAGAGATCGACTCGTAGCCAGCATCGTGAAGAGGGCTCGTCCCAGGCCGGCCAGTGCAAATATGTAGTGCACAAAAGACCAAAGCAGCCCAGCTATCGAGAAGCGCCTCGGTCCCGAGGGCGAAGGGCCAGCCCCTTTCAGTTCGGACCCTGAAGAAGCAGCTGCAGCAGAAGAAGAGCCTTGTTGTCTCCGACGCGCTATCACATCTGCCAGGATGGTTAGGCCGGTCCAGATCATCCAAGGCTCAGACGCCTTCTTGACAACCACCCCGCCGATGATCATCTCTGACAGGATTTGACCAACCAAGGACGTCAGGCATTCGTTCTCCAGATCCTCGGTGGGCAGAAGAACAGCCAGGACGCCCTGGACGAGCAGCTCACGGTAGGCCGCCTCGTTTTCAGCCTGCTCGGAGACAGTTTCTGGCCGGTCGGTTCTCGGTATAGGAGACAGATAAGGCAGAGGGCATAACGAATGGTAAATTTCCCTCCCATCAGCCTCAATGGGGGGCCGCACAAGAGGTCTGCGCGACGCCCGATACGCTGGAAAAGTCGCAGCCGTCAACAGATTGCTTGTGGTTGAGAGGTGGGGCAGGGGAAGAGCTGACCTTGAACGTGCTTGTCGAACAAGTCGGGGAGTTCGTCAAACAGCAGGCTCTCTACATCAACCTTCCTAAGCCTCTGCTCCAGGGCCCGCGTACAATGTGCAATGACCTGAACGATCTCTGCGACGAACGCCTCATCCGGTGTGATCTTGTTATACCAGGTCTGCACAAAGTCTCGCAGCACGATGGCTATGATCGCATAGAGCTGCAGGTCGACATCATTACGACTCGTCAGGGGCGGCAGCAGCTCGTCGATGGGAGGAGGCGTGGTCCTGCCCCTGTCGGGCGCCTGCTGCGGGCATAGCACGCGGCGGATGAGCTGCGACGTGGCGCGGTCCGAGAGGAAGTCTGATGAGTCCGGACGCGGGACACGCCTCCTGGACGAGGTGGAGCTCGAATGAGAATGCTTGTAGCGCGGACGTGATGATGGTTCTGTGGCCGTCTTTGCGGATGCTGAGAGCTCAGAAGAAGCGCTGATGGTGTTTGCACTCGCGCTCATACTCGCACCTGGGCTCTCGGCGCTGGAGCTGGGCTCTCTGGGCTGTACGTCTAGAGTGGTCATGGCGGCTGTCTGTCGGCTCTCAGCATGGTTTTTGAGTCATGTGATACCTCAACCTGCGCCTCAAAGCCTCGTATTGGGTTTTTCGCGGAGCAGTTAGATGAGTATGGAGGTGAAATTAGGACCGTGAGCTGGTCGGCGAGTGAAGTCGTTGATGTGTCGGTGGTGACGGTAACGAGGGACGCCTGTAGGAGCTTATCGCTCTGGCCTGGATTGGAAGGCGGTGGGGATACGTAAATTACGTAACCAGCACCTTCCTCCGATCACGTACGCAACAACATGAGGAAGGAGAGTTTCTCAACTTTAGAGGAAGAAGCTAGTCTCAGGGCCAGTCTCTCCGCACATGCATGTACCATATCACGGACCTGGTCGTCGTTCGCACTTGCCTTGCTCGAATGATGTTCAAATAAGGTTGATGGGTCGGTGCGTTCTGCCAGGGATCAGGGATACTCAACCGCGCCCGGACCAGGCAAGACAAAGACTTGATTATACTGTACCATACAATTACAGCCTTGTGTATTGAATTTTCTATACATCTTGTCGTTTGACAAAGTACTTACTTTATGTCTTAAAAATTGAGTGGAATAAGTACAGCATTTTAGGAAGACAACCCCATCTATCCAGACAACGCCTCGCCCCAGGGTGACGGACCCAGAACCTACAGCCAGCATCCCGAAAGCAAAAATCAATGAACTCTCTTCATGTGGGCACATCGCCTGTCCAGTTGTGGGAATAAGCAGGGCCGGCGAAATCATCTGCGCCCCAGCCCAGGAGTGCATTGAGACTGGTCTCCAAGTGAGCAGTACTGTCCATCATCTCCTTCCAGAAAGGGTCGTCCAGGTCCTGTATGGCCCCTCCCGAGAGGTCTTCCCCCAGGAGCGCCGTCATGTCTGGTAGCATGTGCGCGCTCGTCGCGTCTCCCGTCGCTGGTGTGTCTGCCTCTTGGCTGCTGGCGTTGGGCGTCGACGGCTCCGCCTCTGCAGGCATGCTGGCGGCCAGATCGGCCACTATGCAGGCCCGCAGCTGGATCAGCTTCGAGCACAGGCGTTTGTAGGGGTCCTTGAAGCTGGGCTGCCGCTGCCGGGCTGCTCTCTCCTGTTCTGTCTCGCCGCCGCCATCGCCACCGTCAACAGTGGGCAGGTCTGTCTTGTTCCGCGTCATCACCATGTCCACCAGCTCCTGGATCTGCAGCACAAGATACTTATCGCTGTCCAGCTCCTTTCTGACCACCCGGAGGTCCCACCCTGGAAGGTCCAGAGTCGACAGCTTCAGCGAGACGAGCATGCCGTATGTGTAGTCAAAGGAAGCCAGGCACAGCGTTTTGGGACGGACTTTGGGCTGCAGGGAGAACCGTGTCTCCAGCAGCGATCTCACGGCCCGGAGACATTTCCAGAGCAGCTCAAAGCGTTCTGTGGGAAGCAGACTCGCAGATGATTCTTCGTCCAGCGCTACCTCGTAGAGGATGACCTCGACGACGTGCAGCTGGGTGATGACGACGGCTGTATCGTCAAAGACAAACACTTTGTCAGCCATATCTCCTCACAGGAGACTGAAACGATTATAGTCTGCTCTTTTTTTGCGACGTACCGTGCTCTCGGAGGGTTTCCGGTACCGAAGCCTGCAATTGCTCGATCTCTCGCTCGAAGTTTGTCACGAGAAAACTCAGAGGCATACCACTCACACTATCGCGGAAAGCAAGGGCCATGGATATAGACTGCGAGAGCTTTTGGGTGCGGACCAGCAGGACGGCAAGCTGGTCTGTGGGGTACTCTTGTTTCTCTTCCAGGACCCGACAGCACTGCACTACATAGTTGGAGTTCATGAATGCATCCGGCATCTTGTTGGTTGTGAAAGCCATCGTCACCAGGTAATAGACCCCAGCAAAGGCGCGCATGTGCTCAAGGCTGGTGTGGTCGTGGCCCTGCTGCTTCGGAGATCCTTGGGACTCGTTGAAGCCCAGGGAAGTACAGATTGAGCGCATCAAATAGAGGAAATTGGTTACCTTGAAACTATTCGAATTGAGATGGAACCTGTTTCACACAAGCGATTAGGCTGGCGATCCCTTCTCGGTGGAACATGGTCGGAGGGGTGGTGGCTCACCAGGCGATCAGCAGCTGGAGGCCCTGGAGAAGATCAAGGCTCTTCCTAGGCTGAATAAATGCGGCTGTCACGATGCTGTTCAAGAGATCGTTGCCCACGAGGGACTGGCGTCTTGCATCCATGAATGGGTCCGATATCATGATACCTTTCCAGAGAAATGGCCTCTGCTGGAGCAGCTGCTCTGAGGTCATCATTTCTCGCGGTACCACAACAAACGGAAAGACAGTTGATATTCGGGTGCTGTATTCCTCTATAATTCGCTGTCCTTCCTCATGGTTGGGATAAAAGTCTGGGACGCCGCTTGCAGAGGGCGCAGGCATCCTTGAAGGCGTCAGATGCTGAAGAGTTCCGTGCAGTCTGGGCGGTTGTTGTGCTCGAGCCTGGTGCGCATCTGTCGGTGAGGGCTGCCGGATCGTGTTCTCGTGAACAGGAGGGCTAGCAATCTTGCTTCCGTCTTGTTGCAACACATATGTGGCCCGTGAGGTCGTCATCTGGGTAGCTCTCCGGGCAGCCAGGTCTACATGGTCCGGTACTGTTGGTGGCGATGGCAAATCTGTATACTCAGGTGTAAGACTCTCGGATGCTTCCCTCGGTGAAGGGACGACAATTCCGTGGAGATGGCCACAATCGTTTCGCCGTGGCCGCTGCTGGGCATGGGATATTTCTTCTGGACTCGGCTGGTCCTGATCACCCGGACTTCCGGGAGGCCATAAGTAGCTGAAACTCTGTTGCGGGCCAAAGCTGGACAGAGCAAAATGGGAGCGTTTCAAAGCCTTGCGCTGTCGGCCCTCACTCTCTACGGGCGATGCGTCGTCGGATGGTGTCGATGGTAGGCCTCGTCCCGACTCGACACGGGCGGTCAGGTCCTCCAGGCGCTTCTCCAGCTCCGCAACCCGAGTCGGCTTGGGGGCCTTTCTCTTGCGCGGTGGGGCTGGTGTCTGCGCCGAACATGGCTTGTTGAGGCGATGACATCTGGGTGGCCAAAGAAGTCAGACCTGGCGAGCCACGTTGAGTGGACAACTGACAACTGCCATCTGCAATTGTAAAGCCCAATCCGGCCGCCTGCCCCCAAATCTCCCTTTCCCAAGGTGGGAAGCCTGTCTCAGCATCGCAGCTCACCTCTCGCAGATATTTTGGGTTGGACCCGGTATACAACGGGACTTTGCCTGACATCAAGAGTCTCAGCCGACATAACTAGTTGAACATTTACTGGCCTCTGAAAGCCTGGGCAGCTCACCTTAGCACATGTCGTACATGCTTTTGGGCCTCTGTTACCCTTGGCCTCCGTCTTTTGATCCATATTTGCAAGGCTGGGCGCGTAAGCTCACAACTTCATGTCGGCATTGAATAAGTGACCATCAGTACTCATAAGAAGAAGCCTTGGAAACAAATCAAATGCCATGACAAGAGCTTGAAAAAGGGGGATTCCGAGCCTCAATGCGGTCATTTGTCAACGAGTTTCTGCAGACGGGACGGAGTCGGAGAGACTCAAACGCTCCGTTCTTCCGTGTGCAAATAAGCTATTGTGCTGAGTAGTCTGTCGTCTCAACCCTAACCCTCTTACCAAATATTGCACATAGCACCGCGACAATAATGGGCTTCAGAAGAAGTCTTTATATATATATATATATATATACACATAGTAAGCTTTTGTGTCGCCATCATAACCTTCTAAAGGATTCAACTTCAAGATAATCAATAACAAGATCAGCTATTGACTTAAGGGTTTACTGGGTACTAGTTGATATCTGCTACAGCAGCCCACCCACTTTAACCCCCTGAGCCTGTGATTTTTCTGCCATGCAGGTCAAGTATGCGTGAGCCTGAGATAGATGTTCTCGTTTAGTACTCGTGTGTTATTCAGTGAAGTCTCAACACCTTTTCAATCAATTCTATGCTTGGAACCTCCGTGTATCTACAGTAATTACCGGGACTGATCACACATCGAGCTCCAGTCACAATGATGGCGCCGCACAGAAAGTACCGTCGGCCGTGAGGTCAGTGCTCTGGGCGAATAATAGTGTGTTCAGCCTTCACTTCAATGATGAACAAGTTTTTCGTAGTTATACCCGACGTATCGATTCCAGCGTACTGACCCCTTGCTTAGGGTAATTAATCATCTAGACGAACAACAGTGTGCTGGGAAGGATGCAAAGATATCGACAGCGTACTGAACTAGATGCTCAAATAAGAGCGTAGTGCTTGTTACCTTAACTCTCAAGAGCTCAATACTGCCCAGGAGAGCAAAGACAAACTTCCAAACCTAAGTTTTTAGTTAGAAACCGTAGGACCACTCGTAAGAAACACCACGTTGACAGCAGCGAATCTATAAGATGTCCGTTATCAATAGGGTGATCGTCATGAACGGGCTTGGGAGGAGACTCACGCAGCAGTAGCCGCAAACACTTCTATCTTCCTCGCCTTCGTCATGAGTGCAAGTGCCAGGGAGAAGCACGCTGAGAACACAACCACCAGGCTGAGTTTTATGGTGTTGGACTCGAGCTTGAAGAGCACTATGATCGACATGAGGGGCAGCAGTGAAGCCACCACGGTGGTGAGAACATCAGCTGTCCTGAATATGCATGACTCCTCGTAGTACCAGAAGCCTTGGCCGCATTCGGTCGTCTCAGGGTTCTGTCTCGACGTCAGTCTCGATATCGGTGGGCATGTTCGATAGAAACTGGGTGTAGAGAAAAGAAAAATAAACTCTGGCATCATCTCACCTTGAGTTTCTCGCCGATGTGTCGGTGGAATAGTGGGAACATGACGTTCTTCAGGAACCTCGATATCTTGTCCCGAGGCTTTTGATGGTTCACCGCAACAAAATCCCATGCTGGCGAGTTCTCCCAAGCATCTCCATCCAAGCCGCGGAGTGGGTTGGCGCCGGCTTTTACGTGGCCCAGCCACTCCTTGAGGAAGTCAAGGTCGGCCTCGTTCGGAGTCTCCAGCTTGGCCATTGTAGCCTGTCGCTCGAGACGTTCATCTAGTCACTTTTTAGTTATTATCTCCCCTTCGGGAACCGGAGGGGGGGGGACTATAAAGTCGGCGCCTTTGCCACTGAGAGCTTACTGTACTCGTCGAGCTTCTTCATCAGCTCCTGAACTACCTTCCACTGCTCCTTCCCACCCTCCTCATGAGCCAGACTCCACCAGTCATTGGCAAAGATTCGTCTATCAGGATAGGCAGAGTCCTGTTCTATCAATCCCTTCAGGTCTTCTTGCAGGTGCAGGATCTCCGCCTGTCGGTAGAGGAGGCTCTGGTAATCAAGAGCCTTGAACCGGCGAAGAATGGCGTATTGCTCGTACTTTGCCATGAAATGGCCGACTTTGGCGTAGCCTTCCATGTTGTCAGATGGGTTGTCGCGAGGAGTTTGCTTCTGCGAGCCGTTCGAGGAGGAAGAAGAAGAAGACTCCATGGTGTGTGCGTGTTAAAAAGTCGCTGTGCGGGTGCGTGCGGAAGCTGTGTTGCATTTATGGCGGGACCCCTCGAGCCTTTTCTTATATCCTTTAGGTCACTATCCGTGCTGTGTCACGATATCCCGTGTACTTGCGCCACTCAGCTACACCTACTGAGGCTGCATTGTGTTCGTATCACGGGCTTGGCCCACGCGCATGATCTCGGCACTTGAGAATTGTCGAGTTGGACCACAAGGCAGATTCACTTTCGAAAAGTCATTGGACAAACAATAACCGCCGCCCAGTCTCGCCGCAGTCTGTGGATAGAGCACGAGGTGCTTCAGGGCATATAGAACACACTCCCCCCAATGTTGCTTCCGTCCTTGACTTGTTTGCTTAACTGCTACACCACTTTCCAAGTTTTCCTCCGAGTCACGAGAGCGAGTTTGTTCAGGGTTCTGTGTCTCGGTATTTAACGTCAGGCTGTTGTAGAACCCGAGAAGCACGTTGATAAATAACACAACATCCCATCACTGATCAGGCCCTGGAAAGGATTGCATGAACACAGCCTTCCAATCACCTCCAGAAACCAGTGCAGAGCACCAAAAGTCACAAATCCTGTCTGGCTTGACATTTGACACTCGCACTCTGTTTAGTGATTACTTTGTACGCCATCCTATTCGAATAATCACCATAGGCTGATACTACTACACAAGGATCAAAATGGCATCGAAGTTATCCGCACGAACGAGACTGGAGGGATATACCAACCACGAAATCAACGCTGCAGTCAATGAAATAAACTATAGAAGCAATCGGGCAGCTTTAGGAAGCCCATTCATAGGCCCGCGTCCTTTCAAGGATGGCGACGTCGAAGAGATTGTGGCAGTCTTAGAGGTCAGTACTGGCGACGAAGCACTCCAACCCTCGATTATCTTAAGAGACTGACAAACTTCGCAACTGTAACAATCAGGAAGCACAAGACGCCGAGTTCAACGCACCAGAGAAGTGCCCACGATGGATGTGCTTCTCACCCGACCCCGAGGGCTCAGAGGACGAGTACCTCAAGGTGCGCAACGATACACAGCTTCGCTGCGAAGAGCCTCTCCAAACCCCAGATGTCAACGTGATGCCAGAGGTCATTGCCAATTTCTATAGTCTCTACAGGAAGCCACTTGTGCCTCCCGTGTCCGTTTCCTGGGATGGCGGCGGTAGCGTCTGCACACAGTCTGTCGATGTGTCCTGGACCAGTCCTGCAGGTCCTTCCTGGAACACCGGGTTCTTCATCGTGCCCAAGGAGGGTGAAGCGAATCTCTCGCAGGTACTTCTGGGAAACAACACTTGGAATGCGTTCCAAGACAGGCTACACACGAGACATGAAGTGCCAGGAGTGGTGGAGTGTCCGGGTTTCCTGCGCAAGCCTGAGGTGAGAGAATCTAGTTTGGAGATCCAAAAAGAAAACAGTCATATCGGAGTGTTACTGCTGCTAACATATTCGCGGTTCAGCGTTTCGAGAGCAAGGAACAAGCTCTAGCGAACGAGGGTGCTGCTTACCAGCGGGGAATGCTGGCAGAGCGGAAACGACAAGCACAGAAGCGGCAACAGGCCCAACAGGGACAACAAGCCCAGCCAGGACGACGAGGCCAGCCGGAACGCGGGGGTCAACAACGAGGAGATGGGCGGGCACACCAAGAGCGGCCAGAGTCACGGGAAGAGCGAGAGCGTCGGAAGGAACAGGAGCGAAAGGAAGAAGTAGAGCGACAGGTGGATCAAGAGTGGCGAGCGGAAAAGGAGCGGCGAGAACGGCGAGAGCGACGGGCACAGTCTGAGCGGCGAGTGCAGCAGGAGCAGGCTTGGGAAGACGAAGGAGGGGCTGGGGAGGGCTCATCTTGGGCAGCGAGAGGAGCAGAGCGTGGAGGGAATGCGGGTAACACTCGCTCGTCGAACAACGACCGGTCAATGAAGAGAAGGTACGGATAAGTCAAGACAGGGGCGCGCAATGGGTGTGTGGATGTAGACAGATGGCACTCAGCTCAGTGCTAGTGTAGGCAGAAATATGTCTCATGGATTACCAATTGTTTGAGCACTTACTACAGTGAAATGGTTTTAAGGACGATATCTTCGAGAGGCAGACCCTTGAAATGGGAAAACATTACATTTGAGAGACCTTGTTCACTCCAAGAATGACCGCTTCTGACTATAATTGAGACTCACATCCTTCGGACTCATCGATAGCAAAGACTTAGACAATCCGTTAATACTTAGCCGATCATGTGAGACAGTTCTCCGACCTATTTTATATAAAGCGTCGACTTTCATGATTATCTAGAGATACCTATTTAAAGTACTCAAGTATCCAAGAATAACTCATATACATCGCCACACTAATCTTTGTAACATATACAGAATTGAATCAGTTCACATCCCACACAGAAGACATGACGTCTCCGTGTCAGACCCACACGCCCAAATTTTGTTGCCGCAACAAATATGCCCGTAAAAAAGAGGACGAAGCCCCCCTTTTTAGCCGTAGGTGCAAGAGACGGTGGAGCCAGAGGCAGTGCAGGTGGACTCGACGCTGCCCAGGAGGCCGGAGCGCATGTCGATGATGGTGGCGCCGGTGGTGTCGACGGTGTCGCCGTCCTGGGTGGCCTCGGCGCCGGTGAACTCGACGGAGCCGTAGTCGGCAAAGGTGACGAGGGAGCCGCCCTCCTCAAAGTCCTCGACGATCCACTCGGCGTTGTACTCGCACAGCTCGGCCGTCTCGATGGTGAAGGTGTGGGTGACGGAGTCGCCGGTGGTCAGGTTCTCGATGGTGGCGGTGCCGGCCCTCTCGCTGGTGGCCTCGACGGTGGCCTGGACCGAGTCTCCTGCCGAGATGGTGATGCCGGTGAAGTCGATGGAGGCGTGGGGGTACCACTCGTACCAGGCGTCGTAGGTGGTGGTGAGGGCAGACTTGGTCCACGAGACACCAGTCTGGAGGATGGAGGTGGCTGTTTGCCATGGTCAGTATCCAATATGTGGTAGGGAAGTTAAGAAGGGGCTGAAGCATGATGGGCCTCGTGAACACAGTCCCTTCGGGAGATGATATTCATGTACAAGAGGCAAACAATGGGCTCTGAAAACACAGCAAGAGAAGGGAAAAAGTGAGAAACACAGATGTACATACAGCACGTGTCTCCATCAATACCAACCCAGGCAGCTCCGGATCCAGTGGAGGAAGGAGTCGGCACGGTGAAAGCGGCAGTCACAGCAGTGTAGCCGGTTCCGACCAGGACGGCACCAGACCAGTTGGAAGAGTACGAGACCATGGTGTCGTTGGTGGCCTGGTCGGCAGGCGCATCAAGCTTCTTGTTGGGGCTCGAGTGGCGGCGAGCAGCACGGCTCTTTGCCATCTTCTCGGAGCGGGTGGCCGGGGCAGCCATGGCGCTGCCGGCGAGGAGCAGGCTGCTGGCGACGGTGGTGAACCTCATCTTGGCGGTTGGACAAGAAGAGAGCCGGGGACTGTGGGGGGGGGGGGTGGTTGCAACTGTTTCCAACGAAGGAGTGTCTGTGTGGGGGCAAGGCTGGAGATCGAGGAGCGAACTACAGAGCACACTGCAAGGCCACACGAGATATCTTGGCAAGCATCTGAGCTTAAATAATAATTCTACGAGTTGCAGTATACCAAGACGGATCGTCGATGTCAAAAAGCTTGCACTGGAAGCCAGTGTGTAAGTATTGACACGATCGATAAGACCTTCCATCTCGGTATGGTGTCGCGATCCAAGTTGGTAGGTGTATATTGGACTCGGCTGTTCGGCTCGAGCAGCTTCCCGAACGAGAATACACATCGCTACATACGAGGCTACAAGCAGGGCGGGTAAGATGCAGAATTAATGTTCTGGAACATCGGCAATAAAGAATAATAGCCGATCTAAGCCTTTAAACCCGTGTCGGGGGCTCGCAGCAGATCATTCTCCCGATATTGTTACAGTATCATTCTGAACTAGGCAGTTCTATACAGCCTGCATGTATATCGTGAAGCTGATATTGACGAGACTCACGAGTGATGAAGTCACGCCACAGAGTTTTGGCCTGAGAGACGAATGATGCAACTCGTGAATACTCACGAATGCATCACAGTTCCCAGTGCAACCCACCGAAGAATGGTGCAGAAAGATAAAGAATCCCGACCGGTCTAAATTCTCACCAGCGCCTTGTTTTTTTGCGCTGCCCGAGATCAAGACCATGTGATTCTTCTAGATCCGTCTCGCTTGTGATATGCTTGAATGTAGGTGTGCGACGATTTACAGGAGAATATCAAGTAAGTATTACATGTTGCTGATTGTGAGGACAAAAGGTAAAAGCCAACTTCGTTCCTATTCACGCGTGTGTAGGACCGTCAGAACTACTATCACGCTGCTGGATATTAAATATAAGCTTAGAATTTTCTAGAAGCTGTGGAGAGACTGGTTTATGAAGGCAACGTCGTTGGTACCTAGGTCAGTGGAATAATAGGAGTCGGTTATCAAATAATAATCAGTAGCAGCAGCATACTGCAATGATTCATCACATTTCCTGGACGCCGATGCGATCATCAGACCGGGGAATAGATAGCACAAATGAATAACTTGTTGACAACTCGAAAGAAAGATGGACTGATTATCACATCCCAGGGTATCAAACTCTGCCTCTTCACTCGCATCCAATGATGCTGCTTCCTCATTACAGCTCTCCAGATCTTGTCCAGCCCGTGCTGGCCCGGCTCACCTCTCCAGCCACCACATCATCGACAGTCATCAATTAACCTTTTCACCCGGTCGACCTGCAACCCAGACACTCTTCCTCCAGCCTCCCTCCCCACCGTGATCCAAGGACTCAAGTGACAAGATCCCTCCTCCTCCTCCCACGTCCACGCCAAGCACCCGCGACGGCCCTCACAAAGCCTCGAGCACCCGACCGCCGTCCTCACGCCCTCCACCGTCGTGGTGTACTCATCCAGCCGACCAACATGGTCCCAGCCCATCCGAAGAGCCGCCTCCAACAACGGCGGCGCCCCATACATGTTCCACAAGTCCGCCCACAGCACCGGCTCCCCCACAGCCCGAAACACATGCCCGACGTCGGCCATCTCCTCGGTCGACAGCCTGTGGAACGTTGCCACAGGCACGCAGAACCTGTCCCCCCTGAGCTTCGACGCCCACGGCTGCTCGCCGTTGAAGAACCGACTGCACCCTTCGTCGATGGCGATGCCCACCTTCTGCAGGGTCCTGGCTAGCAGGCGGTCGCCCCAGGTTTCTGTCAGCGAGGCGCGGCGGGCCTCGGCTGTCAGGTGGCTGTTGGCCTGGGAGAAGAGGTTCTGGAGCGCGGCGTGGGACAGGGCGATGGAGGAGCCGCCGTGGGCGAAGCGCTGTCGATAGTCTCCTACGGCGTTGCCCAGGTAGTGTGGGGTTGAGGGGTCGAAGTGGCCCAGGACGAGGCCGAGAGAGGGCTGGATGAGGTATGTGTCGTCGTCTACCAGGACGAACCATTTTTTGTGCGGCATTGTTCGGTAGGCGAGGTCGAGAGCTGGGATGAACTGGTCATTATAATCATCTTAGTCAGCCAAGAATATAATAAGAAAAGACCGGCAGGGAAAAGCAAGACAACATCAGGAACAACACACGGGCGAGCAATTCTTGGCTCGAGTGTGCTGATGTCGGTTGGGTCAATACCTTCATAGCGTCCAGCTCCCATCCAAAAGACCCAGACAGATTTCTGGCCACCTCATCCTCGCCTGCAGCAATAGCAGCCCCGAGCAACTTGTGCTTTTCAGCGCGACCAGGCCCCTTGACATTAGCATCCTGCCTCCACAGCGCGCCGCCGGCACGGCTCTGCACAGCGTCCGAGACGACGTCGTGAATCCTAAACGCTATCGGCTGATCAACATGGCCTCTGTCTATAGTCATCTCCGACGCAAAGTCCCCCACGACCAGCACGTTCTCCATGCTGATCCCCACCGGAAGCGCCTCTATCCACGCGAGAGCCTTCTCCTGGGTCCCATAGCCCGTCTTGAGGATGACGGCCACATCGGTCGCCCAGTCCACTGGAAACCGTGGCGCCTCGTACAGCCAGCGGTCGTTCCTCAGCGGGCCGGTGAGGAAGAAGCGGCCTGCCTTTTGGGTGTTGAACTGTAGGGCTAACCTGATGGGGTTGTCATAGGCTAGGGTTGTGTATAAAAGCACAAGCACGACCGTGCCAGAGATGAAGAGGCGCAGGGTGAAGAGCGACCGTCGAAGGCGACGTCGACTCATGGACATTTTCCGGGTCATCATGACATCCTCAACATGAGCATCTCACGCGCGGGGATGGACACCGGAAGAGATGGAAGGACTTAGAAGAGAAGCGAAAGTATATAATGAGGCTGCGGATGCGAGAAAAATAAGATTATGTATTACACAATACACAAGATGAGAGGAAGAGGGGGGATAATAGTAGCTATCATGTTGTGTGAACTGTGGTATGTAAGTAAGCAGGCAGCACTGAGCCCCTCCCCCCCCCCTCCCCCCTCCCTCTCTCCTAATCATCATGCCGTCTTCAGAACAACAGACTCTACTGGTATTATTATCACCGCAATAACGCCTGCAAGGGCTGACGGGCCCCATGCACGGTAACGTCACAGACTGGAACGAGAGCCTTAAAATGAATTTGACATCCCTTGGCAGTTCTTGGGTGCGGCACGCTAACTCCATCATCTTGACCGGCTGCGTCTTCTCTGGCGGTCTGTGGTGAACGAGTTTGGTTAGACGTGCCGCATGGTAAACTCATACTAGCCTGCCAGCCTGCTAAGTATCATGCCACCCGCCCGGGACACCGAGCTTCTCGTAGTGAGTACTTGGAAACTCGCGGCCATCGCTGACAGGTTGCCTGCTACGAGACTGACTCTGAGAGGATCGGAAGGCGTTTGGAAGCAGTACTTCTCTTTCTTTGTTGTAAATTGGTCGTCTCTTCGCTTCTATCTCAAAGGCCAATATGGCAAGCATCTCGAAACGGGCTGGTACAAGATGGCACGGTTAGTATGCTATGGAAATTGAAGACCCAAGGGATCAGGAAAAGATCACAAGGCACTGCCAAAAACCAAAGGTGAGGGGATGGATCATCAATTCTGGGTACGTACTCACTGAATTTCTCACTCAGAACGATGACAACTTCCATGCAGAATGACTTGCAACTGTGAAGACTTCCTCAGCTCTAGAGGTGTGAGAGGAAACCCATAAAGACTCTCGAGCTGACCCCACCTTCACTTGTGAGGATCAATATCCAGGCCCTTCTCCTGCTGAAGCACCCAGTGCACAGCCTCCCAGACATCATCATTGATGGCAAAAGGCGCAAACCGAGGCGGGCCAACATCAGCCTTGTAGACGCCAGGCTTGACCAGCACGCTGCGCCACTCCGGGCGACGAGGAGGAGTAGTACCGCCGAGGGCCGCCGCCGCCTCGCCTGGTCAGCCAGCAGGGCACGCTGGATATCGCTCTCGGGATTGTCACCTACCATGTAGACGGTTCGCACCCCTCCACCAGCAGCAACAGCATCCGCGTCCAGCCAGGCCCAAATTTGCTGCAGCCGGACTTTTCCCTCGGTGATTCCAGAGCAGACGCCGTCCAGGACAGCACGGAAGCCTCCCTGGGCCAGAAGGGGCTGTGGGTGGCTGGTAGCCCACCCCAGGTCGGGGTTGCAAAACTACAGACTGGGCTGTCCGTCCTGCGGATAAACCTGCGTTGGGTAGGGTTGGGTGCCGTTCTTGGTGGACCGAGTGCCCAGACGGCCGCCCTCGGACAGGAGGAGGTCCAGGCACACCTCGAGGTCGAGGCACCAGTGTCTCTAGGTGACGAGAAGATAAAGATGGCCGAGATGGCAGGCTGTTTGGCAAACTTGTTGTTGCACTGCCGTGCAGGGCATGGGCCTGCTGTGTCATCTCGGGAAACGGGTGGATGCTGGAGCAGTATTTGACCAGATCGCTGCTGGTCAGGACAAAGTGCCGGTCAAAGCCCTAGGCCACAGCCTCATCTCTGACCTGGTCGCCGTGGCCGCCAAGGACGAGAACATACTTACCCTGGTACTGGTCAACGAACTGCTTGAAGAGGGTGTGGGATTGGACGAACTGGTCTTCTCGGATGGGCACACCGATCCGCGTAGATACCCGCCGTGCGTGGGCATGCTCAGTAAGGCCACCGCCGCTGGTGAGAAGGATGTAAGGGACTGAACGGATCCCCAGCATGTCGAGGGGGGGTCCCAGCACTGGAGATTGGCTGTATCCATCTCAGACAAAGACATTGTGAGCATGTGGAATCAAGACTGGATGGATATTGCTCATCGAGGCTGGATTGCGTAACAGGTAGAGAAGTTGTTCACGAGGAAAGAAGTCCAAACAAAGAACCAATAAAGTAAGGATTAGCTGCTTGACCAATGAACATGGTGCTACAGGGGGTCCACAGGGGTCCCGCCCACTACTGCCGTGTGCACACCCGCTGCAGCAGCAGAGGTACAGCAGGTCGCCAGGGGGGACTTGGCTCCCCTGTTTAGTGCCCAGCCCAGCCAGGCCAAGCACTGTTCCACTCATGTCAGCGCTTCAACCTCTCCAGAACACTACCACCACCACCACCATCACCACCACCACTACCACTCACTCTCTGACCACCTACATCCAGCCTCTTTCATCAGAAACTAGGTTCAGGTCGACCACATCTTACATAGTGAAGTGAGACCATCCCTCTTCTTGCTCTGTTCTCTCACCATGGTATGCGCAAGATGCCAGAAACTCTCAAAGGGGACAACCCTCGCCACGCCCGGCGTGAAGAAGAAGAATGAGATGTATCATGGATCTCCCGCCGCAGCAGCATCGTCCTCAGCATCCTCCTCCTCCAAATCAACAGTGCAGGGCCAGTCAGGTATAGGAAAGGTACGATGTGCAGAAAGCCACAGGCAAACGAGAAGCTTCAAAACTTGGAGCTGGGAGTGGCTGACGACTATAATGTGATGCAAAACAGAGCAAGCTGTTGTCAAAGAACGCCAAGAATCCATATGCCCAATATTCCAGGCGAGTGACCCCACTGGACCAGTTGTTGGTTGCTGAAAGGATACACAGGACTGACCAGGCCTTATTCCATGCAGCTCCTGTACCAAATGCAAGACCAAGATCACACAGGGTCACAGTTACTGCAACAAGTGTGCATACCAAGCAGATCGTAAGTGATCATAGTTTCCAACAAGCCTGTCGGGTGTTGAAATCCTGACCGAGTAGCTGACTTGTGAGGATAGTCTGTGCAATGTGCGGCAAGCCAAATAAGAAGGCGACTGGAAAGGCCCCGCAGATCTCTGGACAAAAGTTCTCCATGAAATGAGCAGGACTCACAAAGGCTGGCATGGAAAGGGGTTTACAGTCCTCATTTGTAGAATCTCGGCGTTGGTCATGGTACACTTTTTACATCTCTCTGGAGAGAGAGAGAGAGAGAGAGAGAGAGAGAGAGAGAGAAAGAGCGGCACACCCAGGAAGACAGGTTCCATCTCGGCAATGGGAGGAGAGGTGTGTCAGGTCTTATTTTATGATCTCAAGACATTTTTCATGTGATCAATGTCAGTGAAATGGCTATTTGTGATGGGTCTACTGGCAACCAAGTCTTCTGCGTATAGGATTGCCTTTTCTTTTTTCTTCTTCTTCTTCTTTCTGATTTCTTTGCTTAAATTGACGCCTTGGTTGAACCGCTCAGCAGGCCCTGGACAAACTTCTCAATATGCCCATTCGTCTGCTCCGCCCACGGCGCCCACAGCGACCAGTGCGTCCCGTCCACCGATCCCCTCGACAGGTTCTCAAAGAAACTGTCCATGCCGGCCGCCATGGCCGGCGGCAGCGCGGCGTCCTGGGCCGCGGTGACCATCAAGGCCGGGACCTTGATCTTGGGCTGCTGCCCGTCCTTGATCAGCGCCAGCTCCTCGTCGTAGTTGAACCTGCGCGTGCGGTACCAGTTCAGCGGGCCCCGGACGCCGTTCCTCGAGTACTGCTGCACGTAGTAGTCGACCTCGTCCTCGCTCAGCAGCGGGCAGTCGCCCATCTTGTCGACGTTCTCAAAGTGCACGCCCTTGTCGACCGTGAAGACGGGCTCGCCCGCCGGGGTCCGCGCCCCGTACATGCCCTTGAGCCAGCCGCGGATCTTGGCCGGGTCGCTGCCGAGCTCGCGCTCCACGTCGGGCCCGGCCAGCTGCGCCTGGTACGTAAAGTTGGGCAGCTTCTTGATCATGTCCGGGATGTCGACGAACACGGGCGAGGGCGGCACGTAGGGGGTGCAGATGCTGAAGACGCCCCTGAGCAGCTCCGGGTGCCACAGGGCGAACCGCCAGACCAGCATGCCGCCCCAGTCGTGGCCGCCCAGGATGATCTGCCCGTCGGGCCCGCAGATCCGCCGCACGAGCTCGGCGAGGTCGTCGCTGACGGACTTGAGGCTGTACAGGGCCAGCTCCTGGGGCGCGTCGGTGCCGCCGTAGCCCAGGCAGTCGGGCACGATCACCTCGAGGCCCAGGGAGAGCAGCAGGGGCACCTGGTAGCGCCACCCGAGAGAGAGGTCTGGGAACCCGTGAACGAGCAGGATGGTGCCCTTGACGGCGCCCGAGGGCTTGCCGTGGAGGTAGTGGTATGTCTTTCCGCGCAGGTTGGCCGTGGCCGACTGGACCCGCGGGTCGTTCGGCTTGAGCTTGTCGACGGGCATGATGTGGATGGTGGATGCTATTGGGAGGAGGGAGGATTGTGGTGATGTAGCAGGAATTGTAAACTCCTGAAGAAGGGAGAGAGTGCGCTGAGCTTCTTATTTATAAGAAAGCGGAAAGCCTGATCAGAGACGGCGCCGGCAACTACGTAGTCCTTGACTGCTTCGTGAATTAGTGGGACCTCGCCGCGGCGAGCGGAACCTTACTCTACCTACTCTGCCATACCTAGGTAGTGGCCGACTTGACAGGATCGCCAAGATGCCCTACCCGCCAACAAACCTTGTTCAGGCCCGCGGCTATGAGTGCTTGCAGAACTAGATCCACCCCAATCCTTACAGCATTAGGATATAACCACCTGCAGCCGAGCGGTTTTGTTGACAAGACCTCCGAGGTATTGCTTGGGGCTGGAGCAATTCTCTGACGTGTCTGCATGAAAAGGGGGGAAAAAGTGAGGCGATCCTGAGCAGATTTTTTCCCAGATAGGTCCCTCTAAAGGTTGTTGACGATCAGGGCGCGAGGCCGACCGAGGCATCTCGATTCTCCACCCCAAGCCGCACCGACCGTTGCAGTATAGGTAGCAGGGGTTTGCAGCCTCGGCTTGTCGAAAATGTCCTCTTTTTGCACTGACCTGACGTTTTTCCCAGATCGAATTAGATTTGTAAGTCGTCGATTCCCTGTCCTGATTCAGTGGCTTTCTCTCTCTCTCTCTCTCTCGTGATTTTCAGGCCAGCCCCATAATAGCCTTTCCACAAGTATCTTCCCATACTGAGGAATTAAGTATCGCTACCTGAAGGACTTGCATAGAGTACTCTGATAAATTGTTAGATGGATAGCAATTCGCATCTCAGCTCGATGTCACAATTTTGGTTTCGCGACTACTAATTGAGATGCTGGCATCTTGTCAACACGTAAATTGTGATACATATTCTGAGAGGGAATTAAAAAAAAAAACAGGAGGAAGGAAGAAAGAAACGAACAATAATTATAGGGGAGCACGAATTACAATATCAAATGGCAAGCTACTATTACGCTGCTCCAGATTCTGAAGATACTGTATTAATTTTATGCTCATTTTATATGATTATAAAGGTTATGATATCTCACACGGCCATGCAATGAGAAAAGACAGTGAAGAGCTAATAAAGGCATACGAAACAGTGATTAATCACAAAATCGTCCTGATCTCACGCAATGGAGGCAGACCGTATCTATAGAAAGCTCACTCACATCAGATAATCACCTACCTTTTCCGAATAGGCCAGGCGGCTGTCGTAGTACTTGTGGTACTGCTTTCTGACGCCGCCCGCTCTGTGACTCCGTAGTGTCATGTGGTGTCTGCCCGGGGTAGCCATCTCGTCTTCCTTGTTCTTCTTCTGCTTTTTTTTCTTCTTCTTGGCGGCCTGCGCACTGGAAGAAGGAGACTTGGGGCGGGATTTGCGAAGGGACTTGGAAGAGGGTCGGGAAGAGGGTCTTGAAGATACGATTGCTGGTTTCTCACCCGTTGACGTTTCGCCACCGTCGTGTTGATGCTGTGTCTCGGCCTGCGTTTGCATTTGCGATTTGGGCTGGGCCGTAGACTCACTTTCTTGCGGCGGCGGCGGCGGCGGCGGCAGCGGCGGCTGCTGCTGCTGCTGCTCCTCGTCCCCGCCCTGATTCTCATCCTCTTCGAAGTGAAACTCGACTGGGTGCTCCAAAAGCTCCTGTAGATCCTCTTCCTCCAGATACCCCTCTTCCTCGTCTTCCTTCACCACCTCCTCGTCAGCCCAGACCCGCTCATCTTCGCTGTCGTCCTCAGCCCAGTACTTGTCAGGAGGGTAGTGCGCATTCTGTTGTGCATCGCAGAGACACATCATTCCCCTGTTTGTGAAGTAGGTGTCGCCATAGCTTATGAACATCTGCTCACCTGCAGCGATATCGCGGCACGCGCGGAACAAGATTACATTATAACGACGGCCGTACATTGAGGCTCGAGTAGACACGTTTGGCCTACAATGATGGTTCAAGAAACGCTGCCCAGGTTGATGCAAAGTTAGCATATTTTCTTTTCCTTTTCTCACGCAGGGATACCTGTGGGATGTTACTGTAGCACAAAGAGGGCCCAAGGCTGTCACGCCTTTGAAACAAGTTTGTGGCGGCAGCGCTAGGCATGAGCATAATATACCAAGCAATTACTTTCATTGGTCCATGATGTCAACCAATAGTACTTACCGTCCAGTTACCAAATTGTACAGCCGTACAATGAACCCGCCGGGACAATTCAAAGCTGAAGAGATCATCAAACTCCATCTGGACCTCCTTGGGCAGCAACTCACCAAGATACTCACCCAGCGGCGTGCCCTTTGGGATGGGCGCTCTTGCAAAGACACCCAGTCCCAAGATCCCGGCGTCACGAAGCTCGATCAGTTTCTCGGCGGGAACGCTGACGGTGCGGCGAAACTCGTCGATGCAGGGCTGGCCGGGACAGGCGCCATCACGCCGGCCACAGACCCTGCAGAGCATGGAACACGAAGACTTGCGCAAGGCCCTGGCAACTGTCGGCGCGGCAGTGACCGTGGCCCAGTCGCTCTGGGAGACGAGATAGTCGGTGACTTTTTTGGGCAGAAAGTCGTACCCGGAGTCAAGGGGCCTCAGATCGCCGTGCTCATCTCGCCACTGGAAGAGAGTCCCAGGCAGCTGCTGATTTGTCATTACTATGTCTCTGGTATGGTGAGAATGGATTCTGCCCTTTTGATATATCTTTATTCTTGTGTGTGTATGTGTGTGTGTGTGTAGATTCTGGGCCAGGTGAAGCTGTGGAAACGTGATGAGGAGAGTTCCATCGCGAAGTTGTGACCGGGGAGAGGACGAGCACACAAGAGTCTATTTAACATGAAGGGAAGAAAGAGCTGTTCTCTCTCTTTTTGTTCCGCATCAAACATTGACATTGTGATATATTAATAGTCCCTCCGCCATTGAAAATAATTCCATGATTGTGCTCAACGGGACAAGGCCCATTGTGGTGACTGAGCCAAACTGGGCCCGTCAAAGGACGGAATGGAGGACAAGTCCATTCTTTGGGCACTGCGCCGGATTGAACAATGCTGGTCTGTCCGAGTATGCATATCGATCTGAAGGGGAGAAAATAATATCTGATTTGAAAGAGCAAAATGTAGCAAAGGAAGTGTAGAAGAGAAAGTTGAGGCAGGGTATGATTTCCTCAAGTCCGTCGAGAGGGTGATGATTAGTAATCTCACCTGCCTCACAAATGCAGTACAGTACCTACAGTACAGTGCATCGGCTGCTGATGATGTGATCCGGCGCCGCTTTCGGCCCCACGCGGTGGTCCTTTGGTCGCAACTTCTCTGTCCCAAAAAGAGAGTAATATCTTCCCTTCAACCGCAAAACACAACCACCACCACCACCAGCACCACCACCACCACCATCCCCTCCACGGAGAGCCGTGACCGAAGAAAACAGTAGAAAAACAAAGAAAAAAAAAAAAGGTCGACATAGTTGGAGCCGTCCTCCTCCAACAAGCAGCAGCAGAAGCCTGTCAAGATGATACGCCAGACCGTCCGCTCGTTCGCGAGCAGCGCACGCCGCATGGCTGAGACTCCTCACATGGGCATTGCCCAGGCGCAAGGCATCGCGAGGGGCCTGACAGGAGGTAAGCAAGAAGTATTCCTCCAGGCAGAAATACATATAACTAAACTCCATCACAATGTATGGAAAATAACGCTAACCTGGTGCGCTTCTTTTTTTCTTCTTTGCTCCAGCTATCGGCAATACCCCCCTCATCCGCCTCAACACCATCTCCGAGCAGACAGGCTGCGAGGTCCTAGGCAAGGCCGAGTTCATGAACCCAGGCGGCAGCGTCAAGGACCGCGCGGCCCTCTACGTGGTGCGAGACGCCGAGCGGAAGGGCCTGCTGAACCCGGGCGGCACTGTGGTCGAGGGCACCGCGGGCAACACGGGCATCGGCTTGGCGCACGTGTGCAGGTCGCTGGGCTACAAGCTGGTCATCTACATGCCCAACACACAGTCGCAGGGCAAGATCGACCTGCTGCGCCTGCTGGGCGCAGAGGTGTACCCTGTCCCCGCCGTGGCCTTTGACAACCCCGAGAACTACAACCACCAGGCCCGCCGCCATGCTGAGCGCCTGGGCAAGGGCAACGCCGTGTGGACGAACCAGTTCGACAACACGGCCAACAGGCAGGCGCACATCGAGACCACGGGCCCGGAGATCTGGGCGCAGACCAAGGGCAAGGTGGACGCCTTCACGTGCGCCACGGGCACCGCCGGCACGCTCGCCGGCACGACGAGGTATCTGAAAGAGATCAGCGGCGGGCGGGTCAAGTCCTTCCTTGCGGACCCGCCAGGGAGCGTGCTGCACTCGTACGTGCAGTCCGGCGGCAAGCTGGTCGACAGGACGGGCTCGAGCATCACAGAGGGCATCGGGCAGGGGCGCATCACGGACAACCTGAAGCCTGATATCGATCTTGTGGACGACTCGCTGCACATCTCGGACGAGAAGACCATCGAGATGGTCTACAGGTGTCTGGACGAGGAGGGTCTGTACCTGGGCGCCAGCTCCACGCTCAATGTCGTCGCGGCCAAGGAGGTCGCCGAGAGGATGGGTCCGGGACACACGGTCGTGACTATGCTGTGTGACGGCGCATATAGATACGCCGACCGCCTGTTTTCGCGCAAGTGGCTCACGGAGAAGAAGCTCCTAGACGCCATACCCGAGAGCCTGCGCAAGTACATTGTCTTGCCATGATAGAGCTGGTGGGGAATTTTAAAAAAAAAAATTTACAATTGAAACTGCAGATCACAGCAGCAACATTGAATTCGTACGGCCAACTCTTATGCTGCCTTTTTCGTCTTTTGAGCCTTTGGCTCGGCAAAGCACTTCTCGTACATGGCCGCCCCCCGTCTGCCCTTGGTCTCGTCCGCCGCAAGGGCATCGTGGACCTCTGCACTCACTGCGTCCCTACGCGGCTTGAGCTTCCGTGCCATCTCATCGGCGCCCAGGGCCTCGATGGCCAGGTCAAATCCCCGAAGGATCGGCGCAGCAACCACAAAGAATCTGTTCTTCTCCATCAGGTAGGCCACCCCCTCGGGATCGACGTACGCCTCGTGCGGGTGCAGATCCAGGAGCCCCTTGTTCTCAGGCCACTGCTCCAGTATGACCTGCGCGTAGATGCGCAGCCTCTTCATGTGCTCCCCATCCTTGCCGTGCTTGACCACCATCGCGGCCGCCAGCAACAGGGGTGTCGCCAGGATCTGGGGGTCCTTCCGAAGCGGGAACCTTTCCGTCTTCTCGAATGCCGTCTTGGCCTGGCCCTGCAGCTGGTGCTGCTCCTCCGCCAGGAACTGCATCACCCTCTCCGCATTCATGTACGCCCTCTCCGTCGCCCCGGGCGCCCACCCTTCCTTTGCAGCCTGATCAGCCACAGCAGTCATGACCTCCTGCACCGTCTCGGACGAGTCCAGCTTCAGGCCGGTTCGCCCCGGGTTCTTCATGGCCTCAAACACAGGGCCCATGTGCCCTGCCTGGCTGGCCTTCCTCACGATCTTGGGCCAGTCGGACGGCAGGAATTTGCGGTTCGCGTTGAACCACAGGGCCTCGAGCAGGCCAGGCAGCTTCTGCCAGTCCTCGGTGGTGCGCATGTTGTCCATGGCCTGGTACAGCATGCGGCGGGCGGGGGGCACGGCGCCGCCGGCCGAGTCGATGTGGCGCAGGCGGATGCGCTGGTCGTCGAGCTCGATCTCGATAGGGTCCTGCTCGAGCTTGTGCTTCCAGCGCGAGCGGAAGAGCTTCTTGCGCTGGGGGATGGACAGGTACGAGGGCAGGATGATCTTGTGGGTGAGCTCCTTCAGGATCTTGTCGAGGTCTTCGTTGGAGGATCTGCTGAAGGTTATTATGCTGCCTGTTGCCCGTACTTCCGTGTCAGTAAATTTTGTCTTTCACCGTCAGGTTTCGTCTGAAAGAGAAGACGGTGTGCGCTTTCGCTTTGGCTCGCTCACCTTGGGCTGCTGTGGCGGAGAAGCATCTTGTCTGTGCAGGTGCTGTTGATCTTATAGACGCCTCTACTATTAAAGAGCGGCCAGCCTTGAGGGCCGGCCGTATTGTATGAATTGACATGCCTGCTGCGTGGTTGAACTGCAGGAAACCAGATCGTGTGGGAGGGTGCAGCTCGTCGCCCTCTCGATCGCGCGCATCCGCTCAAAAAGTTGCAGGTGCAAAGTGCCTGCCGACGAGGGTGCCGGTCAGTCGCAAGTGGGGCCCTAGCAAGGGACTGAGGCCAATCATAACTTGCCAATCCACCAACCCCTGCTCGATGTCTCTCGAGTGGCCCAAGAATTTGAGCTGTATCGACGACGACTTTGATTTCATAGCACTTTGGTCCTCCATCCCAATCCCGGGTCGCGAGACCACACACCCACACCCATACACATGATGAGCGCAATATCATCAAGACGGCCACTTGGCTGTCTAAAGACAGTCTTCCGTCAGAACAGGACACGACAACAGAGGAGAAGCTACGCCAATGCCATCCTCAAAGAGCCTCAGCGCATTCCTCCAGTGCCACCAACACCCGCTCCCAAATTATGTCAGTTCCCAAGTATCAGACAGACAGAAAAAAAAAGGAGAACAGACTCAGACTCCTTTCCTGTCTTCTGAGCTACCTACTAACCTGCGCATCTCCCGAACCAGACGCCATCGCCAACAAGACCCACCACCTCAACCCAACCACCTCCAGCCCCATCCGCACCGCCTTCGCCGTCTACACAACCCCCCCTCACAGCACGCCCGCACCTAGGCCTGGCCCCGACGCCCACCCACCCCCACATCCTCCGCCCCGCGCCCTCCCCGATCGAAGCCCACCACGCCTACCAGATCAAGAAGATGGACCCCTCGGGCGCCCGCACCCGCCTCTTCTCCAAGCAGAACCCGGACAGCGCCCGCGTCGGCGACATCCTCCTCGTCACCAGCAAGCGCGCCGCCGAGCCCTTTGCGGGCGTCCTGGTCGCCATCCGCCGCAGGGGCATCGAGACCGCCATCCTGCTGCGCGGCCAGCTGACCAAGATCGGCGTCGAGATGTGGTTCAAGGTCTACAGCCGGAGCGTCACGGGCATCGAGATCGTGAAGCGCGCCAAGAAGAGGGCCAGGCGCGCTAAGCTGACCTACCTGCGCAAGCCAAAGCATGATGTCGGCAGTGTGGACCACATCGTGAGGGAATGGCGCAAGGGCAGGAACGTGTTTGCCAGTGCGGGTAAGAAGAAGGGCAAGAAGAAGAGGGTTCTGGAGTTCTAGGTCAGGTGAGACTTAGGGGTAGAGAGGCTATCCCGGGAAGTGGAAGGATAAGAGAATTTGCACGGTGATGTGTGTCATATGAATGCACAGAGATGGATGGATGGTGAGGGTGGCAGGTATTCGGAGGCAGCCGCACTGTCCAGTGACACACTGCTTCGATATAGCACATGTATGAACATGAAGAAAGGGAAAGGGGAAAAGAAATAAAAAAAAAATATCTTGCCACATACGATCTCAAGAAGAAAGCACGCGGCAATGTGCCTGATGTAGAGTCAGATATGAACATTGATGACCTGTTTGTACAATATAAGACAGCAAGCCCCCCACCGACCGGTCTTTACAACAAGAGCTCGAGTCCTGATCTACCTCATACGCATGGTCCAAACCGACCATAATATAGACGACCGCCCTTTCTGCAAAACTTGACACGTGTATGCTGCTGAAGGGTATCGAAGAAAATACAAAACTCCAGACCCAATGTCGCTGAACGAAAGTGATTCAAGACCTGAGCACCCTGCAAACCAAGAACTCCTTCCTACTGTATCCTGCGTTTCCGAATTTTCACCGTATCCGCTGCCCATGCATACGCAAAAATGTTCTGTTCTGCCATTTGCGCCAACATTGTGGTTCAGAATCAAAAAAGGCCGCCCAATCGTGTGAATAAACAGGGAAGGGAAAGAAACGAAGGTGAGGTCTAGTCCGCAATTGGATAGATCCACTAGACCTCCTCCCTTCCTCTTGTGTTATACTCAGATCTTCTCGAGAGCGAGAATGTCTCTGATCTCCTCGGGATACTTCGAGAATTCTCAAAGCCCAGGTCTTCGTCATCCGTTGCATGACCACCACTCATGGGCCTTCTCGGCGACTGGGGTACCGCGGGGCCCGGGTGCAGGAATGACGTGAGAAGGTTGCTGTTGACACGATCGACGCGGTTCTCGCCGATGCTCCTGCTGCGCCTGCGGCTCAAACTTCTCCCATCCGTCCCGACCGAGATGGTCGAATTGCGCCGTGGTAGCGTCCTGGCCTTGGGCAGCGCAGGCTCCTCTGCCTCCTTTAGGAACCGGGACTCAGATGGCAGCAGTACAGCACGGTCCAGACCATAAGGCAGGCCACGGTGGCGACCACGAATCTGCATCGCAATGATGACCAGCTTGCCGACGACGGTGAACTGGGACGACAGGCTGGCATTGACGCCAGTATAGCCCAGGCTCAGGCCTACGGTACCGTAGGCGCTGACAATCTCAAATAGAATAGCAAACATGCTGAAGTCGTTGTTCTGGATGCGAGGGCCCTCGGAGATGGACAGGATGAAGAAGCCGATGAATATATACCACAGGTCGAAGGACAGCTGACGCCGCAAGTGAGCGCCCACGTAGCTGAGAGATCCGGCCGGCTCGGCCTCGTCATCGTCCTCATGCCCGCTCCCGTGGTAAATACCGAGAGATTTCTCCTCATAGACATTGGTGCGGCGGACGGAGATGGCAATGGGGAAGATGGAGATGTACATCATGATGAGGTAGGATGTCTGCACGCCGGGATGAAGGTCTGATAGGTTGACACAGGAGAAACCTGCAGTTCTCGTAGAGAAAGCCTGGAACGCGCCATCAAGAACTTTGATTCCAGGGGACAGGTTTGCGACCACGCCGCTCCCAAGCTGTTGTTACATGTCAGCTGATGTGTTTTCCTTGATCTCTTGTTGCGATCCCCCAGGAATTGTAACTCACATCAAGAATGACGAAGAAGAGCAGGTCGATACCGTTGAGGATGACGAGCAGCCATAACAGCCACCACGTGGCAGCTGATGGGAACAGCAGCGTGAAGCAGCGACGAGGGTGGTCGAGCAGGAACCGAAGCTCTTCCCACAGGCCAGACCCTGTTGTGGCGCACAAGCTGGAGATCCAGATGATGAATCGAAGCATCACCGGAAACCCCGTGTTTCCAATGACGATGAAGAAGCTCATGATAAGTAGCGGAAAGACAGCCGTGTTGAAGGAGTTCATGCTGTCAGGTGTCAATGTGAAACCTAGGTCGGTGAAGGCCGAAGTACCCGTGAAGATGCCCCACCAGGCCCGGCCTTGGCTGGCGGCGTCGACGATCGAGCCATAGGGGCTGTGGAGAATCCATGGAGTCAGCATGACAATTGCCAGCGCGAAGAACCCCCAGAAGTACAGCGACAAGATTAGAGACAGTGTCTTGAGGGACCTGTACTCGATGCCACCGAGCTCCTCCCTCTGGTCGTCTGTTAGCTCGCCCACGAAGGCCGAATTTCGTCCCAGCGTGGGCTGCCAGCTCAGGTAGGGGGCGAGGTCGTACTTGTCCCCACTGAGTGCGCCCCGTATCGTAGAGACCGTGTTCCGTCTCGCGCGCGCGAAGGATCCGCCGGTGGTCTGGTGATGCAGTTTGTCGCCACCGCTGTTCATGAAGCGGGGTCTCCTAAACTTGAAAGGCGTGAATACGTTCAGAAATGCTATCGCATCCTCGTTGAACTCCTCCCTCCGGCTCGGCTTCTTCACTGGCTCCTGGATGGTGATCCCTTTCGGGCGGGCTGCTGCTGTCTGTGCCTCGCCGTCGCTGTTCAAGGCGTAGCCAGGCGTAAACAAGGGCTCTGGGTCCTCCTCGGCCGCGCCGTCCTCGACCCTCCTCGGCCTCTCGCCCAATTCGACATCCCTTGGCCCGGGAATGCGGAGAACCTCGTCGTTGTCGGTATTCCGCTGGCGCTGGACAATGGCAATGTGTTCCTCATCGCTTCTTGCTGGCACCTTCAACACGGCATCCTCCACGCCATCACTCCTCTTAACGGTCCCGGCGAAAGTGATGCCGGGCGTCTTCTCCTCTGTCGTGTTCTGGTCATCGCTGCCCTCGGGGCTAGGGCCAGAGCTGGCGCCGCTCGTCGCTTTTCCGTTTGGCTCGTCAAGGATAAACCCATCGTTGGTTATTCTGTGCCTGGCACCATTATGCATAACCCTTATGTCACTCATGTTGACGCCACCGATGGGCCGCTCGGTCGCAGGCTTGGCCTTGGACTTTGATTTGGTTATGGTAGCCCGACGGGTTCGGGCCTCGCGGACGAGATCCTGGAACTTCTTTTCAAACCAGAACAGGCGCAAGAATACCACAAACGAATTGATCGAGATAGGGTTCGAGACCATGGCGCAGATCATGATCACGACCTGCTGGAATGTGTTGAGCTTGTTCACGTCGACCGGATTCAGCCCGGCCTGGGTGTTGGCTCCAGCGGCGAAGAAGAGCGCGTTAATGTAGGCCAATTCTCCTGAGCCCGAAGCATATATTAAAATAGAGGCCAATATGGTCAGGCCCACGACCCAGAAGTCTATAATGACACATGTATCAGCCACTAGAAGTGAGGAAGATCCTGCAGCTGGCTAAGGGAGGACTCACAATGTATTGTGATGAAGTTGAAGTGAGGCTTCTTGGAAACAAAAGAGGGTTTTAGGGACTTGATCTGGTCCCAAAAGATGCTGTAGACGGGTGACACCATGTTGGGCAACTCGGGTCCCTCTAGGGATCAGTCGCAGATGGTAAATGATTCTGAATATCGACAAAGTTGGAGAAGTGAAGTCTCAAAGAGACACTGCAGAATGCCTATCCTGGGGTTTCGGGAACCAAAGCTTCATGATTGCAATCCTGGATCATCAAAGAAGGGTGTGCTGATGATGTTGTCCGAATGATGGAGTGGTGATCAAACTTCCCAGCTCTCCGAACAGGTCGATGTACACCAGCTGCTGATGGTTGTCCTGCAAGATGTTACAAGGGCGGCAGGAAAAGTGAAGTCTGGTGACGGCAACGTTAAGTAGTCCAGAAGATTGTACGCGTGGAAGACACGCGCTGGCTGTTGACTTGGCCGAGACCTGTGGGCTAGTGATCCAGGATATCGAGGTTGAAGTAGGACAAAGTCAGGTTCAAGAACCAGTGACGGCAATGCTTGCAATAGATTTTGAAAGAAAAGCACACAATCAACGTCGGTAGTGCAAGCGTGTGGCCCAGGGTGGTGGCGTTGTCACACATCGGCTGCTGCACCCTCCAAGGCCCAAAATCGCTGGCCAAGGTTGAGGAACAGATAAAAGGGAAAGACCCGGGACACTGAAGATTTGCTGATCGGGATTGGCGGGACTGGCTGTGGTGCTGTTTCTATCTGATCACGAGTGCTGCGATTGGCGGCAGGCCAAGGAGAGCCCAAACCGTGATTTCAAAAGGAGAGGAGGGAAGAAGAGGGAAGAGAAGATGGAGGAAAAGGAGTGACCTCATTTCATCTCTTTTTTTTTTTCTTTCTCTCTTTTTTCCTCCTTCTTCCTTCCCTACCAGCCCTAGCAGTGGCACTTCAGACACTGCAACCGCGTTCCAGGCCCCTTCCCAGTTCCCTTCAGAGCCTATCCACACCCCTGTCTTGCCGCTAGTTAGTGTAGCGCTACACGTGGGTCTCAGGCCCTGTTGGAGGGATTGTCAGGTAGTGCTGAGGAGGGGCAGTGCGTTTCCATCTATAGATCGCATCTCACAGCTGTGCAGTACTACTGTGTGACATACCTAGTGACTACTGTAATCATAGTGGGAAATTCCGCTTTTGGCATATCAGAAAGGTATAGTTGTCAGCATCTATTTGGTTCTGGTTTCTTCTTTTTCTTCTTCTTCTTCTTTTTTTTGTGGCTGATATCTGCTTCTGTTCCTCCCCCCCCATATGATATTGCTGTGGTCATTACATTGTACAGAGGACACAAGCAGAGAGTTCAATCGAGATCGGTTCACCACTGCATTAAAAGGTCCTCCGACATGGTGGTCGTCATTGCTTGTTTCCATGTTCTCTCCCATCAGCCCATGGGTGCCAAGGATGAGTTGTCACATTGGATGGTGGCGGGCAGGATAAATAATGCCTGTCTGCCTCTCCAAAAAAACTTTCTTTGAACCGCGCAAGGCGGGGGTCCCCTCCTCAAGTGTTGTACGTACTAACTTATGCAGCCGTCTCAAGTCATGTCAGCCCATCCTGTACCAAGAGACGGACCTTTTACTAGCATGTATAACAACAGTCAGACTTGAACATGTGATATCAGATTGAACATGCGCATCTAGCAAGCTGAATTGTTGACTTGTGAGAAAGGAACAGCACAGCCCAGTGTGCTCAAAGAATATCCACAGGGAGTTTGTTTTTGTCGTGTTCCCCTTCTCCTAGGATCCGGAATATCCCTCACCCTCGGCAAGTAAAAGCTTGGGTCACAGATCAGTGATCAACCGATGATGCTATTGTTGATCAATCTGCCGGGCAGCCGTGGAGCCCCCTTTTTTTTTCCCCTTGCCAGCCATGCCCAGGACTTATTGAAAACAGAGACAATGTCCACTTCTCCAACGATAAGAAATGCTTCCCCACTCTCTGGCTGACCTGTCAGGTCTATGTAAATGTTGACAAACCATTTCTGTCCACCGCAGTATCGTCAACGATCGACAGATACGATCAATGGATACTGTAGGTCATCGTCGGAAACCTCGCGCTGCGCCATACGACCACCCTGGATACGACAATGCCGACGGTAGTGGGCTGACTTGGAAGCGGGCCTAGAACCCCTCACCGTCCATGCAGGTGATATGCGATAGTGCTGTTCATCTCTTAGAGACCCCCCTGCACCGTTGCTACGTCCGTCAACTCATATCGCACCACGACCGCACGGGCTTTCAAGGGTCTAGCTAAAAGGTGATATCGACATCCTATGGAATTTCAAGATGCTGTTCCGGCCTGCTGTTGTGATACATGAGATAGGAAAGGGGGAAGGACACACGCGTACAGCATGATGCAATAGATACTTAAGGTGTGCTACAACCCCCTCAAAAAGGCTGCTGTGGTATCACTACTGTACCTCCTATATTTCTCGCGGCCCTTTGTCCGGCGGTGCCGTGCCCCGGCGGTGAGTGTAGAGAGTAGGCCTGAATTTGGACTTGTCTGGACCATCCGGTCACCGAAGTTATTTCCCGACAGATTCCCAGCTCGCCTTTCCGACCCTCTCATGCCATCCCCCCCCCCCCCCCTCTCTCTCACTTTTTTTTCTTTCTTCTTCTTTTGTTTTCCCCTCTTCTTTGGTCCTCTCTCCTCTTCTTCCCGCCTACCCAGGGGCACTGTCACCCCCCCTCTCCCAGGTAGTACTACAGTTTATTATCCCCTCCCTTAGTGGATGTAAGTTCCAGGGAGCCGCTAGCATAGAGATAAAGTCGTGTCACCTGTACACAGTGAACGGTATTCTTGGCATGCAAAGTAATACATGAAACCTGGAATATACGTTCCATGGGGGGCTCACTATATGAACCCTCCTGGGTGCTGTCACCAAACCTTACAAAAGTCACACCCACCAGTAATCATCTTTGGGTAATGATTAAATTTGATTCAACTGAGTGTCCTACTTCTTCATAAACGCCTGCCTGCCATGCAATATTGCCCAACCATGTTGAGCTGCCATGTGAAGAGGTCTGCCGGACTCTCCCAAGCCACTATGCCGGATGCGCCGTTCCATCGAAGTCGTGCAATTTCCCACTAAACGAAAGAGCAAGAAAGGAGGGGTGTTTGAAAAAAAAAAGAAGCAAGAAAAAAAGAAAAAGAAACCCGCGGCAATCTTGAGTCTCAGTCGCCGAGGCCAAAAAAACGCCCGTGCATACAATACATACCATGAGCCGTCCGTATACTGTCTGTGCCCAGAAACGCCCAACGCAACGGGCCACTGTCAGGCCCCCTCTACTCATTAGCCAATTTTTTGCGTCTTTCCTTATCACGCTGCTGTTTCTTGAAGAAATCGCTGTGTGCAACCTTCTTCTTGCCCCTGGCTGGTTTGTTCTGCTCCACGTACGCCATGTCCTGGCCACCGCTGAGATCCGCCAACAGGTGCGCGCCGCGTCGCACCATCTTGTTAGGCTTAGGCTTAGGCCTAGCCCCGGCCTTCTTCGAGTTGAACAGATTGCCGTCTGCCAGGAGGGCGTTGCTCTCACGGTCGTACTCGGCCTGGGACTTGTTCTTTTCCATGTCGTCGAGCAGACCTAAGAGGAGCTCACGGCGCTCTTGCGCGGTCGCGAAGCACAGGTTGGGCGTCTTCTCGATATTGTGCAGCGTGGTAATCACCTTGAAGGCGTAGCCCTGGTCAACCAGGAAGGCCTGGCGCTTCGAGGAGAAGAGCATTTCCTGCGTGTCTTTGGATACAAGCGAATAAAAGAAAGCATTGAAACCCTCATCGTTACGTCGCTTGGCCCGCAGAATACGACCCAGACGCTGAGCCTCCTGACGACGGGAACCATACTGGGCAGAGATCTGGATCAGGCACGTCGCTTCAGGGAGGTCGAGGGAAGTGTCGCCAATTTTGGAGAGGAAGATCGTGTTACACTCCGAAGAGTCGCGGAATCGTTGCAGAATCTCCTGCCTTTCAGCGTTGCTGGTGCCACCGTAGAGATAGGGCTTCATGAGTTTTCGAGCGTAGAATTCCAGGGCGTACACGTCATCGGAGAAGACAATGATCTTGTCGCCACGGGACTCATGATAGGTGATGAGGTATTGACATGCCTGCATCTTGAGCGGGTTCATGACGTAGAGCAGGGACCTGGACCGTGTCGCAGCCTTCAGGTACTCGTCGTAAAACTCGGTCGGCATGGGACACCAAACCTCGGCGCACTGAACCCTTGCGATGTGGCCCTGCTGCGAGAGCTCCATCCAGTTGGCCTCGTAGAGCTTCGGGCCGATGAGGAAGTTCAGGTCTTCGATCTTGTCGTCCTCTCGAAGGAGCGTAGCTGTAAGCCCGAGCTTCGAATGAGCTTTGATATTGCCAATAACCTTTCTAAACATGTTGGCAGGAACGACATGCACCTCATCGAGAAGCATGAGGCCCCACTCTCTCTTTCTGAGAAAGTCCATCATCTTGGACGACTCATGCGAACGCTTCTGAGTCGCCGTGACCATGGAATAGGTCGTTACAATGACACCGGTATTGCCACTGAAAGTCTCTTTATGGTCTGAAGAGAAAATGGCCACATCGTCGGGGTTGATGTTGGACCACTTGATGAATTCGTTCCTCCACTGGATAACTGACATATTGCTTGTGGCTAATACGATGACGCCCTTCTTGATGGTGCACGCAGCTGTGATGCCTACAAGGGTCTTGCCCGCGCCACAGGGAAGCACGATGATACCGCTCTTTGCCCGACCGTTGCCAAACATCTTGCTGAGACTCTTTTCCTGATATGGCCGGATCTGCGTCGACGGCTGCAGATCGATCTCGAGATTGGCATTGATGTTGTCATTTCGAAAGTCGTATTCCTCCAACGCCGGATATTGCAACTCCTGGCAGCGCTTTGTGACCGTCTCGACCGCATCGTCTCGAATCTGAAAGGCATGGACGACCTCTTGGTCGTCATCATCGTCATCGTCATTCAGGGCAGCGTAGACCTCTTTCTCGGAAGGGTTCGCAGCAGCCTGCTCCGCGCTGTTCAGCCCTTCAGCCTCGCGTATGCCGGCGGCCTCCTTTGTCCCTGCGATGGCCAGTCCGGACATCTTCGGTGCGCTCGTCGTGATCTGCTCAGCCCCGTGCACCCGACAGGCCGATATGTCTGGGTCCTTCAGAAGCATTTGTAGCACCTCGGGATCTGTGGTCTCCAGGAGGTATTTCGTATTCCGCAGGACCAACTTGACTTTGCCATAACTCCTGCCGCATGCCGAGATGAAGCCCTTGACGTTGCTGGGCACAGGGGTCTTGGAAAAGCGTTCAAGTGTGGATATGATATCCTTCGGGTTGAGACCGACGGATACGGCGGCGTAGAGGCTGTGGGTGGTGAGCTTGTATTCATGGAGAAACTGGGGTCGTGACACAGGCTCGGCGACGGTGACGAGGAAGTCTTGGGCCTGTGGTGCGAGCTGGTGGAAGCTCTCGAGGACGATGACGAAGTTGCCTTGTATCCAGAGTGGCCTATTATGAGCGTCGTGTTTGGGCCTCAACGCAGTAAAGTCTCTGCTGCTGTCAAAATGTCTCGAAGCCATGTCATGGACGCCGCGGCCCATGTTGTATCTGTGCTCGTCCGAGCTGGTGTCGAACTTGACCATGCTCTTGCGCATCTCCTCTGGGATCTCGACATCCGCCTCATTTTCAGAAACATCACTAGAGTCGCTGGCAAGGCTGCGAGGTGTCGCTGGGCCCGGAGTCGAGCCCTTGGAGGACCTGCCAGCCTTGGTGATGCCTCCAACGGCGCCTGCCTTGCGCTTCGGGGCCATGGCTGGTATTCAGAGGAACTTTTTAGCTTGCAGAGGTTCGGTGGGGTTCTCTGTGATAGAGAACAAAAATGAAAGAATCAGAAGGACAAAAAGAAGGGCGAATCTGATGACCCTTCGAAAGACGAACGAAAAATGCGAGTAGAAAGGAAAAGAAAGAATGCAGAATGGCTGTCTGACGTTTTAGTTGGATGGTTCGGCCGCTGCACCATACAGCACTATGCGCCGTAGTAGCATGTAATGACCCAACGACCCTTATCGATAAAGCCCACCGCCACTCCTTGCAGGAAAGTGGGCTAGTCAGCCTATTACAATTGTTCTCCTAGACGTGTTGCACGCGCCGCCGCCTTAGAAATCATGTCGATTGTGACTTCGAACAGGCCTACAATTTTCCACCCATAGTATATTGACACCTTCCTTTCGCAAATATGTGGTAAGTATACGGGATTCTCAACTCCATGCGGCTGTTCCAGCTGACGAAGCCTAATAGCAAACACATCCTCAACGCGCAGGTATCCATCAGGTCGCCATGTTGTACGTTGCCCGTGTCCCAGCTTCCGACCCCTGGCAACACAGCGACTGATTGACAAAACTCAATGATAGGCAAGAAATGGTTCGACTGCATTGAGTGCCACCAAGAGCAAGAGACCCACCCCCCTTCTACAACGCTTCGAGATGATCTTCGCCTGCAAGAAGTGCAAGAAGTGTTTTCGCAAGGACGCCCAGGAATTCGAGGAGGCCGACGAGTACTGCCCACACTGTGACAACCACTTCGTGCTCGACGCTGTGACCCCCAAGCCTGCGCTCAAGATCGAGGGCGAGGATGCACGGGTGGACAACAGGATGCTCAAAGACGATCGGGTCAAGCAGCGAGAGCTGAAGACAATATTTGATCCTGATGAAGATGCGGATAGGCTGGGGTGAGCGTGGAGGTAGTGGAGGGGTTGGATGTCTGACGGAATGGGGCCGGAGGCTCCACGGGTATCATCATAGAAAGGAGTTTCTCAAGCATCGGCGTCAAGGAAATATCATTACGAGGCACTGTAGACGCGCCCGGTCATGAAGTCGTACTGTACAATGGCCCTCTATCAAGGCAGCGCGTGTCGGGCTGACCGTCTTTATTTCGTCCCTCTCCCCCGCCGTCCCTCCTACTGGTCATCAGCAGTCTCGGCACCAGCAGCCCTGCTTGGTACCGAGGAGCTTCCCGCACCGGTCGACCGACCACCCTTCTTCTTTGCAGCCTCCTCTTGCTTCTCCTGCTCGATGTTCTTCACGTAATTCTCGATGTCCTCGACAGGCAGCATCTCCATCGTCTTGCCTGGTGCCATGATGGCTATCTCGATGTTCTTTGCGCCCGTCTGCACAACCTCCAGCAGCGACTTGATGGCCAGGCGTATTGTCTGCTCACGGTCCATGTCCTCCTTGTAGTTTCGCTCCAGGAACTCGCGCACCGTCTTGCTCGACCGTCCGATAGCGTTCGCCTTCCTGGGGTGGGTATCAGCATGAAAGCCTTCTCGGGAAGTAGGGGGTTGGGTTTCAGAAACGCATACCATGCTGAGTAGATGCCAGAAGGCTCGGTCTGGTAAAGTCGCGGCACCTTACTGCCATGATCGAATCCGACGACCAGGGTGCTGATGCCGAAGGGCCGGACACCACCGCGCTGCGTGTATCGCTGCTGCACGCCGGCCACATGCTTTGTGATGTACTCGATGGTGACGGGGTCCTCCAGGTTGAGGCGGTGAGATTGCGCCTCTAGCCGCGCCTTGTCGACGAGGATTCTGGCGTCGGCGTTCAGGCCGGCGAAGGCGAGACAGACATGAGTATCGATGAGACCAATCTTGGACGGTGTGATTCGTGTGTCTTGCAGCTTCATTGCCGACCGCTTCTCGCATCCCAGAACCACAATGTCCTTGCCCTTGACTCCGACCGCACATGTACCTCTCTTGACAGCCTCGCCTGCGTACTCCACCTGGAAGACGTGTCCATCAGGACTGCTACATGTCAGCTTGGGAAAGTCCGTAGTCGGGGATGGGCTGGTGCAGACCTGAAGACTGACGGATGTCCCCTTGTTAGCTTGTAATCCAGTCAAATCAACCCGCGGGGAGGCGCTTACCTGAGAGAGCTCTGTCGTATCCCGAAGCCATCTTGCCTGTGTTCTCGGCGCTGTGTCACTATGCAGATGGATGCTGGAGAGTTGAAGAAAGGAGAGGGGAGTAGGGTGTTTCTAAATGGTCGATAACGTTGGGGCGTCCGCTTGGGTGGTCGGATGGAATGGGAGTGATGCAACGCGAAGGTGAGGTTTGCGTGTGTGTCTGGCAGGCAGGAGAGACAGGCTGCAGCTCTGACGACGAAGCTGGGCTGCTGGAAGCTGCACCTAATCCCTGTCAGGACCCACAAGCTTATACGGTACGTACCACCCACTGGCGCTCCGTACTGTCCAGGGTTCAGGGTAAGGCGTCATGCCTCTAGTGCCCGGGCCGGTAATTCTTTCTCGAGCCGATAATTTTTATATCCATCCTCCGCCTCTCTTTCCTCCTAAAGATTCGCAGGTCGTCGTGCTTTGCTTCTTTCTTCTTCACCCTCTGGTCCTCACTTGCACTGCGAGATGGCGTCTCGATCGCGTGTCACTCGTGCTCTGGCTAGAGCTGAGAGGGCCAACATCTCTGCACTCTGCTTACGGCCAGCCTCGTCATCCTTCTCAGTCGCAGCAGCCACCAGGAGTATCTCGACGACGACGGTCAGGCAGTTCAGGTCCTCCGCAGCCTGTAGTGCAAAATTTACCACAGACTCATATCCTGAGATCAAGAGGGATTCGAGGTTCTCCTCGCTCACGGAAGACCATGTCAAGTACTTCAAGGAGCTCCTCGGCAGCGGTGCCGCCGTCCTGGACGCTGTCACCAATGAGGCAGCGGTAGATGACATGGAGCCCTTCAACCGTGACTGGATGAAGAAATACCAGGGTCACTGCAGGCTGGTGTTGAAGCCCGGCTCCACTGAGGAGGTCAGCAAGGTCTTGAAGTACTGCAACGACAACATGCTGGCAGTCGTCCCGCAGGGTGGCAACACTGGCCTGGTTGGAGGGTCTGTACCTGTTTTTGACGAGATCGTCATAAACATGAGCCGGATGAATCAAGTTCGATCCTTTGATGAGGTCAGCGGCGTGCTCACCGCCGACGCCGGCGCCGTCCTCGAGGTCGTCGATAACTATCTGGCCGAAAGAGGCTACATCTTTCCCCTGGACCTGGCTGCAAAGGGATCATGTCACATCGGAGGCAACGTCGCGACGAATGCCGGTGGTCTGAGGCTGCTGAGGTACGGCAGCCTGCATGGAAGCGTGCTGGGTGTCGAGGCGGTGCTGCCCGATGGCACGGTGGTGGACGACCTCTTCAAGCTGAGGAAGAATAACACAGGCTACGATATCAAGCAGCTGTTCATCGGTGCCGAGGGTACGATCGGAATCATCACTGGAGTCTCTATCCATTGTCCCCAGAGGTCCAAAGCGGTCAACGTCGCCTTCTTCGGCCTGGAGTCGTACGAGAAGGTTCAACAGGCCTTCCGCGAAGCCAAGGGCCAGCTGTCCGAGATCCTGTCGGCGTTCGAGCTCATGGATAACGAGAGCCAGGAGCTCGTGCGGAAGGTCACCAAGAACAACTTCCCCTTGGAAAACCAGTACCCTTTCTACTGCCTCATTGAGACAAGCGGCTCAAACTCCGAGCACGACAGCGAGAAGCTAGAGGCATTCCTCGAGGATGTCATGGGCAAGGAAATTGTCTCAGACGGTGTAGTGGCGCAGGACGAGACACAGATAAAGTCGCTCTGGGGGTGGAGAGAAGGCATCTCGGAATCGTCTGGCGCCTTTGGCGGCGTATACAAGTATGACGTCTCCATACCACTGAAATCTCTCTACAAGCTCGTCGAGGATGTCAAGGTCAAGATACAGGCTGCTGGGCTATTGGGCGAGACGGACGAGTACCCGGTCGTCGACGTGGTGGGTTATGGCCACATGGGAGACTCAAACCTGCACCTCAACGTCTGCGTGAGGCGATACGATAAGGAGGTCGAAAAGATCCTGGAGCCGTACGTCTTTGAGTGGATCAAGGACCACGAGGGCAGTATCAGCGCCGAGCACGGACTCGGCCTGGCGAAGAAGAAGTTCATTGGCTATAGCCGGAGTGACACGATGATCGGTCTGATGAAGCAGATCAAGAACCTTTACGACCCGGTAAGAAGACCTGTCTCTATGTTCTTCTGGCCCATACCCCTTTTGCGCACACGCACACGCACACACACACACATGTTCGAGATCGATCGAGATGCTGACCGAATGGATTCTTGAACAGAACGGCATCATGAATCCGTATAAGTATATATAAGGTGCAAGTTTAAGAGCTATAATATAATTAACCCTAGAAAAAATTATTATGGCCAAAAGTTCGGCACCCCATATTGAATAGGCCACCAAATTTCCATGTCACACCTAGAAGCCAACTACCACCCACCTGGCACTGGCCGAGCAGCGCCGCCTACATTGATGCAATTTACTCATATCAACCAAGTGAATGGTTCAATTTTCTTTTCTTTCTTTTTCAATGTACACCCTGCCCAGGGCACGAAAGGAAAGACAGCTGGGCTTGTGGACGTTTGCGAGTTAGACAAGTCCGGATCGCCGGTGTAGGATCTGGTATTTTACCCTCTTCTAGTGCTCATCATTTCAGTGCATGTCAGCCAGTGATCCAGCAATATCTCGCGACCGATCAACGTCTCTGGGCGGTACGTCAGGCACTGCAGGCCTTTGGAGAGCTAGCTTGGATCTCATGACACTTAGTAGAGGCAAGCCTGTCCATAGGGGAGAGCTAGCAAAATCCAGGTCCAGGTCGTGCGGTAGCAATTCCGCATGATGGACTGGCGGGTCATCAGCGGGCCCTCGTTCGAAGTGGACTTGAATTCGAGTGCCCTGTCAGCCCTATGGCCCAGAGCGGTGGAGCATGAGAACCAGCGGAGCACACAACATACTTCACACACCCTCTCGCGTTCGGAACGCCATCCAACTGCGCTGCGGGTCTGCATCACACACCAGCTCGACCGCCCCAGACTGTGTAACTTGTTCTCCCACACACGTTCAGACCTGGTCAACTATTTCATGCTACGTTCGCTATGCCCCTAAATTACACGGCCTGCAGCTGAGTGGGTCGGCACTCGATGGCCCGTCGCGCAGGAACGTAGGCAACGAGAAAATGCACCCTGTCAACCCCATCTGAGACCAGGGCCAGCACGCTCGGATTCTTAACGAGCCGGCAATCGCAATCTGCTATGCCAGAAGGTGAATAGCTGCTGGTCTATTCTTGTGTGAATAATGTCTGCTGTCTGGCGATCCTGAGGCTACCGCTCCTCCCAATTCAGCCGTGTCCGGCATCATCACCGTTCAGTAGGAACAGTGGAGAGGCTTTTTGTGTTTTCCTCCCTCTTTTTTTTCCTTTCTTTTTATGTTTTTTTTCTCTTATTATTTTTTTCTTCTTCTTTCTTTTCCTTCCCATCTCCGCACAGGCCTCCTCTTCTGGTTGGAAGTGGTGTGGTCTCCCACTCGCCTCCTCCTGCCGTTATTACCCCCCTTTACCATGAGGCTTTCTCTCTCGGCCCCTCCTCCGCTCCTTCGTCCCAATGGGGGACGAACTTCGAACATGGTCGGTGTCCTGTATCGGTCCTTCGCGGTCTGCTCGTTTGACATCCACTCGTACCAAGTCGATGGAGCCCCTTGCTCCAAGTTCGATACCGGCCAGTGCCTAAGTCGCAGCCGGGAGGATTCGTAGTACACCATTCGGTCGTGCGCACCGGATGGGCGGCGTGTCTGTCTACCTAGGTAAGTAGGCAGGCCAGCGCATATGATACCTCGCCAAGGCATTTACAGTATATTTTCGAATCCTGGGCGGCCCCCACAGTGCTCTTCCACGCTGAAAGCCGTGCTATATCTTTCCGTAGACGCGGCTTCCCTGGGTGCCCTGAGAGATCAATGAAGCATGTCTCTGACTTACATGCCACGCCCTGTGACTGCGAGCTTGGTCCTTCATCGTCGAATCAAATGTCCTCGAATGCTGGACGGCGTCACTTGTCCGGAACCCTAATATCAGCCATTCAACATGGTGGGCGTGCCCGGCAAATACAAAGGATGCAACACCTGCAGAGCCAGAAGGGTCAAGGTACGTTCGGACTATTGCACGCCTTCTTCCTACTGTCAGCCTGCCTGACGCCCGTGGTTTTTTGTGTCTAGTGTGATAATCAGCGCCCGCTTTGTAAAAAGTGTATCGACTCGGGACGAGAGTGCCAGGGCTATGGTAGGTCCTCTTTTACTTTCTTTTTTTCCTTGCACCTTTTGATCCCAACCCTCAGCTTTTCTCGGGTCAGATAACCGCATGTCGGAGTGAGACAGGAACACGAAGTTGGTTTCCTTCTTGGGAAATCAAGATACTGAGCTCGATGGCACTGACTTGATGGAAAACCAGAACGGGAAACTATCTTCATCGTCGGTACCGTTGAGGACAAGGGGAGATGCAGCTCCCATCCTCCACGGAACTCGAAATCCCAGAACGAATCTTCCTCTTCGTCAAGACAAGCTACTCCAGCCCCAGAATCGTCTTCACGTCTCTCCACGACCAAGCCCCTCCGCTCTGCTTGGGACGATGTTGTGTCCCTGTCCAAGTCTGGCAAGAGCTACCAGCTTCGAATCGCCGCTCTATACATACCAGCTCTGGCCTACGGGCGGACGAACAGCGGAGACAGCAGAACGACCTTGCTCACTCTACCGCTCTATATGCCCATAGACGTCCAGCCGCGATACGGCAACGAAGAGTTCCGACTGCAGGCCCATTGTCTTACTTGTACGGCATCCACTTCAGATGGCATGTTGCTCTACCTTTTTGACCACAACTCGTCTCTGGCATATAGCGGTGTGTCGGCCTGGGAAGACACCCTTGCTAAGGAGGACAAGATCAGACAGATGGGCCCGGGCAGCTTCACGTCCTTTCCTGCCCACCATTTCTTCGTGCGAGTATACCGACCAGCTGCCATCGTCACAGGTCTGATCAACCGCAAGCCGATATTTTGCGGCGAGACAGAATGGAAAGTCACGCCATGGGATCGCCATCCTAAGGCACCCTTGGATCACCTCCTGGATATTCTCTCCTCGATCCCTGCAGTGCTCCAGCAGCTCGACCATCTCTTCAGCCTGGACGCAACAGCAGCACGCAGGTTTATGGCCCGAGACCTCCTCGACAGCGCCCTGGGCATCCAGGCAGCCCTTGAGAATTGGCACACCTCCCTACACCAGTCTGTCTACCGTGGACAGGCTGCATACTGGGCCAGCAGCAGCAGCAGCAGCAGCGGTGGCAGCAGCTCTCGAAATGGTGGTCATCACCGTCATCACCATCACCACCAGACAGACGCTGCCCACGTCCCTTTTGGCACACCCATCTCGTTCCGCGACGGCCTGGCCGCTCTGAGCTACACCTACTACTGGACAGCGCAGGTTCTCTTCTACCCGTGCATCGGGCTCCTGGGCCATACCATCTCGGCACCAGTAATCGACGAGGATCCACAGCAGCCGCAGCAGCAGCAGCAGGCAGGCTACAGCGTGGCGCCTGCTCCCCACAACAATATCGATCCAGAGGCCTACGGCACAGACCAGCTCCGACCCGTCGCGGCGCGTCTGTGTCGTGGGCTGGATGCTGCGCTGGCCGCTACTACGCAGCCTGACCTGCTTGCGTTTCCCGTGCGGGTCGCCGAGACCTTCTACGGCGGCATCAGCCTCGTCACGCAGTCGGGCGACGGGGCTATGGAACTGATGTGGCTTGCGGGGTTCAAGGACAGGATCGCGAGCAGAGGACAGGATCTGGCTGGTCTGGTCATGAACAGAGGGTGGAAAGACCTGGCGAACTGGTGAGTCTTTTTGGAGCTACACGGACGGGATTATGTTTACTGTATCAATATGGGTCGTTTGTACGATGGGACGAATCACTGTATTTTTATTTTCCTCTTTTTCATCTTTGTAATTACTCTTAGACTTGTTGCCTTTTCTTCTACTTGGATCATGCTGTATCAACATGTTCTGATGTCTTGTTTGGTTGAATGGTACTTGCAGAGCGCTTAAAATGCCGTTTTTTTTTTGGCCCTCCTCTTTTCTTGATACTACACTGCCAAGGCATGATCATCCCCAAGGATCCTGTACATTCTTGCATACTTCGTAATGATGAGGACGAGCAACAGGCAATGGAGACCTGCCCTCTCCCAATGCATGTCCATATTCGACTTAGATGCACCACGCGTCTGCCCTTGTGTGTTCTAAATCTAGCAACTCCCTCCTCCTCCACCCTCTTGCAACCTGTCAGAACTCTAATGGGCCCGTATATTTTATTCTGCTGCCTGGCGTCCCACCGGCACGTACTGGCAAGGGGTGGGGAACATCGCTTGAACCACTGTATTGGGTACAGTACAATCCTTCCTCCGGCTGGGTCGGCAGTTCAACTTACTGACAACATCCTAGTCTCTGTCCTTCAGGGCGGAGCCGCGCCTCGTTCGGACGGTGGTTGTGGTGGACTGGAGGCATGGTCGATGAGCAAATTTACATACAGCTGGAGACCACGGTGAGCTTGTCACTTTGTAAATAAAGAGAGGAGGCGAGTATGGGTGGAACAGTAAGTCCATAAACTACTTTAGGGTCGAGCAAAGGAATTAGCTTCTACACAAACCAATACAGTCTCACCAACCCCCCACCCCATCTTCTAACCCAATCCATCGTGTGAAATGGGGATAAGTGAACGGTCGCTCTCACGGGGGCTAGGCTTCCCAGTCGGTGGAAGGCCATCCACCGAGCTGAGGCAGACTGGTGAGTATCAACCCATCACAGCACCTGAATAATTCGGGTGCCTGCTAAGTCCCTCCTGTGGGGGCGTCTCTTTTGGATATTGATCTTGATGGTGGCAAAGGATGCCTCGGTTCATGATGGACGGCGGGATGAATGCCAACGGCATTGTGGCCTCGAGTCTGGTGTCTCGTAAACCATGTTTCTCAGCACCGGAATGGATCAACAGAAGAGACAGGCCGATCTGTTGCCAGAGAAGCTCATTCTCCATGCTGGAGTTGAAACTTTTTCCATTCGTCTGTGCTAGTGTGCTATGGTATATGAGCACCTTGTAGCTGAAAGACATGGGATATCAACAGCTAATTAATTAACACATAATTTTGGTCGAGCACCGCACCGTCAGCACAGACCGACTGCCCCGTTCTGTAAAGACCTCCACGCATTCAGCTCCCAGGAATATTGCCGTAGCAGCGTTATACACCCTCTGCACACTCAATCAGACATACAGTGCGCATCAATACCCCGATGCTACCCATGATGTTCACATCAGTGCCATTCTGCGCAGCATTATGCATCCCCCAGGAATCTGATCGCTGTAACAACGCACGTCAGCAAAAGTAAGCACCCTGATTTGGTCCGCTCCGAAGGGCAGTGTGAGAGTGCTTAGCATTATAATTACCCCGGGAAATCCATTGTTCAAATCTTGAACAACGTTCAACATGGCCTATTCCGTGGTGTGGAGTGGAGCGTCTGGAATGTATGGGTAGTGCGTTGTTCTTCCCTGGACAGGATTTGAAAGCAATGGATTTTATTTTTCTTTTCTTTACTTATATGATGATGATATAATCACTAGCATGACACATCTTCCCTTTTTTTTTTTTTTTTATGCAACCAGCATGCGGTGAAATGCAAGCCTCGGTTGCAGTACTGTGATGTATCTATTTATTCCTTTCATCTTTTCTTGGGTAGACTTGTTTCCGTCTGAAAAGAAGTGCATCCGTATCAAACATGTCGAAATTACAGCCCACTGGGTGAAATGGTCCAGTCTCTTTGACTGCAGCTAGTAGATGTGGTAATTATGGATATAATTACTTGTGATGTATCAAGATGAACGAATATTTCCACCCGAGACATCTTAGCACAGAGCAAGGAAATGCTGTGAGCGATGCCTTCTCGGGCGATACAATAAGGCTATAACCATAGTAGAAATTGTCTTTCTCGTCGAGAAATGCATTTACGTATTCTCCGGGTGAAAAAGAAAGGCAACCTTTGATACGTTTACGCATCGAGATTACACCAAATTTCAATATTTATGTGCAGTCTCGCAGTTGATGATGCAGCAAGATGCATTCATCTGTATGTCATCCTGAGCCGCGAGTCTACGGAGAGCCGACAAAATGTATTTTCTTTCTTTCTGTCTTTCTTTTCTTTTCTTTTTTTTTTTTTTTTTTGGTTCCTTTTGTTTTTCCCTTTTTCTTTTCCTTTCTTGGGTTTTTATCTCTTTAACTTTTGATCCCTGTCCTTTGCCATGAGTCTGTCCAGAGAATGACCAGGTCCGAATTGTGCAAGTATACATTGATCTCGGACCAGCGTCTTGATATTAAAACAAATCATTAATCACTAGATGATTCCCTTGCATCGGTACACTCTGGCACTTGGACCACTCAGACCCCGATCAATATCTGCTTCCTCTTAAGTAGCCTGGAACAGCTAGTCGGTGATTAATTACCATGCAGATGAACAGGTACGCAGAGCCAAGCGGCGAGCTCGACTATTGACGTAAACTACGCGCATGTCCTGCGGATTAGGTTTCCAGACCAGTCGGCTCAAGCACATCGTTTCTTGTCGAAACAGCCCGGACAGTGACATTGTGGAGCAGAGGACATCCGTCCCAGCTGTCAAGACGTATGTGGGTGGGCTGATCTAACGCAGGTTTTAGGCAGCAGCAAATTTCTTTGTTTGTGTGTGTGTGTACGTGTGTCTTTCTCTCTTCCTCGTAAATAGCCTCATTGGGGGCCGAAACACCAAGCAAAAGTCCTTCTTGCACGTACTCTGTGCCTTGTCGTTCTCAAGGGCTTAATCAAATTATATTTCCCAATCCAATCTCTGTAGGCAGAATAGATGTATAAATAGATGGATGCGTAGGGAGGCTTGCCAGGTTCTCGGTCGCCGGCTGGGGTTTCGGGCCAGCCGCCACTTAATTACATACAGCTTGGTGTGTGTGTGTGTGTGTGGTGTGCGTAGGTGTGTCAGGGCGGGCAGACAGGCAGTCTCCGGAGGCGGGTTATTGCAGTTCCAAGATGAATAATCTGAGACCAGTAATTCCCAACGACGGCCCATGAAGTGTCACTTTGCATGAATGATCCAAGAAGAGGATGGGTTTGTTAGCTGCAGCCTAGAAGACCCCGAGTACGGCAGCTGATGGTGGATGCCCAGGCACCTAGGTGTGGTGGCTGTTCTCTTTTTCCGGAACCCGGCAACATGTGGAAGGCGACACGTTACTTGATAGCTGTATGATGCCAAAGTGCACCGGGTTGTGAAATTGGTCAGGGCCGCTTCGTAACCTGTATCGTACCCCCCTGTGATGAGGTATGTGGTTGTGATGCGGATACTGGTATGATAATAGATTATGCTATGTGAGCAGTCCATGGATTCCGATACTAGCTAGTACTGTGCATTCAGTATTATCGCCGACGAAATCGCAGCATGGGCAGTAATTGACAGATGCATGTGCCGAGTACTGGTAATAATATGTCTTTCTTCCTGGATCATCTGTTGATGCACGGCTCAAAAGATGGGATGCTTCACGACTCAAAGATGGCTAGTGAGACCTTTGTAATTAATTAAGCAAGTTCTGCAGTTATCTGCTACCTGCGACTGACTATGATCGTTTTCGGTGCTCAAGTGGAAGTGACTGGTCCAGTCTGGCTCCGGTGGTGGTGTTGTGCACTGCCATTCCACCCTGTCCCGGGAAGACACACTATAGCTCCTCACGTTGTATGTAGCCGTGAGACTGATCGACATTTCCTTCTTACTGGTAGTAGCCCCTCCTACCCAGCCTAGAAACGCAGTATTCTCGCCTGTGAACAGCCATCGGAGGATGCACGCAGGCAGGCAGTCTCCTATGCCGAGTCGGGAATGGCAGCTGTACTCCTGGGACGGAATGTGTGAAGACCGCTGATCTTCAAGATCTTTATGCATGCTCGCGCCATCTCAGAGCCTGCGACAGCTAGCGACGTCGGTATATCATTCGAGCAGTGAGTCCGAAGAATATGGTGCGACACTATAGTATAGCTCAGCCGGACCATCGAACTCGCCACGAATGTCCTCTTCCGAGATCTCTCCTGAGAGATGCGCACCATAGGTAAGCTATGCAGCAGGCTCCCCGGGGGCATCCCCTGGTTGATACTCCTAGGACCTCAGTCCCTGATATGGGAAACCTTGGCTCTGCAGAAAGGGTCCTAGAATAGGACCATCGTCTCATACCACAGTCCCGCTGGATTGGATGCATTGAAGTCAGTGCTCGTAGCGCCGACAAGCCCCGACGCACTGGGCTGTGGAGTGTTCTGGCAGTCACACCGGTTCCCGACTGGATTGGCCATCTGATGTCGCAGACCAGCGACGAAACGCCCCCTGTCTCTTTCCTCGAGCCACCTCTGAGGGAGACTTGTGTCCAGCTGAGAGGTTTGGACACTCGAACTGGGAGGATGAGTGTCTGCTGTCTGTGATTCGCCCAGGAAAGATTGTTGCCACCAACTCAACCGCTCCAAGAACCCAAACATTGTAGACAGGAATCCCCGGAAAAAGGCTGAACCGGGTGCCTCTCTCCCTTGGACTTGCTTTGCACAGAAACATGAGACTTGCTCGCCACACCCACTGGGATCACAAGCATAGCCACGTTCTGGTCCGGTTCGGGGTTTTCTGCCGTCTCAGGAATGTGAGATTGATCCACAAAGGAAAAATTCACCAATAGAGTCCGTCTCCCTTTATCGACAGACACATCTTGCTCCAGATTGCCCTCTGAGGAAGGTCCTGAATGCATGGCGCAATGTTTCGAAACACATGTCCAAGGCTATCGAGACCGATCCCTCGTCAAAGACTGCAAGCATGAGACGTCTGGTGACTTCATCCCAGGATTCACCACCACAGCCACGGGTAAAAGAGATGATCTCCCTCAGATTGAGTATGTTCTGCATGCTGTCCGCGGAGGGGGTGGGGCCGGGCGTTGAAATCTGGTCTGGGAGGATCTTTCATGCGTCTCGGAGCGCAGAAACAACCAGGACAAACGCCAGCGATGGCCAGTCAGACACTCACCTCACAAGATTGACTCGTCATTCCATCACGCAGGCCATGGGTTGTCCATGTGAGCGTGGCCCGAAATAGCACAATCGCCACCCCGATCTCAGCAGTTTTGCCAGAATGCCATAGCAAGGGCCAAGGATGCCCCATGACAGTCCAAGAGGCGACGCATAAAGAACGGTAGAATTGAGAAAGAGGGTGCGGCCCTGTCGAGATGGCCGACGAGGCATCTGATTTGCCAATTGGCTTGACGGAGGGTGAGTTTCTGAGGGTGGGAGGACGTTTCAGATAAACTTGAGGGGGGGTAGAAAAGAGGAAAGAGGGACGACGTAAAGAGGCGCGGACGGCATGATGAGACCCCTATCCATCCCCTCATCCCAAGAGGGACAGTTTTGGAGTTGAGGGACAGCAGACTGGGTTGAGTGAAGTTCAGAGGAAAGATAACAAACTCAAAAAGGGGAGGCCGGCCCTTTTTCGAATCCTCAGATCTGAATGATGAATGGAAGGATGGCTTGACGAGGCAATGAATGGATGAATGAATCATACCCTTCCTCCCCCTTTTCTTGTTTTTTTCTCTCTTTTTCTTGTCTCTCCTTATTATCTTCTTTTTTTAGTTTGTCTTCTATTCCCCTAATCCCTGAACGGAGGGCGGGAAAAATAAAAAGAAGAAAACCTTACTATCTCTCTTTGCGAATAGCCTCATCTGGGAAATTATTTCTATCTCTTTTTCTTGACCCTCGAGATTGGATATCCCCAACTCTGACCTATCGATTGGGCCTCGACGGGGGTCAAAAGGCGGGTCGGGTCGAGTCGATTGGGCCTGGCCAGTGGCTTTCTACAGGGCTGGGTCGTCCCCCACCTGCAAGCCAATCCCGTGCCGTCCAGCAGGCCCAACACCCAAAGCGCCCACTACCGACGCTACCGACAGTACCGCAGGAAAAAATATCTACGGTGGCAGGTGGTACCACGCTGAAAGGTTACAACGCTATAGTACCCGCCGTGCCGCTATAGTACATGCTTTTTTAGCAGTACTATACTGTAGTTCGGTACGCGCTATAGTATTACCACCCCAACCCCCCCCCCAACCCCCCCCCCCCACTACCCCTGCCGCTGCCACGCACACAGGCCAGGACCAAACAAGCAACGGGTGACCCAGTCATGGAGCGCGAGGCGTTGCCTGGTGGGGATGTTGTAAATGGTGGTGGTTGTGTTTACGAGGCGAGCGGCTGCACGGGCCAGTCGCCCTCGCCAGAAGTCCCATCAACACCACCCAGCAAAGCACCACCTGTACCAGCCTTGGGCGTTGCCCTGATCTCCGGCCGACCACATTCAATTTCCGCCGCCTCTGCTACCTCGGACGAAGCATCCGACGTGTTCTCCAGCTACGACTCGAGGAGGTCCACCGTCAGCAGCCTTTATTCCGACGCGACCTGCAATCATAGTCAACAATACCTGCACTTGCAGCAGCCACAGCAAAAGCAGCAGCAGCAGCAAGAACAACAACAGCAGCCACCAAACCACCGCCACCACGACGACCAGCCACAGCAGCAGCAGCAGCAGCAGCAGCAGCAGCAGCAGCAGGTTGTTGGCTTAGACACAGCATATTCACCTTCACATTCACCTCCACCCTCGAACTCGACCTCCTCTCCCTCCTCCTGCACGGCTGGTGGATCCTCGCCAGATAGAGATTCCCCGCAGCAGAGGAACCACCACGTCCAACAAAACCACCAGAGCGCTCCCCTGACCCGAAGCCGTGGGAACGCCAAACAACTCCATCAGGCACGCCTACAACGACAGCGTGCCGTCTCTGCAGCAAGCACCGCCGCCAGCACCACCGGGAGCACCCAGGGCGACGACGACGACCTCAACGGCAACGACTCTCCCCTCCCACGCCGCAAGAGGGGCGCATCCACGCGCAAGTACCAGGTCGCCAACCCACAGGCCGCCCTCGCAGCCACCGAGCCGCCGCATGAGCAGCTCCTGACCAAGATGGCGTTTGCTGAGCAGCAGCGCTGGATCACCGTCCAGCAAAAGACCTTCACCAAATGGCTCAACACCAAGATCGAGGCCAGGGGGCTTGAGGTTGTCGACCTGGTCAAGGACCTCAGCGATGGTGTATGTCTCTCTTCTTCTCCTTCTTTTTGGCATCCTGCAGCTTCTTTTTCTTCTTCCTTTCTTTTTTGTAAAAGAAGGCATAAACAAGACACAAAATAACTGACCATTGTCTTCATCATCCGATAGGTCATGCTTATCCATCTGCTAGAGTGTCTGTCTCAAGAGTCCCTCGGTCGATATGCCGCCAAGCCAAGGCTGCGCGTGCAGCGGTTCGAGAACGTGAACCTAGGTCTGGACTTTGTCAAGTCAAGAGGCATTCAGATGACCAACATTGGCGCCGAGGATGTCGTCGATGGAAACAGAAAGATTATACTTGGTCTGATATGGACCCTCATTCTCAGATTCACCATCAGCGACATCAATGAGGCTGGCATGTCGGCAAAGGAGGGCCTGTTGCTGTGGTGCCAGCGCAAGACGGCATGCTACGATGAGTGTGACGTGCGTGACTTTAGCGGCAGCTGGAACGATGGCCTCGCCTTCTGTGCCCTGCTGGACATCCACCGGCCCGACCTCATCGATTACGACGAGCTCGACAAGTCGGACCACAGGGGCAACATGCAGCTTGCGTTCGACCTGGCCCACAAGGAGATTGGCATCCCCAAGCTGCTGGACGTCGAGGATGTGTGCGACGTGGCCAAGCCCGACGAGAGGAGCTTGATGACCTACATCGCCTACTGGTTCCACGCCTTCTCGCAGATGGAGAAGGTTGAGAACGCAGGCCGCCGGGTCGAGAAGTTTGTCAACAACATGCAGGGTGCCTGGGAGATGCAGAGCGCCTACGAGAGGCGCATGAGAGCACTGCTCGCCGCCATCAGCGAGCAGATCGAGGGCTGGCAGACGGCCAAGTTCGAGGGCACCTACGCAGACGCCAAGGCCCAGGCGGCCGAGTTCTCGGGCTACAAGAGGGGCAAGAAGCGGGACTGGGTCGCCGAGAAGAGCGAGCTGGCGACACTGCTCGGCAATATCAAGACAAAGCTGGGGACATATAGGCTGAGGCCGTATGAGCCGCCTGCCGAGCTGAGCCTGGAGAACCTGGACAGGGAGTGGGCAAAGCTCTCTAGCGCAGAGATGGCCCGCGGTCAACTGATCAATGAGACCATCAGGGAGTAAGTCTGATGTCCTCCCGTAAATTCAATCGACGAACAAGGCTTGAACGCCCCCAAACTAACCACTGCCTCTGATCAACAGTATCAAAAACGCCCTCCGCAAGTCCTTTGCCGAGAAGGCAAATGATTTCGCCATGGCGCTCAACACCATGCAGCTGGCTATATCAGGGCTGGAGGGTGATGTTGAGGACCAGCTCCATCACGTCCGCAAGCTGAGTGACAACCTGCCGCCGATGGATGCCTACCTCGTCAAGATCGCCGAGGTCGACGCCAAGTGTCAGGAAGCCAACATCGAGGAGAACGATTTCACGACCTACACCTATGATGAGCTCTGCTACGAGCTGTCGCTGGTGCAGTCATCCATATCCAAGAAGCTCTCCTTCCTCGACAACCAGATGGTGGCGCGCAGCATGACCAACCTGACGCCCATCCAGCTCGAGGAGTTCGAGTCCGTCTTCCGCTATTTTGACCGCGACGACTCCAACAACCTGCAGGAGATCGAGTTCAGCGCCGCGCTCGCATCACTAGGCCTCGTCTACTCCGAGGAGGAGATGCACGACTACTTTGTCGACGCCTCTGGAGGCCACGACCGCGTCTCCTTTGAGCAGTTCATCCGCTTTATGGTCGACGTCACCGAGGACCAGAACACCGCCGAGCAGGTGTTCCAGTCCTTCCGCGAGGTCGCCGACGGCAAGCCCTACGTCACCGAGATGGACCTCCGGCATTCTCTGGTGCCGGACGAGGTCATCGACAAGCTGATCGATATCATCCCCGTGCATACGGGGCCCGACATGCAGACGGACCGCGGCCAGCCGCAGTACGACTACATTGCATTCATGGATCGACTGCTCACTGACGGCCGCGTGGGGCCCGCCTCTACGGGCGCGGCGTCTGGGCGTTCGAGCCCGACCAAGGCGCCGTTGAGCGATATGACCAACGGCTCGGGCAGCCCCAGGGCCGACGACGGGAAGATGAATGGGACGCATTGAGTGCGTGATACCCATCATACCAGACCAAATTGCTCGACATGCATACCACCACTCGCACACAAACACACACAAACACAAATATGTTGCACCACCTTTGCTTGCAATCAGCACCAGACCAAATGAGTCGCAACAGCCATAAGATATAATACCACAAACCCCCCACGAACCCACACCATATATTTATATATATCTAGGCCTGTTATGAAGGTGGTCATGGGACCCCATCAGTACCATCGCACAATACCCTTATAGTGATGGCTCGAACGGCAGAGGTAGGGAAAGAAGGGACGCCCAGAAAAGAGAGATGCCGAGAGAAACTGTCATGGCCCAGCCGACGGGTAGACGTGCCATTCAGCACCAGAGAGACCTAGATATATACCTATTCGAGACCCCCGGCGAAAGGGAGAGGCTGCTACGAGTAGCTCCCTCGAAGTCAATTTTGAGCGTGAAGCAAGAGTGAAGGAAAGGTCTCGGGAATCGATTTCCAGATAGGCGTTTGCTCTGCAAGGAAGAGAATGGGACAACCAAATAAATACCAACATCAAATGGCGAAAATAACAATAAAAAAAAAACACAAGAAAAAGATGCGCAATATCCTCATTGTGCTGCAAACTAACTTTTGTCTGCCTCCATTTTGATCGTCAGGATATCAAAGTGAGGCATGTGCATATTGTTTCTTTTTAAGAGTTTTGTTTCTTCTCTTGTCGAGGTTGTACAGTCTAAATCCAAAGGGTTTGGTTGTGATGGCAAAGTGCAGAATGTTTTCCCACAAGTAAGTAATCTCCATTCCCAATTGAGGTCGCCTTTCTGAATCCCCCCAGATTTCTCCGATCCCAATGCACCAGTGCTGTAAAAAGAGGCGAGCAGGCAGAAAACATAAAAAATAAAAATAATAAAAATAAAAAGAAGATGAAAGCCAAACAAGCAAACAGGGCAAAACGAGAATAGGATGAACAGACGCCTGAACACCACCCAGAATGCCGGTCGAAGGGAAAACAAGCAGAAAAGAAACAAAGCCCCCCAAATCCCGTCGGTTCCGTCTATAAGTATGCTTATTTTTTTTTTTTCAAAACACCCAGCCCATCACATATTTCCCTTCTTTGTTTGGAAAAAGCTAGACTTCCAGTTAAAACTTTCTTTACTCCTTAAAGGCATCCATCTCCTTCAGGGCGCCCGCCAGCCGCCGGTAGTCCCGCAACAGCTCCAGCACCTCTGCGATGCGCAGGTCAGCAGGGTTCTGCATCTCCATGAAGCGCTTGACAGGCGGGCTGATTTTGGGTGTTTCCTTGGGTGGGAGGTTGGCCGCCAGGTCGGGGAAGGCCTGTGTTTGGAGTGGTTCACCGTCAGCTTTTTTTTTTGTTCTTTTTTTCAATGTTCAATGTTTCATGTATGGAGTTCACGCTTATGTCATCGCCCCCATCTCCCCAACAACATGGGTTCAGATGGTGGGTGAGAGCCAAAGTGCTGTAGGTAGTAGTAGGTGCAGTTGTTATGCCCAAGAAGTGTAAGACTTACTGTAGCCAAATCCACCCCGTCCGCCGGCCCCGATGACCCAGACTTGACCGACCCTGATGCACCAGCAGTTGTGGCCTGCGGTGTGACAGGCTGGCTTGGCGTCCGTGCAAATGGCCGGAACGACCCGATACCCATACCTACGCCACTTGCAAACTTGGCCATGGGGTTCAGCGAGTTGCTGAGGTTCCGCATGCTCTCTGTCAGCGGATTGGGCGTCGTGACACCCCCGCCGGGTGTCTTGGAATCCCTGCCCATGGCGGCGCCATCGTCCCCGCCGAAAAGGCCAGACAGCCTCTTGGTGCCGCTCTCGCCGCTGCGCGAGCTGTCGGCAGAGTGATCGCGTGCAGAAGACTTGTTGATAGTCCGGCCCGAGATGAGGTTCAGCACCTTGTCCTCCCTAGCACGCGGCCGTCGCGCGCCGGAATCAGTGGCGGTGGCAGTGCTGCTGCTGTCCTCTTGGTTCTGGGAGCTGGCAACCGAGGCATCATCCTCTGGCGGCGGGGTTCCGATCAGCTTGCGCGCATCCTCGAGCGTCTTGGGTACCACGACCTCGGCGTCTGCGTTGGCCGGCTCGCGGAGCCTGCCCATGAGCATCCTGTAGCTGTCGCCCAGGCTGTTGCTGATGTTCTTGAGGCCCTGATCAGCCGTGTTGCGGACAGCATCGCTGGCCGCGCCAAGAGCCTGTGCGGGTGTGTTCACGAGGTCGCTGAAGCGGCGGTTGCGGTCCTGTGCGACCTTGAGCCGGTTAGCTGGCGACGGGGAGGGTTTTCGCACCGTGCCGGCCGGGTTGGCATCGCTTGATGCTGCTGTCGTGCTCGTCGCGGCTGACAATGTCGGGGAATAAGCAGGAGGGAAAGTCTCGGCCCTGGGCGGGCTGGACGATCTGGGTGGCCCCGAGGGAGCCTCGTCTGAGCGCAAGGTAGATAGGTCCACCGTCTCGAGGAAGCTGATGGCGGCCTCCAGGTTCGTCATGCAGTACGCGGCTTCTCCCACGAGCTTCGGCTCCCACCTAAACCTCTCTATGAATCTCAAGTCGCTTATAACATTGAGACTCGCAGGCGGCAGGGTGATGAGCGTGTAGATGAGCATGGGCATGATCTCGTCGGCGGAGGATGATGGGTGGAAATGTGACAGGGTGTCCACGATGCTCTTGTGCGCAGTCTTCAGGTGGTTCAGCTTTCCCAGCGGGTATCGGCTCTCGTGCATGGCGATGAGCTCCTGTCTCGCCCCGTCCAGCCACTCGCGAACCTCCTCGGCCCTCTCCGCCTGTGCCTCTGGCGGCTCGGAGGCCTCGGTCAACTGCACGCCCAGGTCGGTCAGGCCGATGCCAACGACCGCCAGGGCAGCAGTCTTGGAACGCAGCTTGTCGTCCTGAGCTTCGTCCTGGGTGGTCCGATGCCGATATATCTTGGCGTATATACCCTCACAGAGGCGCCTCTCGACAGCCTCTTCCAGTGTGCCCCCGCTGTTGCTCGATAGCCTTTCTCTTTCTCTTGCGCTCCGTCATCTCGTCCGCAGTGATCATCTGTTGCTCTGGCCCATCCGTCTTGGGGGTGCCGGCCTTTTGCCTGTCCTTGCCGATGGATGCCGCCTTGGCCCTCAGCAAGCTCGCAGTCGATGTCCTCGAGGAGGCGGAGGGCGCAGGGGATGTCTCGCGGCGGTGCTTAGATATCAGGGCGGAGATGTGTGTGTTGATGTGTTGGGCGGCTGTGTAGTAAAAGTCCTGGAACAGCCGCGAGATGTTGTCGATGTTCGGAGGTGCTGGTCGGCTCTTGGTGGACAGGGACTCGATGAAGTTGTCCGTCAGGCTGATCAGCTCGATGGGCAGGTCGTCGAGGTCGACGGAGCCTCTCGGCTGGGGCTCGACGGGCGTCTCATCGCCTTGTTTGTTCTCGAACGCGTCGGCGCTCTCTGGCTCCTCGGAGATCTTCTGCGGGCCTCCCATCTCCTTGCTCGATGTAACTAGCTTGGGCAGGGCGCCGTTCTGCAGCGTGGCGGCCCTCTTCGGGCGAGGGGAGGCGAGAGGGTCATTGCTTTCGATCTTGGTAAAGGACTTGGTTGTCCTCAGGGGATTCGGCCTCCGACTCGGCGAGGCCATGGGGGCTGGGCCTCTCCAGGTGACTGTGTAACTAGAAATCATCGCTGCTTGTCAACGCCTCTGCTGCTCTGGGAAGCTAGAACCTGCTGCGTGCATAAATCGAAACCAGGGTATTGTGTCTTGCAAGCCACAGAAGGAAAAGAAGGTAGCAAAGTTGCTTGGAATCTACAGGACGGTGGTACGTACTACCACTGCTCAAGCAGATCTGGCCCGCGATGGGATGACGCAGGTTTTAAACGCCTCCCTGTCTCTCTCTTTCCTTCTCTTCTGCTGCTGGCTATGTCTTCCCCAGCTTGTCTGGGAGCATTCAGACAATAAGCAGTCCTCCTTCTTGAAACCGAGTCCCTGGAAGGGCTGAGCTGAGTGGTCGGCAGACAGGAGACGAGAAACAGGTGGTCGACGACGTGAGCAAGACGGGCCTCGGCCAGGCCATACCAAAACCCACGTCAAGCCTGCCTCGAAACAATAGCGATTCGGCGTCAGATTTCGGTTCCACGGGGCAGGGCAAACAGGCGGCCTTGTTTCTATCGATGGCTGTCAGACAGAGGGAGATGTAATAATGGCCGTATCGTGCAACCCTCTGCGGACACGTGGTTGCGAGGTCATGCGAGAGAGAGACCAGCCAAGAAAACAAAAATACAAGATGCCCCCCCTCTCCAAAAAGAAACCAGAGCAAGGTACTAAGCTGTGTAGTGTGTAGCAAGTTGCTGCTGATGTGAGGAGGAGGTGTGTGTTGTGGGGGGGGGGGGGGGATGGACTTAGGCTTCCCGTCTCTTCCGCAGCTGCTGTGGTGCTCGAGTTAGTGGTGCAGCTGCAGCTGCTGTACCGGCCCATAGCACCTTGACATGCCCTGAGAACGGGGGGTACGTATCCGCTACCCCACCCACCGGCAGCGCCAGCGAGTTCACATCTCCACACAGTTCCGACAGGCCCTCGTCTCCAACGACCTCTCACGTTTCACTGGGCCCAGAACAGAGGAGAACGGGGCACGGCTTTACTGTAACACCCGTCGCCCGCGAATCTTCATGCACATGCTTCTCGAGTCTGTCCATCACCATGCAAGCATACGTCAGATAATCGTGCCATGTACAAAGACGGCCACGTGCACAAACTGTACCACTTCGAACACGAGAAGTTCTGGTGTGTCATACCTTCTTTCTATGACACTACACTATTTCTCTGTCTGCTTCTCTCTCTCTCTCCTACTTGCATACAGACAGAGACACACAAAAGAGAAAAACAGGGACAGTAAATGAAGACAATGTAAATGCAGTCCTCTCATCCGTAAACTCAGAAATGAAGTACTTCTTCAGGGATTACGTAGGAGAATGGAATCACTCAAGGTCCCCGAGGGTCGCTAACAACACAACAACATTGCTTGTGAACTCACGCCCTTGATTAGCTTTGCTCTGCTGAGGTACCCTCGGAAGCTATCCAACTCTATAAAAAGCATCGTGAGCTCTCAGATTCCGAACAAGTGAGCCTCTCGGCTGGCTGAATGGGATCTCCTTACACTCATGGATCACGACTCTCGACAGCACTGGAAATATCACCCGAAGCACACACACACACAGCCATAATATCGAATAAGCTCTCGGCACAGCCAAGCTTTTCTACAGTATGGTGAACGGAAAGCCCAGGTCAAATTACTCCCGGTTCATCGACCAACACGATATCGATCATCTCGGCTGATTCATCCCGCGTCGGTAATTTTGAAAACGATAGTGCCAATCTGGCTTCAGAAAGACATCAACACGTATCGTATTACTCAACTTAATAACACAAATTTAGAATCCTATCACACTATAAAATTGTTCCCGCGGTCAGAGGGGTTCAGCACGGCTGTGCGTGGACGAAGACAGTCGGTCTTAACTATAGATGTGGTATTGTTCTCCTGGCATCCCAGGATGAATAAGTGGGTGGGCCTGGGTATCTCCGGGCCAGACGCAGAGAATCAATGAACAAACAGGAGACGGATCTCTCTGTTCTGGTGATACTAGCAAGACAACTCATAAAATCTTCTAAAGCCTCAAAACATTGATCACCCTGTTTCAACTGATTATTCAGTACTTGATCTGCGTCTTTATCTGTATGACTATTACTCTAGATTCTCCTGTCTAGCCATTGCCTACCGTCTTGTGATTCTCCCTGCGAGCATGCATTGCTTCTCCAGGATCTCTCCTGGGCGCGAACTACCTAGGTATTATAGCACAAGGCGAAACAGAGGGCTCGGTGTCAACCAATCGAAGTGGAATGAAGAGAGAGAAAAAAAAGCACACTGCTGCAATTCTGAACCCTGCTTCGAAACCCTAGTGATAGTCGCCATACGTAATCATGACCTTATGCCTGGCTTACTTCGTAGGCTTAGGGGACTGTTAAGGTGGGAGACTGTTGTCGTAAAGCGACTGTAGCATGGTGCATGAGAAGTAAAGAGGCTCGAAATATGACTGCTGAGACAGCAAGGTGCCCCCAGATCTTGTCATCAGATAAAAAGCCCTTCGTCGTCTTGGCTTTGCTCAACCATGTGTTGCGATCACTGCTCTGTGCCAACGTCTCTCTCTCGATATCTCTACCCGCTCCATCTGCTTTTCACCAATATTCCCTACATACCGCACACGTAGTAAGATAAATAAGGATACGTCATAGCCGCCACACAACGAAGCCACGGTCGCTCCTGTTCAGGTGACTACGATCACCAGTCAAAGCATGTTTCCACCCTTTCCTCACGAAGCGGCACGTCAGCAACAGTCATGACGACGTTGGCAGGATCGAGCCCATATTAGTGTGCGAATTTTGCAAATGGTACGATGACAATTCATCTGCCTTGTTCGTTAATTGTAAAAGGCATCGGCGCCCCCAATTCCTTCGGTCGTGGGCGTGATACAAGAATTCACCCCATAGGTTGATGGTCGCGGGATGGAGAGCCCCCAGGTCGCCACAACTCCTGATGCTATGACGTTCCCTCCTTTCTTATCCGGTCCCCTTCCTTCCATCTCAATTACCTGGTGCTCAAGCATTGTTGCGCGATTCTTGATCATGTGCTTCTCTATGCTTGTCTGGGGAGGCTCGCAATTAATCAGGCCTATACTTGTCTGCGAGCCCACCCTGCACCCGTGGACTTCCAGGTAAATTGGGTGCACTGAAATCACTAATAGCGGCCTCAATGATGAATGTGTTATTGCAAGCAATCCTATCCAGAGGGATGATAATTGGGACTATAGATTTCAGTTATACTGCGCTACCATGGGAAGATGAGTGGGCTTTTCTCGCCTGAGTTATATATCCTCTGCGCCACTTTATTTTATTCTTTTTCTTCTCCATATGTTTACCTCGAGCAATTATCTAAGTATTATCGTCGTTGTAAAGAAGTATGTTAAATTCACCGTATCGTTCTCGTAGGAAAGTAGAGAAGCGTTGGGCAGGTTGCCACGTACTACCAAGTCAGCCCAGGGCATGAATAAGAGCTCTACTCTGATAACCTAGTCGGGTCAAGAAGCTATCTGAGAATATGGCTACCATGAAATAAACGGAGGCAATCGACCCCTTACTAGTGATCTCGAGATTCGTTATTAATTACAGCCAATAAACAAGATCGGTCTGAGAATAATTTCCTCGTTGTTGACCTAGGCATCAAGTCCTTGACATAGAACCGAACAGGTATACGAAATGATCCCCCAATGTCAAGACAATACTGGTGTCCTCAATACAGCAAAACGCATTTTCTGGTGGGAGAGGGCTTACAGGATTTATCCACTTCTCTCTTCCAGCACCCATACCCACCTGCAACAGAACAGATTGGTGGAAACATAAGGGTCCCGCAATTCGTTGACCTGGCCACGTGGAAATGTGCCAGCACGGCTTTGCCCCCTCCTGCTGCTGTGCAATGACGCAAACGCTCAAATGTGTACGTTGTATTTCTGTCTTTAATTTAGTCTGAGGCCTTATAACCAGACATTTTGGTAATGACACGACAGTAACCATCAGCAACATCGACGACATCGACGGCGAGCGAGCCCAAAGGATGAGCCAAGAAGTAATTAAGTTTAGGATTGATGTGCAGAGTTTCCCGTTTGGGAAGTCCTTTCGAGTAGGACCTGACATGATTGGCCTGTGCCCGGGTTCCCTTGGGACTGAGACCCTGCCCACTTGCACGACGTCAGTGACGGGATATTCTAAATACAATGCACCCTAGAGCGGCTTGCTAGGTTACAGCGACATGGTGTGTAGGGCTATGGGTATTGTTGTATCCTGGAATGGGGCCTTCTCTGTAGATCTGTCAGACCAAGGCTTCTCCAGCTGGATCCAATGCACACCCTGAGAGCAAGCCGAGGACCATGTAATCTTGTCTACTACTGCAGCATACATAACGGTTCATGAGTCCCCTGTCTCAATAGGAGCACCCTAGACGATCAGAGTGCTTACGCTCGTTTGGCCAGTGCTGCGCCTCAACACTCCGGTGGGACAAACCCCATAGCTGGGTGGGAGCAGCTTCGAATGTGCTTCCATAATTGGTTAACTCTGCACGTATGTGTTCGCTTTTGTGGGTCGCTCGGGTCGCTATCGCGACCGCTACGATCCTTTTCTGGGCAGTGGCTGTTATGCGACGGGTCCCAGGCAGCTACAACCACGATGGAATGGGGGGTGGGTCAAAGGATTTCCAGCCTTGGGGACTCCGAGCCCTCAGAACTGTGGATTGCATAGGCCAGCAAAAGCTGTGCTGTAAACGGCGTGCCGACTCTGTGCGTGCATGGTATATAGTTACAGCACAATAGAGACAATAGATAAAGAGTCCTCGTCTTCCTCTCCCTGCCATCAAGGGACAAGACCATACATACCCCACTGCTGCTCATATCCTGCTTTACACACTTCCCAAGGGTTCTCATCCCGACTGTCGGCCTCAACGCCTCTGTAAAGAACGGCCTTCGAAAGAGACCGTGCAATCAGAATTGAAGCCTCTGACCATCTATTGTGTGAACAATTTCTTGCCTCTCCTGGTACCTCACCACCACCACCACCCTCTGCGCAGCGGCAGACGGCAGTCAAGATGGGTCTCTTCCACAAGTCAGGGAGCAGCGGCTCCTCCAACCACACATGCCCAACCCTCTCTCTTTACGAGTCGAATACGGATCCTATCACCGGGTCCTGGACATTTCACAAACTCAACCTCGTCATCTCGGGCGCGGCCGTTGCCTTCTCATGCGTTTCTATCCTCATACTCATGGTGAACCATGCAATGCACCTCAGCAAGCCGAATGAACAGCTAAAGTCAGTTTGTTTTCATTCCATTCCTCCTAACTGCACAGCCATAGAGTGCGCTCTCCTAGTGAAGAGAAAAAAAGGAGAGAGAGAGAGAGAGAAAACAATAAAACACTGGAGTAATTACTGACAAGGACTTTGTGATGATGATTACCAGAATCATGCGCATCTGCCTCTTGATCCCCGTGTACGGCATACTCTGCTTCCTCTCCGTGCTCGCTCCCGAATCATACGTCTACCTCCACCCATGGACGGATGTCGCACAGGCGGTGGCCCTGGGCTACTTCTTCCTCCTCCTGTGCGAGCTGGTCTCGCCCAACGACAACGAGCGCGATACCTTTTTCGCCGCGCTCAAGGTGCCCGCCAAGAAAAACAGGAGGGGCGGCGGATCCTCACCGCAGGATGGACTGACCTGGTACAGGGTAAGTCGAAGAGAAACCTGTTGTGGATCTTGAGAGATCCTGGCGTGCCTCCACATCCCATGCTGACACCTGGTGGTTCTGTGTACAGAGGAAGTGGATTGCCATCTTCCAGTTCACTCCCGTCTCCATACTGGTTGCCATCTTCACCTGCATCACTCAGGCGGCCAAGGTATACTGTCTGACCAGCAGCAAGCCATACTTTGCGCACTTATGGGTAAGTTGGTCGTGTTTTCCTTTTTGGTATATATCCAAAATAATTCATCACTAACATCGTCTCATCTTTCCTTTCCCACAGCTGAACATAATCCATTTCCTCTCCCTCGCCATCGCCGTCATGTCCGTCCTCCAGTTCTACAAGGCCCTCCGCAGCGAGCTCTCCAACCACAAGCCCCTCGCTAAGCTCCTCGCCTTCAAGCTCCTCGTCTTCTTCAACTTCGTCCTGCAGATCATCTTCATGATCCTCAACGGCGTCAGCCCCTCGCCCCTCGAGCCCACCTCCCGGCTCAGCTACTCCGACATGACCGTCGGCATCCCCATGCTCGTCAACTGCCTCCTCATGGTCCCCTTCAGCGTCTTCTTCCACTGGGCCTACGACGTCAAGCCATACCGCCTTTCCGGAAACACCGCCACCGCTGCCGCGGCCGACCTCGAGGAGATGCGCCCGGCGGCCGGCGGCGCAGGTGGCATCCCTCCCCGCCTCCCGCCTACCCACTACCAGGGCGGACCCCTGGGCATCAAGGCGTGGCTCTGGATCTGGAACCCCATGGAGCTGATCCGCGCCATCGCCTTTTCGTTCACCATGTTCTCTGAGAGCAGGCAGGGTGGTGGCTCGGGGGCTGGAAAGGGCGCCTATGTCTACGAGCAGAGCCCGAGCCTGGCGGACCAGCGTACCAGCTATGAGGGGGCTCATGACGGCAGGGACGCGTATGGAGGGGCAGGACGGGCTGGCGGGTCTCGATATGACGGTTAAGGATGGATGGAAATATTCGGGCGTGTGATGATTCGGGATGGGACAACATTGCGTCGTCTCGTTTACCAGAAGAGGCTCTATTTTTTTGGGATTTATAGCACCGGGGGGGGGGTTTTCTTCTTTTTCATTAATTACCTTTTGTGATATCCTGAGAAGCTAGAGGTTGTTGAGAATATTGAAGTCGTGAATGATGATTTCCACTCTTCGACGCGGTGCATGTGCAGCCGGATGGATTCAATCATTACGGATTCGTCACTATTTATTTTAGACGACACATCGACGAAACAATGTTCCGCATTATGCAGGTGGTTTCTTTGAGAGCACTAATTACCGCAGTTTTGAACCCGGTTCTTCATATTTCTTCAACGCTTCTTTAACTTGCTACACAAAAGTATATTATATATATATATATATATATATATATATATATATATATATATATATATATATATATATATTCAGAGCAACAATGGGAGTCTTCTTCTTCATCTCGAGTATATGGCTGTCTACATGAAACGAAAGTCTGGGGGTATCTCGAGGTATCAAACCAAAAAGCAAAGGCGACGAAATAACGACTGTCAACCAGCGTTTATCCAAAAAAGCAGAACAAGGGGGGGAAACATCAATAATGGTAGCCATCATCTCTGGGTTCAAGAGGAATGGGAAAGCAACCAAAACAAAATTTCAAGCATTCAGCTTAACAACACCAGCCGAGATGCTCATGTCGACCGTGTGCAGACACCTCCCGGCGCCGCAGTTAGCATGAAACAGCAGCACATCACCGCCAGGCGTAGAGCTGGCGCCGCCGGGGCTCGTGAGCCCGTAGTCGCCCGTGGCCAGCAGCTGGCCCTTGCGCGTGTACGGGCCCGTGATGCTGGTGGCGACGGCGTACTTCACGTCGTAAGCCGTGTCGGTGAAGCAGTGGCTGCTGTAGAAGAGGATGTAGTGGCCGTCCGAGGTGCCGATGATGTAGGGGGCCTCGATGAGCGGGCCGTCGTCGGACTCGCGGTCGAGGATCTGCACGGGGCTGCCCACGGGGGTGACCCAGTCGTTTACGTTCATCTCCTGCAGCATGATCGGGGTGCTGTGGATGGGGGCTATGCCGTTGCCGCAGTCTCCTCCGTTTCCCACGCTGTTGCCGTCCCTGTGTGGAAATTGAGGATAAGTTTTTTTTGTTTCCAAGTGGTCACATGGAAGAAATCGGTCCATAGTTTGAAAGTAGGCCAGAGAGAGCATTACTTACTCCTTGTAAACGAGGTAACGCTTGTTGTTGGGTTCATCATAGTACATGGAAGAGTCTATGGCGCCTCCAGTGCTGGCAACATCAGGACAGACGACAGGCGTGTCATGGGGCGTGTAGGGCCCCGCGATGTTATGCGAGGTCGCAATGCCCACGCAGTGGTGCGCCGTGTTGCTGGCCAGCTCGCCCGAGTACGTCAGGACATACAGGCTCTGCGACTCTGGCGGCATCCTCTTGACATCTGGGGCCCAGTTGTCGACGCCAGAGGTCCAGGCGCCGCTGGTGGGGAGGGCATCTTGGTTCAGCCAGGTCCAGGGCCCGTCCGGCGAGCTGGACTTGGCTACCTGGATGTTGAAGCCGTTGCCTGTGGTGGCAAAGGCATACCAGGTGCCGTCCCATGCCTGAAAGATATTGTCGTTCATCGTCAGCAACAGCAAGGTACTTTATATAGGAGAGGAAACATGAACAAGTATGCGAGAAGATTTATGTTGTTTTACTTGCCTGTTCGATAGCAGGGTCGGGAAAGTCCTTGTTGATGGCCAGCAGTTCTGTCCTCTTCTCGTGAGAGTTTACAGCAGGAGAAGACTCCAACGGAACTCCGATGACAGACCCAGAGAGTGAGCCCAGGAGAAGACCTAGTACTGCAAGTCCGGAGTGCCCCGCCATGGTTGATTGAGGGAAAGGTGATTAAATGATCAAGTTGATGAACCGGCACACAGCTTCTTCTCTTCCTTCATGCACACAAAGAACTAATCAAAGGAGAGATAGGCTGTGAACAGCAGTCGTAACAGATGATGATGAGATTTGGCCTTGGGCATGTTGTAATATGTGTTCACCCTCGAGAAACAGCCAACTACCTCCCTTAAGTAAGTAGCACCGCATGCTTTTCTCCCCCATCGTAGTCCGCCTCCCGGAACGCCCTGTTCTCGTGAGCATGCTGGCAAGGGCCTCAATGACGGCATGGCTCTCGCCGATCCCTACAGCTGCGAGGAAGGTCTTTTTGCTCCTCAGGCGCCACCCTCGAACACCACCTGGGGCGCCATCATTCCCCCCCCCCCCCCGTCCAGGCATTAATTGGGTGTGTATGTGAGTAAGTAGTCAACAGACCCCAAAAAGGGCCGAGGTCTGGATCGGCACTCCTTGCATATGTCATACATAAGGTAGGACTGCGGTGAGCAACGGGGCCGCCACGAATCAGGCCGGAGGAGGCTGCTTGGGGTCCACGAGGGAAGTTCGTGGTCCATGGCGCTCCGCGGAGGAGGGGAATGTCCTGCAGGAGAGAATGGCCTGGCCGCACCCGACTGCTTGTCACCTTCTGGAAAGGAGGGTTGCATACAGGACAAGGAGCGTCATGTCTGCCCAAGGATAAGAGGGTATCGGTATCCAGATGGCTTCGTGGTCATGTGCTCAGGTTTTCAGGACCCGCGGGACTCGTTGGGAGGTAATGGGATGCCCCTGCTGTACCAAACACTGTACGAAGAGAGAGACATGTGGGTGGTGGTTCAAGATCGAGGAAGTGTGAGCAGTGTTGTCTCTTACCTAATAGCTGCTCACAATGACCTCTATCTCGAGTCATTCTACATAACCAGGTGGCCCCAAAAGTCTGTTCACACAACATACGCCGGTGAACTGCCGATCTCTCGTCTTCAGAGTCCAGAGCAGAAGGCGGAGTAGAACCAGAAGAAGAAGAATGGAAGCCACCACGTCAGAGCCCACGAGATCAAAGAGTGAAAGGGGTGGCGGTGACATGCAACACACCCAACCAGTCCAAAACAGCTGCTTGGGACCTAGCCCTGCAAGGTGAGCCTGTGTTACCCACAATGTCCGGCGTCGTGATAGGATGCACAAGATATGCACCTCTTCCGAAGGGCTGGAGGGGAGGAAGAGATGGCGTGCCGTGGCTTGTCAAGCCTTCTTGATAGGTTGCGTCGCTCCGGACCCAGGCCGAGGGTGGTGATGGTGGTGGTGGGGAAGACACCGGATTAGCTCGAAAAGGTTGTACTTAAGCATGCAAGTAAGCATGCATCTTTCAGCAGCCCGAGAAAAGAAGGAAGAAGAAGGAAGAAAATCTGAGGTGCGGGGTGTGACGTGCGTCTCCCCCCAGGGTAGGTTGTAGATGCGACGTCCTGACTATGCGCGGCCAGTCTTTACCAAGTCCCATGATTGATCACGGGAATACCCGAAGCAGACTATTGAATATCTGCCCCTGTCTTCAGGCAGCCTTATGCCGGCACTTGATGGATAGCTGCGTGCGGAGGTTTTGTCCAAGTAAATTATTTCTTTTTTTTTTTTTTTTTAGAAAGAAAAGGTGCAGGCGGGAGGAGATTGATTAATAGATCGATCCTCCGATCAAGTTGCCTTGTTGGTAGTAGTAATTAATACATGAAAAGCTGTCAGCAAAAGACACAGCAGTAATTACATAATTGATCCTGTAGTATAATTAATATATCGTAATTACGGTACACTGGCGAGAAGATGAATGCTGATCGCCAACCGGGAGGGAAACACATGTATCACTCCATCCCTCGCCCTGCAAGACCCCCTGCCGGATACCTTTGGTAAAACCTGTTGATCAAGCTGTCGATGACGAACCTCGATGGAATAAATGTCTAGACCATCAGATGAGCGCTACTGCACTCTTGTTCACAGCAGGAAAACCCGCGGGTGGTCTCCTCCACGGTTGCTTACTCGCCGACTGCAGACCAGATTCTGACCAGTGAAACAAAAGGACATATAGCCATGTCAGCTTTTGGCCTCCAAATCCCCCGCGCGCTCAGAGTTCCTCTCCAATCATGGAATGACAGATCGCTCGCAGGCCCACACAAGGGTGTCTTTGATGACTGTCGATCGGGACCCGTGGACAGAGAAGTGCGAGCGCGCCGCCCCCCCCCCCCAAAAAAAAAAATCCCAACCCACCAGACGGCCTTTTCTTACTCATATTTTGGGGCTGGCGGGAATAACGTCATGAAGGAGAATATCTTCAAGATGGCGTGCCAAGCCTCGATCTGGCGCGGGTACCCCTATGGCTTGAGTGTCATCTGCTCATTTTTCCTTTGGTTGAGAAGACATTGAAGAGCACACGACCTTAGGAGGTAAGAGAGGGGGGTCTTTTTATCCCTAGGGCCCCCCCTCCTCATCTGAGGGAACGTGTGTCTCGGCAGCTGTAGTATTGGCCGGGCAACATTTCCCTCGACCCTTCTTTATGTTTGTATCTGGCCTCATGGTACTTATGTGATAATTCTGTACAAGTACAGTACTTATTACATGAATACTAATTAGCAACTATCCTATAATCATAGAATTTACCTTGGACGTCTCCTCTTCTACGTCACCTGATGCATGTCAATATAACGGTATTTCTAATTACTAGAAAATGATGCTATATCTCGAGACCAAGAGTCAGACCGCCCTTCTCCAACACGTGATGGAAATTCAATGCTGAGATATAGAGCCCGGTCTATAATAGCCAGATTTAATCAATCTGATCTGAGCTGGTGATGCCTCGGCACCCTCCTTTTGCGCCAGGAACGTAATCTCATTGGGCCACGTAGGATTCTACCAAGTATGAATGTGTGTGCACTCAATAAAGTACTCGGTTGTCTGCACTAGAGTGTGTGAACGGGCAGGCAGCGCCGATCCAAGTTTTGCATCGTAGCAGCACTTACATGTAAGAGTGGCAAGATGTGGGGAATGGGAATGGATTATTGCTTGCAGAGACAAAACCTATGAGGCTCCAGATGTTGAGAATGCTGGTCTCGCCCGGGGCAGAAGCCTTGGAAGTTGTAATGAACAAAGACGTCGATTTCTCTTGATAATTACTCTTCTACCTATGTACCAACCGCTTTGGTTGGGATCTTATCGAGCCGGTGGTGGGCTTATAATCAACAAGAAAGTATAGTCTAGTGCCAGGATCATTTGAAGTTGATTTTCATAACCTCAAATTGTTCTGATGATATAATTACGTCCCATAAGCGGACATTTTAGATACGTTCAGCAGGCACCTTGTGCAATTGTCCCAAGCGCACTCGAGCATATAATGAACGGGCCTCTTTCTTTGACAAAATAATTAATACCAGAAAACACTGTTAATTGCCACTCAGAATTCGCAGATAGAAATGTGAACAGTCGTGTCAGAAACACAATCGGTATTGATTGTCCAGGCCGAGCTGCCATTGGCAAACGTCGGTACGAAAGGTAGATATCAAAAGTCCAGGTCCAGGCACATCATACATCTTAGATACATGGACACCCAGACATAAGGATCAACCATCTAACAGGAGAAAAGAAAAGTGGCTGTCGAAACACCTGCTCGACGACGGGGCAGCTGGCTCATCCCATGTTTCACAGCAGCTTGTTCCCACGCCAGAACCGTAAGCCTTTTCCCCAAAAAAGACTCCTTTCCATGTATAGCCTCAGCTTTCCCCAAACCACCCATATGAAATTGTGTCGTCCCCAATCGAATTGAACCTCGAGTCTGGCCCTGAGCTCTGGCAGATGCAAGGAATGCAAGCAAGGGGACCCTCTAGTGCCGGTGGTGAGGAGACTGGTGGCGAGCCATATGGTCATGGACATGAGCATTGCCATCCGACCTCCTCTTCTTCTTCTTGTCGCACTGCTTGACGAGCGTTGTGGCTGCCGGGGCAGCAGCAGATGATGGTGGCGCAGGGTCTACATCCTTAACCGCAGCAGGGGCTGTCGTGAACGTTAATGATGACGAAGCCCCGGAAACATCGTCAGAAGACGCCGGAGTAGTTTCTGTTGCAGCAACAGCAGGCGACGTGACATCTCCTGCCCCGCTGCCTTCCTCTGCAGGCGAGACAATGCTACTGCTCGAAGGAGAAGCAAGGGCTGCACTGGCCGCCCCGACACTTCCCTTGGACATGCCCCAGCCTTTGAGCGGGTTGTTGCCAGGAAGAGCCGCCAGCCCAGAGTAGATGTTTTCCTTGACGGGGGATGCCACGTTGCAGGTGCTGCTCTTGTCGCGCACCGTCACGCCAGGGCAGGTATCCATGCCAATATCCCCCGCGTTACATGTGTCAATGATATTCTGCAGCACCTCGGTGTCCCAGGCGGCCATGAAGTCGCCGTGGGCCGAGCAGCCAGACAGGTCGCCGTTGGAGAGAACAAAGGGCTGCGAGCCTGAGTTGGGCGTCCAGCGGTCCGCAAAGACCTGGGTGTTCCAGTAGGCCTCGAAGAACAAGTGCGGGACGTGGGTGAAGCCCTCGGGGCAGTTCTGCTTGCCCGTGGTGGAGTCTGTGGTCGGGAAGACCATGTTGTTCTCGTAGTCGGCGAGGCTCTTGGAGGGGTCGTAGCAGGAGGGGAAGTGAAGGTCCTGGCGGAGAGGCGAGTAGAGACCATCACACTCGGCGCTGTTTGAAGATGCCCGAAAGTCAGCTGTTGTTTCTTATTTCTTTTCTTCTTCTTCTTTGTGTAAAAGGAGAATACAGAGGTGAAAAAGTGTAGTCAAGCCATGTGCATCAAGGCAAAGATTGCTCTTGCTCAGCATAATCCAGACGTACAATGGAAAACCCTGACCAGCCCCCTGGTTGACCTGGTCCTGAATGCCAGCAGTCGAGCCATCCGACACCGACGCCCATTCCCAAGAGGCAGGCTCATAGCTGGACCGAGGGCAGGTCCACTGCGTTGGCTGGATGCCGGATGAGTTGCCCGCGTCGAGCTGAAGAGATCCGTAGAAGTTGGGGCACTCTCGAAGGCTGGCATCTCCACTGGTCATCTGAAGTCCCACGGGGAACGCAACGACATCGTCATCGGTGGCTATCGAGGAAGGTCAGTCTTTGTATGGCAACAGAGGAAGGCATAGGGAATAGCGGGAGTATCGTGGAGAAGTTGTCTTGTCTCCAGTGTGTCACATGAAGTAGAAGCTGCGCATCAACTTCGTCAAGCCAGCCCAAATGTCAACGTACGCTCAAAAAAGTAGTAGATGTTGGCATAATACAGATCCACCGGCTCGACCGTCTCGTTGTCGCTGTCGTAGAAATAAAGCTTGGGGAACCAGTAGGCACTGTTGTCCCCCCTCCACCAGGGCGCTGCTGCAGTTGGACTTCATCAGGTCCTCGCCCGTCGCGCTGATGCCCATGTTGGACCCGCCCTGGATGGTGTGGACATGGCTCGAGACCTTGCTGTACGAGACGATGGGGTCCACGCGGCCTTCCATGAGCGGTCCGTCGCCGTAGAAGCGGAGAACGGCAAAGGTGCGCTCGTCTTGGGCTGCCCTAACGGTGGCAGTCAGAGCTGCTGCTGTGACGAGTGTGGCTCTCATGGTGTCTTGCGTTGGGGCGGGGTGTTGTTGAATCGTTCTCTGGGGGGAAAAAATGTATGGAGAAGTGAATGCTTGTTTCTGAACAGAAAATGGCTGTCACTGGGACAGAGATTGAAGAAGAGTTGCGAAAGGTCAAGCCCCATATACTGTGGTCATACAGTATACCCTGTTGCTGAAGGAGAGTACAGAACAGAAAAGAGGAGAAAAATGAAGGGAATGTGTGATCTCACGAGACCATCAACCAAGGAACGTAAGTTGACGGCAAGTCAAGCCCGTCAACAAAGGGAGCGAAGAATAATGAAGGAAGAAAAACTGCGCAGAGAACAGAAAGAGAGCAAGAGAAGAAGAGACAAGAATAAAGTGCATGGGGAGAAGGAGGCAATAATTAGTACAAGTACGAAGACAGAGCAGAGGATGTGGACGAACGATCGAGCCTACATCCAAGATGGGCAAGGCGCCAACATGCCATCCATCCCACTGTGGCATCAGCCATCTACACAACCACCACTACAATGTTCTACTTCCGGTACTGCGTTGAATGCAAGCTGCAGGGAGGGGCCGCCGCCCACGGACCCATTCTCTATTCTGATACTGCCCCCCCCCCTTCCTCAACCCCCTTGTGAGTGCATAGCACATTACCAGAACTAGGAGGAGGAGCAGGAGGGATGGAAGCCCAGAGCTGAAGCGCTCTAGAGGGCATGCTTATTTAGATAGACGTACAAGGGGGGCCTGTAACTTGAGCCGCCTCCCCTGCATTTATCTACCCGTGGCGGCGGCGCCTATCCATGTATCATGAAAAAAAAAAAAAAAAAAAGGCCGTCAGAACTAAGTTGTTCCGGGAAACCCAGGCTTGAGAGGAGGAACGAGAAGGTTCAATTTTAAATTCGAGGGGGGCTCTACCCACGCGAGAATGAGAAGGATGTTGCTGCTCCCAAGCTTTGTCAGAATCGGATTTGTTGGAATATGATAATATCCTCTACCTCTCTACCTTAACCTCGACACCATGCGATGTTACCATTCACACATGCTGAAAGTTTCCCCCTGCGTGGAAGAGGTCTTCCTTTTGGTCACGACCTGCCGGCCTACCAAGCCAGATAGCCAGCGCTTGGCTTGTCCTGACGGGGAAAAGATGTTGAGCCAACAGGACGTGAGCTGGAAAAGTAAAAGAAGAGATAATCCGTGTGGTGTGTCATCATCGAGCCCGCCACACATCAATGTCAAACAACCGAAAAGTCTGTGGTGTGGGTGTGTGTTCATCGAGTCAGAAAAGCGGTTCGGGCGGTCCAATCAGTGCTGATGGCACGAGTCTGACCTCTCTCTGCAGAGACGAGAGAGAAGAGGTAATGGGAGGGAGGAATAAATAGGGGTGGAGGGGGGCCACGCCACATCTGCACGGGCGGCACACTCTGAAGCGAGGTCCGTTCGCTAGGTACCTATCATGTGTAATATTCAAGGGCTTTCCGCCCCAGAGCGCGTACTTCAGCGATTATCTAGCATCCGTTGAAAAAGTAGTAGTATGAGCAGTAGTAGTCTGTATTCTTAAACGTTTCGGAGCCGACTCACTCGCTCTTAATTATCACAGGATCATATAGAAAGCACAGCACTGGAGAAAGAGATATCAGCAACATACGCGTGGGCCTAGACCACCGTTGTCCAGCTGATTCCGAGCATCGCAACCACGACCCCCTCAGTGGAGTCCAGGAATCAATACAGTGGGCATTCAATCTATCGGAGCGTTTCAATCTTGCAGTTTGGGGGGGAAGGGGGGGGGGGGCAAATAAGCTTCTTGTGATCTGTCGGGGGCCAACGATCCCGGAAACAAAACATGTTTATTCGATCTTCAGGGTTCTCATTGATATGTGTTTATAAATATATGTCTAATTGGAACATGACCATCATGACATCCCCACCTGTAGCCGCTGATCTCCCCCCCCCCCCCCCCCCCTCCGCCCACCTGTAGCGGCTCGTCCCTTTTCGGCGGAAAAGACAACGGGGATTCATTGCGCCAAGGACAAAATATTCCGAAACACTACTCAAGAAGACAGCGGATCTGACTACCTAGCCCCCTGCTCGTCCATGAATGGTTGAGGAGGAGAAGCCAAAAAATTCCCGAGGGTTGGCTCGAAGTGGTGTGTAAAAATCTTGCTTTGGTTGTAAAGGAAAAATTGTCAAGATGACTGGATTGGTTACAGCTCAGGTAAAATTTATTCAGAAAGGGGCCCCCCCTCCCCCACGCGCGGTCCTGTTTCAAACTTTAATAGTCTCGCAGCCCGGGCTGCAAGAGATTCCTAATCCTGCTATGATCTAGGCCCGTCTTAGGAGAATGGGAATATGGAGGGTGGGGGTCTTATCACTGACCAGCCTGACCACACCCTCCTACGAATTATGCAGTCCAGTCAGCGATTACATGAATACAAGTTGTGCATTCCCAGTGTGGTCATGAAGAAAAAATGGGAGGTAATCACCATGGGGAGGTGCTGGCATGGCATTGAAGAAAAGGCATTCAGATCACAAATTGCAGTGACATTTGGAGTGACCTAGACTTGTATACACAATCATAAAGTGTATATACGGGTAGGAATGCAGCACAACGCTCGCTCAAACCCCCCCAACAGCCGCCGACGGGTTGAAATCAGCCATAGACAGCACCACACTTTCCAGGCCACCTTCTACTCGTCCACCTCATTGGGCCAACAGCTGCTGACCTCCAGCCTCCCGTCCTGCGCCTGGAATGCTAGCACCGGCGTCCCGAACTGCAGCGGGTTTCCCTCCCAGACCACAATGTCACCGCTCGCCTCGAGGCCCAGGATCTGCTCAATGTTGGTCGAGACGAGCGCCAGCGCGTCACGCTCGCTTAGGCCTGCATACTTGGCGGCCCAGGATGCCTCGAGGGCCGTGGACTGGATGCGCGAATCGCCGGGAGGTCCTAGATTGGGAAGGAGAGCTTGTGAGCAAGTCTATTACATCGGGAAGGGGAGAAAGCAAAAAGAAAAGGAAAGGGAAGGAAAGTTCCTAAAGAGAAAAACAGGTAAAGTGTGTACTTACCACCTTGAGTGAGGATCGCAATACCAAAGAATACCCCCGCCTCTCTCAGGACATCTGCAGGGCTCCTGCTAAGGGGAGGCCCGGGCAACGAATTAATTTTGGTCCAGCTGTCTGGACCGGGGCGGGTCGCCGTCAGGATCAGAGGAACATTGGCTTCCGCAATCTCCCGTGCGAACTGAAAGGTCGAGACAAGCATTAATTTTCAGCAAGAAAGCCTTTTTACAGAGAGTAGATGAGTATGCTCATGCGGGCTCGACTTACAAGAGGCGCTTCATGCCCTCCTAAGATGACAACATTGACATCAGGGTAGTCCTTTTTTAGTAAGATTGTCTGCTGGATATCGTGCTGCTCTCAGACTTCTCATTAGGACAACGAAGACAGAATCAACAGGGCACATGGGTGGGTGAGCAATGGGACTTACATTCGAGGCAGCGTTGATTACTAGGGGCATCGAACCATTGGCAACCAAGGTCCATGGGTTCAGAGCATCAGCGTCATCCGCCCCCTTCTTGGCACTCCGTCCAGCCTTGACGAGCGCCCTGAGCTTCTCGATGGCCATACTAACAGCACCATCATTTGCCTTGGCCTCTTGGCCCAGCACAACATGCATGGCGACGTCTTCCTGGAACAGACCGCCGTTGAGAAGCGTGCTGTGCAGTCCCGTCCTCAGACCAGTAGACACACCCGTGATCAGTCCGCCCTTTGTAACAGGTGCCTGGACAGCCCGGGTAACGCCCCCTAGCCTGGCGCGCGCAAAGGCTTTGGCCTTGACCTCACCGCCTGCCAGGCTGACGGCATATTTCGCATAGTCAATATTATCTGCGTCCTTGGCCTCCTGGGGCTTGATCACATCGACCAGACCGTCGCCGGTGTCTGGATTCGTGGTGATCTCGGCGAGGCCCAAAGCGGATGTCACAGCCGTCAAGCCACGAGTGACATGGGCATTCTTGAGGCGGATGTGGACGATATGGTCGTTGTCATCTGTGAGCTGGACAGCAGTGTTGGCGCAGTCTCCGCCCTCACTAGGACCCAGACAGACGACCTGGCCGTCCTGGATGATGAGCATGAGGTTTGACTTTGGGGTCGACAACCAGGATTCGCCGTCAGTTGTGGGCATCATGTCCGGCCTCTCGTCCAGAAACGACTTGGTAATTCCGCTGATCACAAAGGTCTGGCCTGGCCTGCGCACGTCGGCGCAGACCTGCGACCTCTCCTCCTCATCGATCGTGGCGCGCATTTCAGGCTGTCCCGCGCCCCTGTGCACATCGTCAACGGCCTCGAAAACAACACGTGCAGTGTTCTCCTCGACTTTGACGGGGTCCAGGGCCGCCACGCCGTCGATGTAGACCTGCTTTGGCGTGGCACCGACGGAGAGAGGATGCGAATCCCAGATTACAAGGTCGGCATCATATCCTGCTCGCGTATAGCCCACCCGGAAATCGAGGTCGATGGCTCTGGCTGGGATGGAAGTAATGGACTGCAGTGCCTTATCCGCCGGTAGGCCAAAGGAATGGCCCACAGCTGCCTGGAGCCGCAGATACTGCGCCGAGAGGTCCTCCTCAGCATTATCAGACTTGTAAGCCACCGGTACGCCGTGGTCATTGAGGATCTTGCCGGCATAAAGGCTGGGGGCGTACGCCTCTTGCTTGTAGAGTGAGAACTCTGCAAATGTCGCGACTGTGATGTTCCTACCACACGCATTCAAGGTCAACGTCGTGATACAATGACAAGAAGGAAGAAGAAAAAAGTCAGTGGTGAGGATAGGATGCGGATGAGAAAAACATACTCGCCATACTCCTTCAACATCTCAGGGACCTGCCAGGCCTCAATGGCGTGGTGAAAAGCCCGGACTCTGAAGCCGAACTCGTGGGATACACGTAGCATGGTCTCCATGTCCTCGGGCTCGTAGCAGTGGTTATGCATGGCCACACGGCCCCTGAGCATGGCTGCTGTGCTCTCCAGCTCGAGTTCCTCGGGAAACCCGCCCTTGTCAGCCAGCAGGCTCACCCTGGCCTCAGTGCTGCTGCTCCTCGCTGCTATGTGGGCGCCCTCGCACCACGCGTCCTGTTTGTCGATGAGGTCCTTGGCCCTCGCGAGCCACTTCCGCAGAACCCACACATTGCCCATCCTCGTATGCCCATATTCCCCTCTTTGGGTTCTCACCACATGCCATCTTCATGTACCGGTGTCTCTCAGCCGGGTCGATGCCATGGTCCAGTAGCATCTCCTCGACCACATACTCGCCGTGCGGCCCAGCCTTCACCGCGTTCTTCACGACAGCACCCTCACCACCCATGATGTTGGCGCTGCCCGGGATGATCAGACTGGACGTGACGCCGCCCGAGGCGATCAGTCTGGTGGCCACATCGTAGGCCTTCATGCCGTCGATGGCGCTCACAAAGGGCGTGAGCGGGCCAAAGTCGGGATGCATCTCGTTGGAGTCTTCTGTGGCGTCGGTATTGGGCCAGGCCATGACCAGATGGTGTGCGTGCATGTCGACCAGGCCGGGCGTCACGTATGCCCCGCGGAGATCAACTACCTTTGTGTCTTTGTCGACGTCCACGACCGCACCAGCAGAGGAGACTGATGTGATGAGACCCCGGGAGAAGACAATGTCGACAGCACCCTCGAGGAAAGCCTCGCCGTCAAAGAGCGTCGCGTTGCGCAGCACCACCGTCCCGGCCTGACCGCTCACATCGTTCCATCTCGGGTTCTCGCTGCGGGCCCGGGGCTCGATCCTAGCCGGGAACGTAGCGAGGGCCGCGCAGGACGCCAAGCCTGCCTCGAACTTCTTCTCCTCGAGGGCCGACAGGACAGCTCGAGGCTGTTGGCCTCGTGTGCGGCTGTTCCATAGGTACAGCCAGGACAGCTGGATGGCGAGGAGCAGGACCACGACGAGGCGGACCGAGAGGGTCCTGCGCAGATGGCGGCGGCCTGGCTGGACTTTGGGATATGCGTGTGCTTCATGGTAAGCTGGAGGGGCCGGTGATGAGCTGACTGGCAGCTTGTCACTGCTACTGAAGCCGCCCATCATCCTTGGGAGCGAGGATAGACCCCTCAATTGGTGGGCGGGAGCGAGTAATGTTGACTATTGTTCTGTGGCAGGAGGTGGCTCACTCGAGAAGGTGCTATGCTGAGTGCTGTCAATGTGGGAAGGAGCAGGGCTAGTGTGTCATGCCAGCTAACACCTGCAGATATCCTCCCTGATGTGCTCCAATTCCACAGTCTGTGCTGTGTTAATGTTGTCAATATTGTGTTTTCAAGGTATAATCCATAACAAGGCCGACAAGAGAGGTTCTTATTCAAAAATAAAAGAAAACAAAAAGCATCGGATCACCCCCCTTCCAACGTCAATCCTGAGAAGGAAGGAGCTGCTGCATGAGGGTCTAAAAGTGGAGGGGACCCCTGGGTGGATAGCACCTGCTAGGGGGCCCTGTAGTAGGTCTGCTGTAGCCCCTACCATAGCACTATCACTGTATCTTGTGCCTGCGAGTCCAAGTAATTGTAGCCCTGATGCCGGTGCAGTGGCAGGGATACAGATCCTCTATCACATGTAACATCAACAATTCCTTCAACGTCTTGTCCTCCGGCAAATTCAATGTTGACCCACTGCAGGTGAGGCTCCAGGGCTTGAAAATGGGCTATTTGACCAAATCTTTGTATGGAAAATGGATTGTGCTGTAACCCACAGTTGTGGACAGCAGGTTTCATCCCTGTGTTGGCCCAGTATGCATTATTTCACAGCCTCCCCAGAAAGTAGCATATTCCATGAGCTGTAATGACTTGGAAATCGCAATGAAATATATGGGCGTACGTGAAGAAGACAGTTGAGCCTAGTAAAAACTTGCTTGTTAGGTTCTACCTCGGAGAGAACGTACACAGGACCAGCAGATTTATTCTCCAGAAGCTCAACAGCACATTTTCCAGAGACCATAAGCAGATAGTCAAAAGTGTGACAGAACAAATATCTATATTCTATGCTATTTGTAACCAATGAGACTTTCCTAGAGAAATTCTAAAGGGGCATGTAATCTATATCCTGCCAATAACCACCCAAACACCACATAAAAACCGGGCACTCTTCCTTCTTCAAAGCTCAGCTTCCTCGTTCGCCCCAGCAGCCACCTCCGGCAGCCTCCTCTCATCATCTCCCCTCTCCGCCGCGTGGGAAGCCGACATCTCGCTCGCCCCATCCAGATCCCGCAGTATACGTCCCCCCCCCTCGCACTCTCCACATCTATTCCACTGCGCACGCTCCGCCTCAGAATCCACCTGAAGACATACACCAGCGCCTGTGCCAAGAACACCTGCTCCATGGTATACAGCAGCACAGGGATCTGCAGATAGGCCCTCGTCAGCTCGTCCTGGCCCGACCACATGGCCGCCACCAGCGGGATGCCGACGCCGGTGGTCTTGGCCGCGCCGCAGAAGCACACGGCGACGGCCTGCTCCTTTGACATTTGCCGGGGGTGGATAAAGTGCCTGATGGGCCGCGGGATGGAAACACCCGCGAGTCGGGGTCCTATCGCCTTCTTGGCGAGGTCGTATGGCGGCCGTGCAAGTACGAAACAGATTACGGTGAACAGGATGTAGAGCCCGATGTCCATGAAGACGATGAAGATGATAGAGGCCTTGGGCATGGTGTAGAGGGCACCAGTCTTGAAGGCATTGGAGAAGGTGGACCTGATAAAACACAAGCACATGGTCAGCGTCTTCCTCTCGTTGGTATGATCAGAGATGACCGGGGAAAACGTAATGAATGCGAGGGTTTGTGAAGTAATTAATCATCAATACTGACCATATCAGGGTACAGAGGAAGAAGGTCGACAGCTTCCCGAGTTTCAGGCGCGTCACGCACCACACAACCTGCTTCTCAAACAATGCCCGGACCGCCTGTCCTACCACGAAGGGCAGGATGACCGTGAGACCCATCTTTTCGGCAACACCACTATACATTGCGCCCAGGGTGCTAGGCGACGCTGGCATCCACGGTTCAAACTCGGGCCTGCGTGGGATGAGAGCGTATATAAGCCCTGGGCTGATAAAAGAACCAAACACGTTTCCAATGACCACTTCGATGATGGCCGCCGCGTCGTCGCCCCCCGCGTTACGGGTCATGACGACGTTGGAAGAAATCGTGGTGGGGAGACAGCTCGTCACCAGCATCCCGATGAGCACGGGGATCTCGATGGTGTGAGTCTTCAGGTCGCCAGCGGCGATGATGATCCACATGATAACTTCTCAAACGGGCTTCTGGGTCAGCAAGGAATCGAACCCTAAGCACGCTCACACACAGGAAGACAAAAACAGGTTCTTGGTGGCAAGACTGACCCAGCCAGATCACAGGTATAACAACGAAGCTGATTCCCTGGACTGTGATATGCAGTCGCCAGTTGAAGAGGTTCTCGCGGAGCTTCTGGTTCGAGAGCTGCAGGCCGCTGATGAGGAAGACGACGGCGACAGAGCCGTATAGGATGCTGTACTCGGATCTGATCGGACCACCAGTAGCGGCCACGTCTTGGACGGGGTATGTCAGTTCATCCCAAGCCGAAATTGGATCCTGAATAGCACGGTGATGATGATGGGGACTTGGTTACCGGGCCATCGCCATGCCAACACACAAGCCAGACCAAACAAAATCACCAGCCACTGGTCAGAGAGGAACTGGACGAATTTGTTATGTGGTTTGGCCACCTTCACTCCGCTCTTTTGGTCACTCCCCTTAAGATTTTCCGGTATCCTGATAGTAACAACCATCGTCTCTCTCGCTCTCTTCCTCTCTCGCACCGGTCTATCGCCTCACCTAGAGCCGCCACCACCACAAGAGAAGTAATAGGAAGTGGATTTGTGAAGCGGATCTGGCTTATGTTCGCGATCAACAGCAACAACGCCCAATGTACTTGGCTTTTCAACAAGACAGTATTTCAAGATAATAGAAAAATGAGAACTAATCCTAGACGCATAGAATTTTTGTTTTCTTTCTCATCGCCAAGATGGGGGAAAAGGCAAAGGCGAGATAAGTATAGATGAGGATGAGCCATGTTTATACACACACCACAAACCCGCGTTATTGCCGCTCCGCCCTCTCCGAAGATCGGTCATTTTTTTTTTACTCTCCGTGCCATTCAAGTGTTTAGCCCCATTGTAATTGTCCACTTCCGATTACACTACCGTAGATGCTTTTATATCAAAAGATGGTCGCGCAAGATTTGTGGACGCACACGAAGAGGCTGTAGGATAATAGTAGGAAGAAGGATGGATTGTGTTAGTATCACTAAATGCCAGAGGCACTGCTATATGCTGGGCATCTCCGGGCGCTAGTCCCGATTTGAGGTAGCTGGCCAGTAATGTAACGCAGACCTGGGTCTTGATACCCAGTCGGGCTAGCCTTCCACTACCTCATTGGTGAGCCCTGTGAACAGTCAAGGGCTCAGTGAATGCCTGCCTCCCTTTCCGAGCTGAGGGCCTCCATAGTATACGGGATCCATATCGCCTCTGCCATAAAAAAGCAGTTTTCGGGCGAATTTTTTTTGGAACTTTTTTCTTGGTGGTGTGTTCGGGAGTAGGAAAATACGGCGAGGCTGAATACTTGAATAGAACGGAGGGTATTACTGCATAACAGGCGGGTGCTGGGTGGGTGGGTGGACTCCTCCATAGCGCATATTCGGATCGACTGGCCCGAATCCCATGATGGTGAACTGACATGATGGTTGGCGGCAAGAACAGCCTGTGTGATTAACGGCCGAGAAAGTGGCTGGCTGGGTTGACAATGTATTGTGGGAAGGCCTCTTCTGATCAATTCTTTGTTCTTGGAACAGGAGATTCGTTATATTTATTTCATAAGCAGGTCGAAATTACCCTCATTCAGTCCTAAAATGCGAACAGCGAGCATCAAATCAGGCCTCATTCACCACCGGTTATATCAATCATCAAATTGATACCTTTGCACCACCAGTCCTCGGTTGCTCGCTCCCGAATCACAGATGCTCGAATACTCATCATCGACTATCAACCATGAACCATGTTCGAAGTCCACTTATAACTTCACGTGGCTTCAACGATGAACAATGTTCTGGTTATTGTTTTGGCCGCCTGCTGGCGAAACACCTTCAAGACGGACTTTCCAGCGGGCGGCTTCCAGTTTGAGACGTCTAGCAACACGATTCAATGCGACTCGGCTGGCTGGTTCGACCAAGAGATAATGTGATTGGATGAAATCGGGGGTTTCTGTTTCTCACTGGCTCTGTGGATGTAATGGTCAGCTGAGCAACAATGAGAGCCGATCTTCTTGGTTTACGAAACGAAGCCTGGCAGCGTTGTTCCGGACGGAAGTCCGTGAACCTCCAAGCACCTAGTAATGTAGACACCGGGCCTGCCTTGACCCTTGTTCAAGTTTCCAAAGGAAATAATAGATATCCTCTCTCACCTCAATGGGACAAGGAACTTGAGCATGCTCAGGGCGACTCCCATTTAATTCGGAATAAATTAATTCATGAACCCTCCTTCTTCCGCTTTCTCTGGCAGCCCAACGCTCATCGGAAAATCATAACCAAACCCCCCTGTGTTGCCTCCTCCTCCTCCTTCTCCTCCTCATCCATCACCCACTCAATTGCTACTATTGCAACTGAGAGAAGCGAAGGAGTGGTGGGAAAGGGGAAGCTTGTGCACAGCAAGAGAAAGGCCGCGAGACCAACCACCAAAATACCAGAACGCCTCACGCTCATGCGTTGCGGTTTGTACATTTCGAGACACAAAAGTTTTACGTATTAGAAAAGCGCAGCAAAGGTATGGAAGAAGTAAGAAACGTGCAAGGGAAAAAGGTAAAAACAAGTCGAAAAAGAAGAAAGGTGGGGGTATTGTCGTAATTCATCGCGCGCAGCTAATTGAGGTTGTGTTTCATACGAGAAGAAAGAAGAGCGAGTTGAGGGAGTCGTAGCTCGTCTGGTCGGGAAGGAGAAGATCAGGCTTCGGCAGACACGAGAGAAGCGTCAATCAGCTCGACATGGCCGCCGCTGGGGGTGCCGCGGGCATGTCGGACTCGTCACCTCTTGGCTCGCCGTCAGTTGCGTCCTGGGCCGGCTGAATCTGAGGTGCGAAGATCTGGATGTCGAGCTGCGACGGCGTTAGCTGCGGCTGCTGCATGATGCCACCAGAAGAATGCATATCCATAGCGCGTCTCGAATAAGATAGAAAAGAGGACATCGAACTCACTGTCATGTACGCCGTCTGCCTCAGAGGCACGATCTTTGGTGGGATGACAACGTCGTCACCTCCAGCCGTCTTCTCCATCTCCTGGTTCCAGCGCTCGATCCACCGCTCGAGCCTCGCCAGCCTGGCCTTGGCGTACGTGAGCCCAAAGTCGTCCCATAGCCAGCCGGTCAGGAGGCCCATTACGCCGTCCAAGATGTTCCTGAAGCTGTATGGGTTGAACACGGTGACGAGTTCCGAGTTGAGCTTGTCGATGACCCTCCGGAACTCGACCTCGTTTAGACCCGCCGGGTCGAGGATCTCCGGGTACAGGTTTGAGAACGTCGGGGCCAGGTCGCCCTGGAGCAGCCAGTCTCGTTTTATCCTGATGATGCGGGTGTTGGCGTACTCTGGCGAGTCGACGGGAACGTGGGGGTTCAGGTGTGGGAAGCACGGGTGCTGGGGGCCCCATTCCTCGTCGACGACAGGTGCATCTGGATCGCCCCTTATGGACGAGTCATCACTAGATGCAATAGCAGAGCCGATACCATCATCATCCAGCGAGCCAAGTGAGTCTCTCCGGTGGGGCTCGGGTCCCTGTTCGAGATCCCGTTCGAAAGACGCCCCCACGTGCTGCTGCTGCTCCTGCTCGGCGTCATTGTCGCCGGAAGCCATGATCAGTACTGCCTTGCCCTTGCCCTTGTCCGAGGCGGCGTGACCGGTGACCGTCGCTGCCGGCCTGCTGCGATGGCCGCCCTTGGGTTGATCTCGCCCTGCCCTCCCTCTGGTCTCTGCTGCTGCGTCTGCCTCCGACTCCTGGACAGTCTCGGGTCGCCGACTCGACGACGGCCCTGCCTCTGGGGTCTGTCCGGGCTGGTTCGGGGACGGCGTGAGGCTGCTCCTGCTCCTGCTGCGAATCTCGTCGTAGGAATGCCGCACAGACCTGGGCAGGCTGACACTGTCCCGTCCGGCCTGGTCGATCTGGAGGCTCGTCCGGCCCCCCTTGAATTGCTGTTGGTCCGACGGCGACAGCAGTGGGACGTCTCCGGCAGGATTGGTGACGACGCCGGAAAGATTGACGGAGGAGACGTCGAGGGTCAGATACGGGATGGGAATTGCAGGAGGAGTCGCGGGGCTCGGGGGTCGGGGCGGCGGTCGAGGAGGGGTGGAGCGCAAGAGGAAACTGCGCGTCGAATTGGTCGGGTTCCAGAGGCGGGAGGCGGAAAATGACCGGCGATGGCGATGGGTGCTGGGGGAGGAATCGCTGCGGACCCGGAAGGGTGACTGCTGCTGCAGCTCCTGCAGGTAAGAACCCTGACTCGGAAATCGAGTGTGGCGCTGATGGTTGCGGTGGTGCTCGTGATCGCCGTCGGCGGGAGATTGCGGGTGTGAATGGTGATGAGGAGGAGGATTATTATTACGAGGTGCGTGCCGAGGCTGCGGCGGTGCCTGGGGGGGTACTTCAGGCAGAGGCTTGTCGGGCGCAGGGGCTAGCGCAGCATGAGGGGGGGTATCGAGGGTGAGCCGCAGGAGTTGAAGGATGGTTGGTGTCTAGTTGGTCGGTATCGGCATGGACATGGACATTGGCAGTATTGGTGGTGGTGGTGGTGGTGGTGGTGGTGGGAGGAGTATTGGGGCGGCCTGCTGGGATGGGAACAATGTCGGTGGTCAGGGGGGCCAGTGCAGCTCGTCGATCAGTACTGGACGCAGCGTGGGAAGCCGTGGTAACGAGCTCCAACTAGCAGTAGCCGCCAGGACGGCCTCGGGTAGCCTTCTGGCCGGGCTGGTTGTGTCTTGTAGTGGTGGTGGTGGTGGTGGTGGTGGTGGTAATTGGTCGAGGTGCGTCGTCAGCTGCCTCGGGCGCACGTCTCGATGTTGTGGTCGTTGTCGTGATCGTGTTCGTTCTTGTTTATTTTGTTGTCGTTCTTGTTGCCGTCGACGGGGTGACGAGAGGCAGGACCAGCGACGGCGCAGCAGATTCTGACGTGGTCGTCGACGTCCTGAGCCACCAGGCAGAAAATATGGGAGGAGGAGATCGAGGTCGAGGTCGTCGAGGACTTCGAGGACAAGGAGGGTTGAGTTTTGCGGTGGGGTCGAGACAATAGTGGCAGCAGCAGCAGCAGCAGCAGCAGCAGGGCGAGGCCAGGAGGAGCAGGAGATTGAGCAACAGGGGCTCCCACGTTTCTTCTGGGCGTGCTCCCGGCAATCGTGAAAGGCCCCTGCAGTAGTGGTTGCAGCTACTGGGCGCGGGTCGGAACCTGAAGGTGGAGGTGGGCGTGCCGCTCCTCGGTGGTGCCGTGGAGGAAGATCCTGGATGGTGAGATGAGGATTATGCGGTCCTGCCACTAGTAGGAGAGCCTGAAGAGGAAAGGATGTCGTCGTCAAGCGCAGCAGCAGCCGCAGCAGCAGCAGCAGCAGCAGTAGCGCTGTTGTCGTATGCAGGGTCGCCTGCAGGTCCGACAGAGTCAGGCCTAGACTTGGCGGGTGGTGGTGGTGGTGGTGCTGCTGCTGCTGCTGGTGATCCCGGCGCTGCGGGTGCGGGTGCGGGTGCGGGTGCTGTAGTTCCTGCAGGTGGTGCTGCTGTAGCTGCCGCTGCAGATGGCCGTCTGTAGGGGACGACGAGTTGTAGTCACAGTGGGTATCGCACCCACCAGCTCGAGTTTCAGCACCAACAAGCACAACACCACCACCACCAATACCAATGCTGCTGCTGCTGCTGCTGCTGCTGCAGTAGATTGAGTTTGAGAAGGGCGAGTAGGAGGCGTCGGAGTATGAGTGTGAGTGTCGCAGGTCAATATGCTCGCAACAGTGGTCGCACGATCGCACCACCATGACACCTGTCCACAATCCACGCGAGAATGGCTGCCGACAGTCTTCGTTCTTGTCGTGGTGTTGTGTGTGCGCGTGTGTATTGGGTGATTTTCTTCTCCGGCGTGTTTTTTTGCTTATTGACTGAAGTTCATGGGTTATGTTGGGAGATGGAAGGAGTTTTTTGGTTTTTTTTTCTGTCCTTTGTTCCCAGCCTCAATCCTGAGGGAGATTGTGGTCGTGCTCGCGTCCGTGCGACAGACACTTACCAATCTCTTGACCTTGTGTGTGTGTGTGTGTCTGTCTGTCTGTCCGTCCGTCTGTGAGGTGAGACTTCAAAAGATGTCGTCGTTGAAGGGGCAAAAAATAAAAATAATAAAAATGCAAGGGTTACAAGACGGGCAGTTCGAGGCACAAAAGGCATCCATACATTTATATATATATATATATATATATATATATTTATCTATAGATGTACATGCACAGACAGATACATACACGGACACCTTTGCGTGCGTGTCTCTTAATATGGGGTCCGCATAATTTCCTCCTGGTTTTCTCTTTTTTTGTTTTTTTTTTTTTTTTTCTCCGAAGGCGCCAGCGTATGAGCTGAGCATCGGCGTGCCCATGTCCCATCGTACAAGGCCTGGGCTGCGCGGGATCAGGAACACGATGACATATTGGGCGGATTCTTTTTTTTCTTTTTTCTTTTCCGCCCCTCCCCCCCTGGCAAGCCCGACTGGCTCATCCCACCCAAGGTTTATTACTTCCAGCCACCTACCATAGTAGGTGCCTACTGGACATGCTATATCTGGGCACGTCTACCAACATGATCGTGGCACTTACTATGCACTATTATCTCTCCACCAACAAAGTGAGGGATCAACATTTCAAACGGGTCGGTCTAACATGTTCTTCTTCACCCTGTTTATAAGATGATTTTGCCGGTTGGTTTTTTTTCCTTCTTCTTTTTTCTTTCTCTTCTTTCTACGAGCTCTAGTGGTGTGGTTTCTGCCTGTGCCATCGGCCCCTGGTCTCTCCCCCCCCCCCCCAAAAAAAGAGCACATATTTCGGACCCCATAGGGCTGGATTTGAGGAGGCGTAGGGGGGCTCACTTTCTGGATGACGGATGAGTAAGAACAGTAAGTTTCGTTGTAAGATCTATCCAAGATGCTCGTTCCGTCGTGCTGCAGTCGTGTCTCTTGCTCTCTTTTTCAGCTTTCTAGGCCAGGGGAAAAGAAAAGAAAGGAAAAAGGGACAAACTATCAAAATGGAACCCTCCATGCAGGCTGGAGTTGACCAGCAGGTCCCAGTAAGAATAATAAAAGAAAGACTGCCTGCAGAGACCGACAACACGATACGGTGGTAATAAAGTAATTCCCCCTGTCGAGCAGCATACTTTATCCTCCTCATCCTTGTCATTAGCTTTCGTATGTCGCCGGTGGGACGACGCAGAGAATCTCCGAGCCCACTTGTTAGGATTCAATGACCCGAAACTTTCGACCTCGTCCTCGGCCGTTTGTTGCTAGGCGGTCGCTCTTTTTTTTTTTTTTTGGTCTTTCTTTGCTTCCTCTCTTGTCAAATATAAGTACATGGTATCTGCTATAGAGGGTCAATGCAACCACGGCCAGGAGGTGGGAAAGTACAGTACCTTCGAAGCCCATCTCTCCAGCTCGGAACCATCCGATTTTTGGTTCTTTTTTTTTCTCCCGACTGATTTTGTTTTGCCTTCTTCAACGTCGTCTTTCCTATCCTCATGTCGAGTCACGTCAGTCAATCAGTCACGTCACGTCACGTAATGGACCCTTTCGCAGCCCTCCCCCCCTCCTCCTCCCCCCTCCTCCTCCGCCACCACCACCACCTCCAGCTACAACTCCATCACACTGCACTGCACTGAAACACACTGGTATCAGGACTCAACAGGTTTTCGTCGAGAAATGCCAGCTCAATTGAAACCATTGTGCAGCTCTGACCTGTCTCTGAACTGCTGATAAGAGAGAGTCGAGTGAGTGAGTCAATATCCACCACCTCTGCGACAGGAAGTGGCTCGTGGCCCACTGCACTGCATCCATCGTATGGCCTCTCTCTCTCTCTCTCTCTCTCTCTCTCTCTACCATCCCCAGCCCACTCACTCTTCACGAATGATTGAATCCTGCAGGGTATGTTTGTATTTATCAACGTACCTGGGCAGGGAGAAGAAGAAGAAGAAGAAAAAAGACAAAAAGATCATGTAGGAGCCAACCAAAAAAAAGAGGGACCACTTACATCTCCAGTCTACTTATCTTCCCAGAAAGAACCCAAAAAAAAAAAAAAAAAAAAGGAAATAGAATATCCTGGTACAAATGCACCTCCTGCATGTACAACGCATACAGCATCTGGACCTCGATTGGCAAGACCAGATATCCTCCATCCACAGACGACTCCACGCTGCGCGTAACTAGTGCAGGTAATTGCCGTGTTAGGCGTCATGGCGTCCTGGTTCCTCGACCATGACTGGTAAGGGCGGCACCCTCAGCTTCTCACTCACACACACCTTGACCTTACACAACAAGAATCCTTGTTCTTCTCGTCATTCCAGACTTGTTCCAGAGCCCAGTTCCCTCATTTTCCCTCCCCATCTCGTTCCTCGTTTTACCGCCCTTTCTTCTTCTTCTTCTTCCTCTCGTCCTCCTGTGTCTCTTGTGTGTCTTCCCATCTCCTCCTAGGCTTCTACTCTTGACCACCAGCTACAACCCCTCCCTCACTCCCCTCGAATTTCGTGTCTGTCTGCCTGCAGTCTTCAGCTGCTATCCTCGACCGATGCTTCGCGCCACGCCATCATCACCATCATCACCATCACCATTATGGCGGCGAATATAACGTCAGACAGGGACAATGACGCGCCACCACCACCACAGCGTCTGTCCTCCTCACCTCCCTCCATCTCCCCTCAGGCTACAAGCTCGTCCTACGCCTTCCCCTCCTCTGCTCCTGCACCACCAGGTCACGCGATCAGGCGGTCTGTGACCATGGACGACGGCAACCCGATCCTACGCCGCAGGCCAGTCGCCATGGCCTCCGTCCCTTCGCCCGACGGCGGCAACACCCCACCCCCGCCCCTGCGCCGCCGGAGCTCGACCCTCTCCGACTTCAGCCTGTCCGAGGCTCGACGGTCCTTTCGCGACGGGACCCAGGAGATCCTCAACCCGAGCGCCGCCAAGCAGCAAAGCCACCGCGACGCGTCCGAGTCCCAGTCCCTGCTCTCGACCCTGCCCCTGGCCTTTGCCCTGCTGCCCGCCCTGGTCGGCATCTTCTTCGAAGGCGGCAGCTCCTTTGTCACGGACGTCATGCTCCTGGGGCTGGTCTTTGTCTTTCTCAGGTACACGGTCACCCAGCCCTGGCGGTGGTACCACGAGGCCCAGGAGGTCCGCATCCGGCAGGAGGTTGGGCTGGAACAGGTCCTCGACGAGGACAGCGACGTGGAGGCGGCCGCAAGAATGAGGACGTCGTCTGTCATGACGCTGGACGAGGTTCCCGAGGAACCCTCCTCCCAGGACGGGCAGAGGGACGAGGACAACGAGGAGCAGCAGTCGGGCCACCAAGAGGCGAAGAAAGAACAACAGCAGCAGCAGCAGCAGCAGCAGCAACGACAACAACAACAACAACGTGAGGATCGCTTTGCAAAAGACAAGGCGGAAACAAGCCGTACGAGGGCCCAGGAGGCGGCCGTCAACGAGCTCTACATGCACGAGGTCCTAGCCCTGCTCTCGTGCTTCCTGAGCCCAGCCCTCGGCGCATACCTCCTCCACACCATCCGCGCCCAGCTGAGCCGCCCGTCCGAGGGCCTGATGACGGACTTCAACATCACCGTGTTCCTCCTCGCCGCCGAGCTGCGCCCCATCTCCCACGCCCTGAAGCTCCTGCAGGCCCGCACCCTCCACCTGCAGCGCATCGTGCAGTCCACACCCGTCGCCCGGTCGACCATCGCCCAGCTCGAGGAGGTGCGCGCCCGCCTCGCCCAGCTCGAGGACCGCGCCGACGCCAGCGACGAGGTCACCGCCACCACCCTCGCGAGCGCAGCAGCCCAGCAGCATGCACGTCGGGACGGCGCAGGGGCCAGCAGCAAGCAGGACGCTGCCCTCGTCCGCGAGGTCCGCAACGCCATACAGCCCGAGCTCGACGCCCTGAACCGGGCCATGCGCCGCTACGAGAAGAAGGCCACGGTCCTGGCGCTCCAGACCGAGTCGAGGCTCGGCACCGTCGACACGAGGCTGGGCGACGCCATCTCCCTGGCCGCGGCTGCAGCCAAGCAGAGCAGCCGGCCCCAGTGGGGCCTCTCGGCCCTGGTGGCCTGGATCGCGGACTGGCTCCTGACCATCGTGACCATACCTTACCATCTAGGCATGTACATCGTCATGTGGCCCTTCCGCACGATCGCGGGCTTCTGTTTCAGGGGCCGCCAGTCCAGCGGCAGCAAGGACGGCAGGGCCGGGCACGGCAGGTCAGGTCGACACTCCGGCTTCAAGGGAACACGGAACGGCTCCGGCTCTGACAAGGATCGACATAGGGACCGTGTTCCGTCCAGGCTGTCGAGGCGGTATAGCCCATGAATCACACGTGCGCACACGAAACAGGCTCTATCCTGGTGCTTGAATGATTTGCTGCTGCAGCTACAACTAACTGCTGCCGCCGGTTTGGCTTTGATTTTGACGATGAACTATGATACCACGGGGGGGGGGTTCTTTTTTTTTTTTTTTTTTTTTTTTCCTCTTCTTTCTGGGCTCTGCGAGCTAGCGATGATGTACTGGAGACAGATACTACGTCAACGAAAAAGAATGCACAAAACACATGAAATCAATGTCTCTTGGGGGCTGTACACATGCGAGAGCCCTGTCCAAACCGCTGCTCGCGTGCGATTCTCAAGTCGGTCGCGGGATCATGGGGCGGAAGCAGCTGCCTATACAAGTGATACCAAGAAGAGAAAACCGTGCTGGAAAGCGGACGAGCTGAGGATAGATGGGAGAGGTGATGTGCAGCTGTACATTGCCGTTCAAAAGGGGCGTTTCGCGGATTGCGGTGCTTGGGGAACCCGCGGGGGGAAGGGGGGGGGGGGCGGGAGAGAAGCATCAACGGGCTTGTCGTGACCACGACATCAACTCGATCAACCAACGATGATAAAGAATGAAAGAAAGCCTTAGCTAACATCACTCCTCCCTCATACACCTAATTCATGGACCTCAATCGAAGGGATGGCTCCTGATAGCTGGGGAAACGGCAGACACGAGTAGATGTATTCGTCTGTCCTCATGAAATCGACAATACAAGTATGGCGGTATAAGCGGAACAATTAGCTAGACTATATGAAAAGAGACCGGCATATACTAAACATGTGAATCCACGTGCAACCTCCCTTCAACGAGAACAAAACAATCTGAGCCGCCCAACGAACGATAACAAAGACATTCTGGTACAGACAAGGCTCTCTCCGCTCTCTCACTTCTGCTGCGAGACCGTCCCCCGCTCCCCGCCCGCAATATCAACCTTCTGCCGGTGCAGCAGCCCATAGATCTTCATGGCCGCCTGCGCCGCCTCCCCCTGCACGGTGCCGTTCTCCTCCGCAGCCGCCGCCTCCGCAACCAGGATCTCCGTCGCCCGCGCGATCCTCTTGCCCAGGTCCTCGTCCACGCGCGCAAACAGCGTGTACACGTCAGCCCGCACAGACGGCACCGCGCTGCGCAGGTGCGCCGCCACGTTGCCGACAAAGTTGTCCTGCTGGCCCTTCTCGCGGGCCAGCACGTGCTGCCAGAATTCTGTGGCCTGGGTAAAGTCACCGGGGCGGAGCGGGGACTCGTAGTCGACCACGGGGCCATCGAAGCGCTCTTCGTTGACGCCCGAGGTGGCGTACTGGGCTGCGGCGCCGTAGGAGAAGAAGGAGCTGGGGTAGTAGTTGGGCGTGGCGCCCAGGTTGTCGCCGGTGGCGCCCTGGCCGTCGCGGTTGAGAGGCGTGAAGGAGTAGGCCGGGCGGTTGATGGGGAACTGGATAAAGTTGGTACCCAGGCGGTAGCGCTGGGTGTCTGCGTATGCGAGGGCACGAGTCTGGAGGACTGTAATGGAGGAGAAGAATTTATGTTAGCTTGTGCGTGTGTGTGTGTGTGCGTGTGTGTAGGTGTGCGTGTGTGTGTGTATGTGTGATGTGAAAGAATTCATACGGGAAGAAGAGTGACAACAAAGGGATCTTCAAAACATACTTGGATCCGGCGACAGCGACCAACCAGGCACGATGTTGGTCGGGCTGAAGGCCGACTGCTCGACCTCGGCAAAGTTGTTCTCCGGGTTTCTGTCCAGCACGATACGGCCAAACTTGCGCAGGGGGAAGTCCTTGAAGGGCAGCGTCTTGGTGGCATCAAAGATGTCGACGGGGGACCGAGCGACGGCATCCGGCTCGATGACCTGTGCGTAGACATCCCAAGACGGGTGGCGCCCGGCGTCGAGGTCCTCGAAGAGCGAGCGGGTCTGGAAGTCCGGATCCTCGCCTGCTACCGTGGCAGCCTCGGCGACAGTGAAGTTCTCGACGCCTTGGTTCGTCTTGACGTGGATGCGGACGTAGACGAACTTGCCATCCTGTGAGGGAAGAAGAAGAATGGGTTAGTTTTGGCTCTGTGCCCAAGGCGAAGCTGGAATGGGGCAGGCAGTAAGGACATGAAATGAACCTACAGGCTTGGTGAACTTGTAGCAGTTGATGCTGAAGCAGTCGGCATGCTGGAAGTTGACAGGCGTGGCACGGTCGCTAAAGAGGAACATGAGGAAGTGGATGGCCTCCTCGTTGTGGGTGAAGTAGTCCCAGAACATGCTATGGTCTGGCAGCCCGCTCTTGGGGTTCCTCTTGGTGGCGTGGGTGAAGGACGGGAACTTGGCGCCGTCGCGAATGGGGAACACAGGCGTGGACAGGAACAGCCAGTCGAGGATGCCCTCCTCGGTCCGCAGCTTGAAGGCAAAGCCTCGAGTGTCGCGCACCGTCTCGGCCGAAGCGCGCTCGCCAGCGACGGTCGAGAAACGCGTAAACAGCGGTGTCCTCTTGCCCACCTTGTTCAGGAAAGCGGCACTGGTCAGATCCGTGATGTCGTCTGTCACCTCGAAGTAGCCGTGGGCGCCCGTGCCCCTGGCGTGCACCAGACGCTCGGGGATACGCTCATGGGTCAGGTGCTGGATCAGCTCGAGGAGGTTGATATCCTGGAGGAGCGTCGTGGCACGCAGCTGGTTCCCGATACGCTGGCTTGCGGCTGGCTTCTGCACCGGAGCACCTGTGAAGTGAGGTGTCAGAGAGAAAGGAAGCTTGTATGACGGATACGGTATAGAACTTTTCCATGTGCTGGTGGTTGAGTGCTCTGCTTACCATTCATGGTGGTGATATAGTCTCCATTGTACTCAGACTCGTGTGGGAATTCGGGCTTCGCATCCTCGACCTTGTCGGTGAACTCCTTGGCCTGTTCAGGAGTCAGGGAGGGACCACCGTCCTAGAAGTCGTTGTTAGTGAAGTCCCTATAGTGAATCACTATGAGGCTGTATCAGGTTCCTACGTACCGAGTTGCGTCGGTCAGACATGATGTAAGTGGATTGCTTGGCTGCTTTTGTTTAGAGGTAGTCACGTTGTGCTTTTTAAGATCCAGTTGGGCAGAATCTCTCTCGTACTTTCTTCTCTCTTCCTCTAGGACTTGAGTTCTGGGGGATGGCAGTCGTATTTATGGCCAATTCACTGGGCGCAGGCCCTCACCCTTGTACAGGACAATATGACGACGATACAACCAGGCAGCACATCCAAAGCTCGGAGTGACAGCTGTCCCCATGACACAGAATGTGGCTCCTCATGGCTCAGCGTAACCTCGTGTCATCGCCTCTCGTGTCATCAAGCAATAAGGCCTCACTCCTGCTGCTGCTGCTGTCATTGCTGCTGCTCCTCCTTCTCCTCATCTCCCTCCTTCACGGACGAGGGTGGTCAGCGACTTCAGCCCTTTAGGTCCAAATGGCTCCCTCAGCTGGAGGCAGAGACTGCCCGACCGAGAGCTTGCCCAATTTTCCTATCCCCCAAGGCCCCCTTCAAGGCCACGAGACTGGGTTGTGGTGTACTGAGGAGGCAAAACCTTGGCTGGATCTCCGATGGGGAAAGGGCACTCAGTCATGCCAGCCTCACCTCAGATTCCCCAGAGAGCGTTGGACCCATCGGTCTTATTCGTCGTGTGACGAGTCGCTAATTTTTGGAGGGGTTGGAAATAGGCACTTCCTCACTCGCTGGTGGGCAAGCAAGCGCAAAGTTCCGCCGCTTTCCGTCCGTGTAAGCTTATATTACTTACTGATCAAGCACAATAGCTCGGACCCCGACACGACTATCCTGCTCTTCGTTCTTTGGGCGTCGTTGTGATGCTGGCCCCCTCGAAAAGACTGGCACACTAAGCCAAGGATGTGAGCGTGTGGATGATGTGAAAATGGACATTGAACCCAGAGCCAGCCAAGGGCGTGTACAGTACGCGCCCAGGCAAATGATCGAGAGACGGGGTAGCCTTGCTAGCCTTGTCAGGTGCATGTCAGCGTGTACTCGAAGCACCATGAAGTTGTCTGCGCCCATAAGATGTCAAGCAACGAGGCTTGCAGTGTTGGGGGGTAAAATCTGAGAAAGGAAAACCAAAAAAGACCTTGCAACCATTTGGGACCACCCTTCTAAATCTGTGAACCACGGCCAACTGGGCGCGGTCCAATCATTCTTGACAGACCCGCATCCATCGCTCCGGATCTACCGCCTTGCATGCAGGTACACATAAGAACTCCTCTTCACCGCCGCCCTGGCTCCCAAGTCAGCCGCGATTGGTTTCGGCTGCCCATCGGTGCGGGCGGCATTAGGCTGACAGAACCATCGCACGTGGGTGTGGGCACCCAGCCTTGCCTGTCCAGCCAGTGCCTGTGATCTGACAGGATTGGTAAGCCAGCAGCGCCAGCAAATAGCAGGCGCGGGGCTGATGCCTGGCAAATATGCTCGTAGCCAGGGAGCGACCGACCGCGCGGTCAAGTCCAGCTGGCGCTCAGGAGGAGGGGAAACGCGGCGCTGCGGACAGAGTACACACATGACCACTTCGTCACTGGGTCTCGTCGAAGGATCACTTCTGGAATTCAGCCCTGCTTGCACCACACAGCGAGGGGTTGAGGGAGTGGGTGTATGTTTGTTTGTGTAAGCCGGTGGCGGGCGGACGTGCCGAACGCTGTGCTATAGTACACAAAGGAGGCTGAGTCCCAATCGAAGTTCCTGCCTGGATGTCAGTATTATGACGTTCTTATGGGAAAGCCAACTAACCTACAGTAGATTCTTGGTCAGACAGACCTGCAGCGCCCTCCCCAAAAAGGAGAAGGATCATTGTCACAATGGCAAGGTAGGCCGAGCGAGTGAGGAGCTGTACCATACGTGGGTATACGCGGGTGAGACGTGAGTCAAGATGCTGCTTTTGGTTCTGTCAGGCCCACGACATGAGCAAGTGGCTGTAGAACCGCGAAAAGCAATGAAGAAGGTTGGATGGAGGTCCTGTCTGTCTGCTCACGGTAAGGAAGGCAAGACAGAGAACCAGCTAGCGGGGCACCTCCTGCCAGTTCCCCCGTTTACTTCCTTCCTAACCTAGCTCCTATAGGGCGATGCAGTAGGAAGGAGCGACTACCAGATTCCAACAGTGCTTACTGGGGTGTTCTCACCTTAGAGCTACTGTAGCTTGCACTACGCAGTATAGCAGAAATCTCCCCTTGCTTTATCGATAACAACTACTATTCGGTTATTTGGCTGCACCAGTATTTTTGTGTTCACGGCTGAGCTGAGTGCCGCACCTAGGCATGGCGACATTGGTTCCACGGGTTCGCTCACATGGTTCGTTCCTGTCCTCCCTTTTGATAGTGCCTGTGTAACTGTGTCGGACTCGGAAGTGCATGATCTCGCCCGCCCGAAGCAGCGGCCCTTTTTATCTCTCTCGTGCCAGGGTTCGAGACACAGCGGCTATGCCATAAATAACGCTGGTGGGCCTTAACTGCAGCGCAGTTTCATACAAACAGGGCGCGTGTCCAGGGCACAAGGGCTTGCCTGAGGCTGAGTATCATTCTATCGACTCGAGTCTTGCTTCTCTGCATGATGATAATCTACCTTGCTCCTGAGAATTGGTGGCGATGCAGTGGCAGAAGGGTAGACAGGACGGAGAAATAGATGCAAGGTTCAAGACCCCTCGAGCTTGCCAGAGTACACAGCCACGCCACGCCAGTCAGGGACACAACGGCGATATGCATCACCTTTCCAAGTGCTCCGGACGTAGTATATTGGGCGAAACTCAAAAAATAAAGAGGTGTAATATGCTAAGTAATTGTCACAACTGCTTTCATGATTGTTGGCTATGCACCGGGCATGCTCACGAAGATAGGACGAGCTGGGTGGGATGGGCTAAAGATACCTCCCTCAAGAAAGATGCCGGGCGGGTGCTGCAACACAAGCATGAGACAAGGCCTATAGTACAGAGTATGTGTTGCCCTATTGTGCGACCGGACATGGCGACATGGACATTCTGCGAGAACAAAATAGTATGCGCGCAGGTTGCGAGAACGGGCCGCTGAAACGTTCCCTGTCCAGGTTGCACAGCGGGCACTGGGGTGATGGCTCTGGTAGGCTGCAGGAGGGTGGATCGTCATTGAGCCCCAACAGATATGTTCCCTATTGGAAGATGGATGCTTTTACAGCTGCAGGTGGCTGAACAGAAGTACTACACAGTGTGCGTGTACAGCTACAGTAAGTTACAGATGTACTACTTGTACATAGTCAGTAGTTGAGTTTGGGCCTGACCACCTTAATTCTGGGCTGGTGGTGACGACCTCAATACCGGCCGGGCTTGAGCCTAAGCCTGTGCTTGATCTTGGTGTCACTCGCCCCTAATGTCGATCAAGCATGGTGCCCCTGAGGCTATGTAGGAAAACAAGAAGAAAGAATGAGGTGTAGCACAGGAAACCAGAGTCATGATGACTGCATGCATGCATGAATCCCCTGCAGTGATGAATCAAGTTTTGGCGCATGATATGCATGTAGATGGGGATTGACACAGCCTTTGTCCTTGACAGTATAGGGAGAGAGGATCATCACTCAATCAGTGAAATGTGTGTGTGTGTGTGTGTGTGAATCGCTCTGTAAAAGGACCAGTCGGCATGGGCCACGCAATCAACAACATGCATACATGCATGCTGCAGTTACATTGGACTACTGTATGCTGTGTGTGTGTGTACATCTCCCTCTGTGCTTGTGTGTGTGTGTGTGTATGTTGACCAACCATGACCTGCTCATACATGATACCTCGTACCATGTACATCCAGCAGTATTGAGCATGTTCACACTTTCTGTAGCGGGTTCTCTCGTAGATTTTGCTCCTCCCCTGCTGCAGGTCCTAGTGAGCAACCCCCTGTCACTCTCCGGCACAGACGGGTAGATCCCTGCAAACAGGCTACTGGCACTAGAGACAAGCGTTGCTCGTTCCTGATCTTCAAGTGTTCATCTCCCATCTTTCCTTCCCACACTTCGTCTCCACATGGGATTTCTTTTTTGGCCTTGTCTAGTAGCTCTTGTCAAGGGGGCCCGAGAAAGCAGGCAAGCCACCAAGCTTCCAAGCTTCCTCAAGCTTCAGAGCGCGGGGCGTCAAGACACAACCCCCCCCCCCCCCACACCCCGCTGTCTCTACTCTTCCTAAGACGGCATGCTGCTTGCTGCACTTCCTCACCAGAACCTGTTTTTGCATCCAATCCCTATCCTGGCTGGCCCACAATGTCCCGATCGCTTGCATATCTCCTCCTCCTGGTCTCCCGCCCTCTCGTGCTGGTTTAATCTCCCAACAGCTGATACGACACACACCAATCGAGCAGCCCGGACCAGTCGGGTGTGAGCTTGACCTGGGTCAGGCCAGGCCAGGGTCGGCGACGTGGCAGACCATTTACCAAAGCGGACGAGGACCAAGCAGCGCGAAGAGGAAATTTGGACATGTGAATGCAACCTTAATGGCGCCAGCAGGGCAAGCAGCCCGCCCAATACGTACATGGCGCAGGCTCAGGGCGCGCTCGCTTGTGCATTTTTCTGGTGGGTCCCCGCGGTTCATGGTCCGTCTCAATACTACGACATTACTATGGCACGTATGGTAACTCTGGGGTGGTGGTACGTATTCGCTATAGTACTTTACTTTACTTGCTACCGCAACTTGTATACTAGGTACCATATTCTGGGATGTACACGGTACTCGGCACAGGCCAGTCGAACAGCACCAGGCCATGTCCCTATCGTCAGTGATCGAGCAGTGGAGTGGACGGATGAGGAATGGAGCACCAGGGCAAGATGGAAAACAGATCGATCAGGTCTACTTGGGTCCAGTGTACGGTCGCACTCAACCTCATACTGTACATCAAAGAACGTGCGAGCTGAGCTGCCCGGCCTGTTCGTCATACACACACACACCTCTGCAGATCCCGTCGTGGCATCACATCAGGGTCATATGCCAGAGAGATGACCACTTGCGTCGTCTCCTCGTTCTCGTCGTTGTCGCCGTCCTCCTTCTCGTCTTCCTGCGGGCGTAAGCTACTATCAACACGCTACGGGTGTACACGACGGGGTATCCCCTGGGTCAAGAAAGCTGTTCGTCTGGTCTCGGATAGCTCTCCTTAAGCTCTCTTGTGTTTCTCCCTCTCTTTTCGCACTCGCTGACTCTCTCACTTCTTGTTCCCGTCTCCGATCCACCTCCTTCCCGGCGCCTCAGTGGTCAATCATTTCCGTCTCGGGCAGTCTAGCTGCTGTTCGGGTGTGGTCAATCCTTATCCACATAGCTTTTTCTACTATTAGCTTGTCGACCTGCACACTCGGTTCACAGCCGAGTCCATATGTTGACAAAATAACTAGGCCATCGTCACCTCAAAGTCTTCTACATTGACATAGTACATCCTCTCTCAGCCGGACATCCCCCCTTGCGACCCCCGGGTCGAGTGAAAACTCAACCTAATTCTCCTCCTCCTCCTACTATTACTTGGCATTGACCTTGTACCCCTTCTCCTCCTCTCCACCGCCTGGGAACCTTCGTTTCACACAACACGACCACACAGACCAGGACTATTTTCCTCAGTCCGTTCTTCCGAGACACACGGGCAGGCAGGCGAGGAGACAGCTCGATCACTTCTCTTCTCCTCTTCTCTGTCCCTTCATTTGCTGTGGAGGATGCGTTCGAATTATCATCCTACTACATTCTAACACTTCCAACACAAATCGCCACGGAAGTTTTGAATCCTCCTCTTCTTTTGGGCGGGGAAACACGGACTCGGTCGTTGCGAAGAAGCTGGAGGCGAGCTCCGGGCCGCCTGTTGGAATTACACAACATGAGGACTACTGCCGCGGCCCAGAGGATATGGGCTTCTCTGGCACTGTTGTTGTGTCTGAACCTCGCCTTAGCTGGCATCGTGCCACTATCTCCACGACGGGACGATACGAGCACAACCCAAGCCGTTGCATCGACAGATTCTGCTTCAGTCTCGTCGACTGCAACCAGTGATGGCACCTCTACATCCAAATCGTCTGTGTCCGTCACTTCAGCGACTGGAGCGGATATTACTACCTCGGACACCGCTATTGCGTCGACCACATCCACCACATTTTCGTCCGTCATGTCTGCCACCCCGACTGCCTCTCTCAATAGCACGCTCTTCAACAGTGAGTCTTCCGTTTCTGTCAATTGGGATATCTCTGTGGCAAAATTTTCTAAAGTCTAGATGATAGTCACGATAGCAGCTGGTGAACTTCCTATACACCCACAAATCACACCCGGTTTCTCGGTGGCGGGGGTCATCCTGATAGCTTCGGGGATTGCCTACGCACTGGTCGGCATCAAGACACGTTGGCTCCACTGTTTTTTCTCGGTTGGCTTCCTCGCGGCTCTTGGTGTCACGGTTCTCATTCTGTACGTGATGGACCCGCCGATTAGCAAGAGTGTCCAGGGGGCCTACGTCGTCGCAGTGACGGGATCTGGGGTCTTATTGGGTGGTGGTTCCCTCATATTCAAAGACATCCTCGAGTGTCTGGGCTGCCTGTTGGGTGGCTTCTGTCTCTCTATGTGGCTTTTGACTCTCAGGGCCGGAGGTCTTCTCGGCGCCGGCAGCTCTGGAAATGTCATCTTCATCTGTCTCTTCTCCGCCGCAGGCCTGGCCACCTTCTTCAGCCGCAGGACGAGGGCTTATGTCATGATCGGATGCATCGCCTTCAGCGGCGCCACAGCAACCGTCATCGGCATCGACTGCTTCAGCCGCGCCGGTCTGAAGGAGTACTGGGCCTGGATCTGGGACCTGAACGACAACCTCTTTCCGCTTGGTGCTGAGGATACCTACCCCCTGACGAGAGGCATCCGCGTCGAGCAGGCCGTCACCATCATCCTCTTCCTCTGTGGGATCATGTCGCAGATGAGGGTGTGGAAGATCATCAAGGAACGACGCGCTCGGAGAGAGGCGGATCGCGTGGAGGCCCAGGCCGCCCTACAGGCAGAGGAGGAGAATGTAGGGAGGGACATTGAGCGCACAAATGCTAATGAGAGACGCCACTGGGACGCGGTATATGGCGACCCGTCAGTCAAGAAGTCGTCCAGTGTGCATTCGGCCCGTGACTCCGGGATGGGAGATGCCGAGAGCGAGAAGAAGATCTTCAACAAGAACTCCACCAGCGCTAGTTTCACAACAGTCTCACAGCGGTCGCCGGTAGACGACCCAGAGAATATCGAGTTGGCTGACATGTCCAACGACGGCGAAGTGCCATCTACTGTTCCTACCACGCAAGCGAACACGATGCCCGAACCGGTCATGACCAAAGATCACCAAGATGGAAAGGTCACTGTTCGGGTGGTAGTGGACGAAGTAGACGGTCCCGCGACGCCCGAGAAAGAAGGTCTGGACGAGACTGCACCTGCTGATGGCATCGGTAGAGAGCAGGAGGTCCGCTCGTCCATCGACCGGCCCATAGAAGGGTCGCAGTCGACAGTCAATGTCCCTGTTCCACAGGTGGTTCCCCTACCATTCAGGGTGCCCGTCATTGAGACCGACACCGCAGGTGATGTTGACGACAATTCATCTATAGCCGCTCACTTCGACCAGAACGACAATTTACGGGAGACCCGGAGCATCGAGAGTCGGAGGAGCTCGTTCGCCAAGCGCCTGTCCACAAGTTCGGCCAACCTCTTCCGCAAGCTATCGCAGAATTCCCTTTCTCGGCAACTGGAGATGGCGGCTAGGGGGAACTGCTGCTGAGAGCAGAGAGGATTTGACTGGCAACATTCGTGACTCGATCGCTGCTACTTTCGACGATGAGAGCTTGGTCGACGATGACGATCTCTCGACAGGGTCTGTCCGTGAACGGCCTATCAGCAGGGAAATTAGAGCTGAGCTCGGGGGGAAAGTCTCGGGAGAAGAGGCGAGTGCAGACGTGGCTACACTGAACAAAGGCGTCTCTGCCGAAGGTGAAGTAGAGGGGTCTGAGAAGAAGCAGAAGGCAGTGGACAACATGGTTGAGAACAAGGAAGAGTCCAAGGTGGGCAGGTCGTCGAGCTCCGAGACGGACTCAGAATCCAGAATCCTGACCAAGGATCACCTTCCCAGCGGGCTGTCCAGGATCGCCCTATCGTACCGGACCAACGAGTGGGTAAAACACTTGAGCCACGCCGAGGCTCCAGCTCGAGACGAGTTAAGTCTGCCGCAACCTGTCGCGCCAGCGGTCACCAAGGCAGCCGAGGACCGCGTGGCCCCGGTGAATGTGGTCGAGCTGCAGAAGACCGCTGTGAACGCTGCTCCCCCTCCAGCTCTGCCCAGGTCTGTCTCGGCCATGTCGTTGCTTCAGACCGGCAGCCGATCATCATCTGCTCAGAACCTCGCTGTGCCTAGTGGCGGAGCCCCCACCAAATCGCCTCGCCGCTCCACAAGGAAGTCGGGAGTCAACCCTCATCCTGAACAAGGACGAGTTTCCTCGCCCATGGTGAGTGCAATCGCCGAAATTGATAGCCGCGACAATGCAGGGCGCAGTGGCAGCAGACAGGCAGGTGTGCAAGCTGCAGCGGCTGCTCCCGTCGGGAATATGCCTCTAGGTGCATCTCCGTCTCCACCACCAGACAGCGCTGGTAACGTCTCGGCCACGAGTCTGCCTAACTCTTCGAGACCGCCTGTGCCAGGTATCGTGTCCTACAACAGCCCACAGACCCTCATCGGGCAGAGGGATATGCTCCTACGCGCAAAGAACCAGGCTCTCCGCCCAGATTCCCTGCTGCGCGGGAGCGTCCTGACGCTACCCCATGCCTCCACCACCGGGTCCGACGCGGGGTCGATGCACAATTCCGGCACCGTGACAGTCTTTGGGTCTCCGAGCAACGCAACTACCCCACCAGACAGTAACCCTAGCAGTCGTCGAACCTCGGGAGTCCATGGGCCCGCCGGCCCCGATGAGACTGACTTGGATGACATTCCTCTAAGCCAGCGCAGGACGATTATTCGAGAGCGCCGTAACAGCATCGCCTCTATGAACAGCAGCAGCAACAACAACAACAACCAGGCACGCGGGCCCACCAACTCACGTCGGAGCAGCTTCGGCCATAACGGCGGAACAGCGGCAGGAGCGAGCAGCAACAACATCTCAACCGCGCCACCGCACCTGCAGCGCCGCTCGGACCTGCCAAGCCAGATCCAGCTCGGCGGTGGGCTCCGCCAGTCCTCTCAGATGATGAACATGCGCAACAACAGCAGCGGAGCCATGACACCACTGGCAATGCCTTGGGGTGCAGGAGGTCATCGCCAGTCGCACATGGGGCCCGCGGCGGCAACAGGAAGCGGAGCACTGATCAACTCTGTCTACGGCATCCCAGGGACCTCAACGAGCCATTCGCTGCTGCCGCACCAGACGCAGGTGTGGGACTCGGAGGTGTCGCGGGACCTTGAGGTACAGCGGCAGTTCCTGATGAACCAGAAGCAGGCAGACGCGACGAGGCGGGAGGCGAGGAAGGCCGATAGGGCCCGGGGGGAGCGCAAGTTCGAGGTCAGGATGAGATCCGAGACGCAGCTCATGGAGGCACACCGGGACGCGATGAGGAGAATGCAGAGCGGGGCGCGGTAGTAAGATTTGGGACTCCGGGGTACGGAGATTATTTCAATAATAATAATAACGTCTGATGAGTGATTTCTTTGGCGGTGGATGAGTTAGCTGGACGCTGTGGTTTGGACGGGACAGGTCAAGGATGGGGGAACAACGAGGTCTGGAACAAAACAAAGATACCCACAATCATGCCATGATCTTTTTCTTCTATATACTTGTGAAATTCGCGACTTTAGCTCTTAGAGAAATGTGTGCATGACCGTATGAAGGGAGTATTTATTCCGATTTATGGGGCAAATAGTCGGTTGGGGTCCTATACAGACTGGGCCAGGGGCATTTCAGGACGGCTCAACAGCACAGGAACTTTGGTTGTCCACATTAGATGCAGCCTACCAAGATAGAAAACCTTTGATCCAGTTTTGAACGCCTTGCAGCATCCAAACTAAAGAACAAGAGATCAGCGTTCGCGGGGTTGGTGTCAATGTTGACCCATCTGGTAGGAGGACACAAGAGCCGTCACCCAAAGGATGTGTAAAGAGCTGGTGCTTGTGTAAGCCGACTAGATTTTACCTCTCACAAAAAGAAACAAAAGAAAAACAAAAATGGATCTTGCGCGTGCATGTGTTAAAAAAAGAATTACAAAGTGGAATAACAGAAGCAAGAACATTAAGAAGTAAGAAAAAAATGCAAAAGTGAAGGCTCGAATAGCTACGCTTGGTTTCGATCCAAGGTCCTCCGGGTTATGAGCCCGGCGCTCTTCCCCTGAGCTACGTAGCTTATTTGCTGTGCAAGGATTGAAAACGACGGGGCTATATACCCTTGAGATAAGACGTCATGGACGTAGTGACTCCACTACCCTCCCAACCATCGATGCAAAATATTTTGCATATTCATTATTGGTCTCTGATGTTTTGAGACTTGTAGAAGCCTGTTCCTTTTATCTTTTGAATTGAAAGTTTACAGAATCATCGGAACTCATGGGTAGGGGGCTCTTTAGTCTGAGCGAGGCAGCCTTGTGCTGGACTTTAGCCCATGTGGAGGAGGATCACAGGTTTAGTCCAAGCTGGTGCAAGAGAGAAAAAAAAAGATGGACAGAAAGGAGGGCAGTCAACAGCAACAACAGCACAGACAGAGTTTGCAGATTGGTATAGGCCTCTTTGTGATCTGTTGCCGGTCATAGTAGGTAGGATGACCTATTCTATCAGGTGACAATGACAGTTGATCATTTTCTAGTAGGACAGCTTTCATAGGGACTACTCAACCGGTCTCTACTATCACGCTGCGAACCTCGGGGCTCTGGCTATTGCAATGACCGTCTCTCTGCTTTCTTCCCTCTTTTCTTCTCACCTCTTTTCCTCCAGCCCATGCACCTTTTCCAGCATTGGAACTCCTACATTTCCACTCACCCACCACCCTTGAGGGGATGGAGACCCACCGCCTACCTCGCTACTTCGCCAGCACGTGTGCTCCGTCTTACACGGTTGTCTGCCACGGAGGGAATGGAAGGGCTCTCGGTCCCGAGGGAAGAGACAGACGGAGAGAGGAGAAGACCAACCTCGGGGTATCGGTGAGTACAGCGGTTGTATCATTTGTAATCCACTAGGGAAAGGGGGGCATGCAACACTCTTTCATGCCGTCTGTGCCTTTTGCTCCTCGTGGAAAGGTAGTGGGAGAGGAGGACTATATAAATGGCGGGCTGTGGTAGAAAGACGCTGAGGAGGATGGTGGTATCCCAACCCAAGGGTGGGCATCAATCTCAATAACCATCAAGGAAACACTCATTACAATATCGACAAGTCTTGTATCCAATCAAGATCAGTTTTATAAAAGAAAAAAAATGGCATCCTCATCACCACCACCACCACCACCACCACCCACATCAGCCTCCACCCCCAAGGCCATCCTGACGATCGGCCTCAAGGCAGACCCCCAGTTCGACGAGGCAGCCATCCGGCGCAACATAGCCGAGCAGACCGCGGCAGCCCGCAGCGCGGGCATCGAGGCTGCCGTGTGCATCTTTGACCGGGCCAGCACGCCCGCCGACGTCGAGGCCCAGGTCAGGGCGCAGCTCCGGGCCCGGCGCTGGGACGGGGTCATGGTGGGGTTCGGGCTGCGGCGCGACCCGGCGCTGACGGAGGTGTTTGAGATGGTGGTGAACCTGTGCGTGCAGGAGATCCGGCCGGTGCCGCGGTTGGCTTTCAACTCTGCGCCGCAGGATACTGCTACAACTCTCATCCGAGCGTTTTCTGAAGGATGATTTTGAGGGGCGAAAAAGGAGTAAGAGGGGTTTTGTCTTGCTGGTGATGGGTTGAGATTGCGGTCTATGAGAGAGGGGTTCTACACTGGGACGCACACGGTTCCTGGTCAAGGGGCTTCCTCTATTTCGGCCCGCAGATATTTTGGAGGACATATACGCGTCGGTGTGTAAGCCATTTCGAACAACAATAAAATCACCATTCAGATGATTCTTTACCAACATGATCCTCGAAATGTCGCATCATCATCCTGTGTGCTCTCTACGCTGTTCGTGAGTCGACAAGTTTCCTCCAAAAGGCTTGCAACATCCGACACTATAACTTACTTCATTAGGCGCCTCTTCAGTGCACAGCCTCAGGGGTCCCGCGCTGGTCGAGGACCCGCTGTGGCCAATGAAACTACAGGGCGGAGGGTGGTCGCGCCTACAGCGGGTCTTAGGGGCGTCTCGGTAGGAAAGCCCCCCCATCTCAAATGACGTCCAGGTCCCCTTCTGTCTCACTCCCCCCCCCCCCAAAAAAGTCGAACCTAAACCTGGTCCAGCTGACGATGGGGAATGCGCAAGCAGTGATGCGCAGGCTGACTGGCTGATCACAGACAAGCCTTCTCCGTCGTCGTCTTTCTTCGTCTTCCTCCTTCTCCACCACTACCACCGTCGCTACAAAGCCCCTCCATCGCGTCTATTTCTTCTTGACTGTTCTTTGTGTCCTCCCGTTCATTTTACTTGTGTAATTCATGAGGTTTAGTTGATAGGGTTTCTCCTGTCTCCCCTCTCCTTGATTCCCGCCATCTTGGTCCTTTCTTCCTCGATTCTATATGGGCACCCCTGACCTCGACCATCTCGTACCGCTTCAGATTGACTTTCCCGCGAGGCTGTGACTGTGTCCCGTCTCACCTACACAGCCTCGTCTAGTCAGACAACCACCCCACCCCTCAACACAAAGACTATTCGCTCCTCCTTCCGTGGTGGTTGGGCCAGAGAACATCTTCCTCTCCACTTCAGCAGACATGTGTCCTTAGTTCCTCACCTTCGACCATCTTCTTCTAGTCACTAGGACAATCCACGATAGTTACACCTTTTCTCTCTCTCTCTCTCTTGACAATGCTCGACGAAAACCTTCCGACCTTTCAGTTCAAGCAGCAACCCGAGAACCCCCTCTCGTGCCCCGTCTACTTCACGAGGAATGGCTCCGAGCCGGCAGCAGAGTACGTCTTCGAGCGCGCGCACCCGAGCACGAACCCCGCGGCCGCCAACAAATACGCAGCGGCCCTGAAGGACCCCTACGCCCAGGATGTCGTCTACGCCGAGGTCGTCGTCTCGCCCGAGTGGCAGCAGCCCACCCTGTCCGCCGCCGAGATCAGAGCACAGGGCCAGAACGGAAGCAGCAGCAACGGCGGCGGAGCAGGGGCGCGCCCTCTGCCCGTACCGATCATCCCAGACACGTTCACCATCCAGCTCTACGGGCCAGACCAGGCGGTCGTGGTGCGGTACATCCCGGGCTCGCTCACCAGGACGGAGAGCTGGGAGTTTGAGATGCTGTCGCAGAGCTTCAAGATGCCCACGCCCTCGCAGCTCGACAGGCAGGGCAGCGGGACCCAGGCCGCCGCCGACTTTCGCCCGCGCAACATGTTCAAGTGGAAGAGGGAGGGGCGGCTCACCAAGGACATGACGTGCTACAACGTCGGCAAGAGCCTGGGCAAGCACAAGAGCAAGGAGCCCGACATCACCGTCGCCCTGTTCAAGATGGGCCGCGAGACCGCCGTCACCATCTACGAGCCCAACCTGCAGCGCGTCGAGATGGAGGACCGCAAGGGGCTGGACATTGTGCTTGTCCTCGGCGCCGAGGTCATCCGGGACCTGTATCTCGCTCCCGAGAAGAGACCCGATCTGTTCAACACCGGCACCGGGGTCCCTGTGGCTGTGGCCAACGGCAGGCGCAAGAACTCGAGGGCGAGCCCTCCGACGGTTGTCCCTTCTCCTCCGCTCCCGTCTGGTGCTTTCGGGCGGGCGCCTACGGCAAATAACATGGCCGGACCGACCGCCATGTCTGGCGCGATACCCCCTACCACGTCGACCTCGACAGCCAACATGGCGGCATCGTCGTCGTCGTCGTCGTCGTCTGCCTCCAAACCCAACGGCTCAGCAGCAAGCATCGACCCGGAGACGCTCAGGCTGATGAAGCAGATGAAGAAGGAGGACGACGAGCAGCTCAAGCGGCAGGCGCGCGAGCGGCAGAGGCGGGAGGCCGAGGAGAGGAGGCACGTCGAGGAGATGCTCAAGCAGGAGGAACAGGAGAGCCGCAGGCGCCAGGCCGAGGTGGACAGGGAGACGGAGAGGCTGCGACAGCTCTACGGTGTGCAGGGCCAGGACCTCGCGCCCACGACAGGCAGGCGGCCGTCGGGTGCTGCGCGCCAGAACTCGGACCCGGCCCGCCAGCAGTCATATGGCCCGCCCCAGCCACCACAGCACCACCCGACCTTTGCTCCTCCGCCGCAGCAGCCGCAGAGGCCCACGAGTGTCGGCCCGGGAGCCATGGGACCTTTCAACAGCTCGACTCTGACGAGCCTGTTCCGGCCGGGGGCGTCATCTTCGTCACAGCAGCAGCAGCAGCAGCAGTCGGGCCAGGCGAGACCTGGCGGCAGGCCGTATGGGTCGGGTCAGGCGTCTGTTAGCACCTTTTTCCAGAATGTGCTGGACCCAAAGAAGGTGGTTAAGAAGAAGAGCATGCAGTGGTAGCGGAAGGGCTGGTTTCTTCCTTACTTTTTCTCTCCCTGGGCTTTGTCTTCTTATCTGTCACATTGGATTGGCGATGTGTCTATATTCCTTTTCTGGGTTTGCTCTGTATCTTCAGAGTTGAGACAAGGGCGTTTGAGATGGAAAGGATCACTGGGCTGTTCAACCATCCAGGTGAAGGGACTGCAACTCGCCTGTCGTTGCGGTTCCCTCGGAGGTGGGTTTTTGCGGATAGATACCATGATGGGCTCATGACGAAATGACTTTGACTTTTGCCTCGAATCGAGAGCTGTTGGGCCTTTTGCTTGCATTGTGTGTAGTCACTTGAGTTTGCGGGGGGAGAAAGCATACATGAGGGTCAGGAGAGGATGACCTTGCAATCTGCACTTGGAGCAGCTTGTCACATGTGATGCCCTCTCACATCTCTTTCCCCCACCCTTCCAGTCAGGAGATCGTCAATCTTCTTGGTATATATTCATCTTCTACCAGTCAAATCTCTTTTGTGCTGCTTTTATTTTTTCTCTTCCTTGGCATCATCACATCGCCTTCTTCTCCATTTTTCTGTGATTATGACATAGTACATCGTGCCAATACGATCTCGAAAGGCCATTCGAGTATATAGAACGGCCGACGAGCCACAAAATCCGGATACGACAGAACTGCTACTTATTCATCGTCACACGAGGAAGACTGTCAGTAACCAGCCTCTTCCCCCCCCCCTCCCCCCCCTCCTGGGTTGAATCACCACGGAAGACTTTGGATCTCTCTCCTTCCTCGACAGGCAGTCGTCGAACATGTTGTAAACAGCAAGTACCACCCTCTCCTTCCTTCCTTCCGCGAGTTCTCGGGCGTCGTTGCCTTGAACTTGACTTACTTGCTCCTTTTGCCAGCTGCCAGATGAAAACACTAGCCTTGAACAGCCTCTGTCTCTTCACCAATGTGCCGTGGGGAGTTGGCCAGCTCTGGCACTCGCGGCTGAGAAGAGGAGAAAGGGAGACGAACGAAGTCCGAGGACCATCTGGACTTGCTTGGGATGGTTTCGGAGCCCTCATAGCTTTGCCATGTTCTCTTCTCTCCTCGTGCCTTTTACTCCTGTGATTATACACCCCCGAATAGACCGACTCAAAGCAAACCGTCCAGCTCCGAGGTAGTATTGAGGCGGTCACCTCTGGTTTTCCCCCAATACAAGTAGCTGCAGCACAACCAGTTTCTTCTGTTCTGAGCACCATATACCGATCTCAAGTTTGCAGCTCTCTTCAGGTGCCGCAACACGGCATAAACCAAAGTGCCGGGGCTCGCTGATCTCCAGGCTGGCTACACCGTCCCGACAGTGCCCTCTCTAGAAGCTAGCTCGCTACAGCAATCATATTAGGGTGAAGGCTCGCGCCCACACAGAGATCGTCCCAGGCCCAGAACATTCCCGCCCGTATGCAGAAGACAACAAAAAAAAAAAAGAAAAGATATCAAAAGAACCAGTCACCGTTGTCTCGAGCTTGACAAGGCTTGTTGGCTGGGAAGGGCCCCCTCTCTGGGTCTTTTCGAGACTGGTGTGGGAACAACCTATTGCCTCCTAGCTGGATCCCCAGCCACGGTCCTTTCATCACAGGCGAGAGCTAAGGCGTTGAAGACTTTACATTTCTTAGTTTCAAAGGCGGCCATTCAACACGAAATCGGGACGTGTGAGAGCTGGCCGCCATCATGGTTTGGGTGATTGAGCTGTGCAGCTGGCTCAGAGCGTGGCATGTGGTTTCGGGTGGGATGGCCAGATTATGAATAGAGCTGCTAAAGAAGAGGAACAACAAAAAAGACTTCACTTCATCGTCAGACGGCCACGAGAACTGACAGACCGAGAATTAATCGAGTCCTCGAACATCAATGTACCAAGAAAGGTCTCTACCATGTTCCAAGCATGCCAATGTATCATGACCCACGCAGTAGCAGGAAACACAAAGTTTGATGCACATGAAATCATGCTTCTTTTGCAGTACGCTAGCAATGGTATAACGTGTGATGGATATACATGTTAACATATATAACATCTCATTTGCCAATCACATTAGCATTTTCTTTTCCTTGCCTCAAAAAATGGGTAGCACCAGACAACAACAGATGACGACAGTCAAACTCCCCTCCAGCTAAGTACCTTTGCTACAGCGGCCCACCTCCGTCAAGAGGGTACTGGTCCATTGCCATATAGTCCAGCAGATCCATACCGCCCACGTTAACGCCCTCGGCCGACATGCCCACCCCGCTGTCGCCAGGCCCGCCCACGTTCTGGAAAAAAGCAGGGCCCGCAGGTAGGAACCACATGTCGCCGGCGGGTCCTGCCCAATCTGTGCCGTCACCGCCAAACATATCAGCCACCCCCGCCGTGGGCATACCGGCGGCACCGTGCGTCGTGCTGCTGTTGTTGTTCCCATTGGTACCGTTGTTGCCGTCGGGTGCGATGTTCTGACCACCAACCAGGCCGCCGCCGGCGGCAGCGGGCGTCCCAGGGCCGGTGGCGCCGAATGCAGTCGGGATGGCGAAGTTGCTGGGCATATCAAAGGGCGTCGCAGAGATATTGGCGGGCGTCACAGCTCGTTCTGTGTGATGAAACCCAGAGATTGGGATTAGCAGTGCGAAGGAAGGGAAACCGAGAGCAGACTCCTCCCTGTCTGTCCGACAGGTACTGTGCAATGAAATGACGATATTGAGCAAACACTCGACAAACTTACCTGGCGCGTTGATCTTGGGCCAGCCAGCATGCTCGTGCCCGTTCAGGCCCAGACTGTGGTGCTGCACATGCTGGCCGGCGCCCGGTCCAACCTCTGGCATGGGACTCCTGCCGTCTGCCGAGGCGGTCTGGGTCTGGCTGGTGGGGTTGGCCACGTAGATGAAGCGATTACGTAGCCGCATGGTGAGGTTCTCCAGGAGATCAGCAAACCTGATGCCAAGGTGGACGTCATCCACGACACAGGTGCGTAGTGCCTCGACCGTGCTGTCCATGAGGCGGATGGAGACCTCCACGTCGTGCCTCGTCGCGCCGAGGGCGAACGTCTTGAGGAGGAACATGGCGCCGCTGATGATGCGGAAGTAGGTCCTGACCGGAGCGTGCTTGAGGTAGTCGTCAGGGAGGAGCCCCTCGACGACAGCCCGCAGGAGGTTGCGGCTCCCCTCGACCACCTCCCTAATATATTCCTGGTCTGCGGCACTGACGCCGCCAATGTTGCCGATGGGCATCTTGCCGTACATATCCTGGGTCTTGGGACTCAGCTGGTTGCCAGAGCTCGTGGAGCCCGCAGTGTTGTTATTATTGGTGGTGTTATTGTTGTTGCTGTTGCTGCTGCTGCTGAGCGCCGCCAGCGACTGGCCCGAAGCGATGTTGGCACAGCGCTCGACGACGGCCTGCAGGGACAGCGAGTTGACGTAGATGCGCACGTATTCATACTCGATGGTGAGAATGTGTCGTATGTAGGGGGGCAGCTCGTAGCGCTCGAACTGGGTGCGCCAGTCCTGCAGCATGGGCTGGAACTCCTTGAGCAGCTCGACGTACCTGTCGGTCTGGATGATGTCGGTGGTGTGCTTCCTCGACTTGAACAGCCGCTCATTGCCGCTGTGCATAGCGTTGCTGATTCCGGCCCAGCAGTGGATGATGGCGTCGTCTAGCGCTAGATTAGGTATGTAATTGAAGGGGGCAGAAAGCGATGAAATATTAGTACCGGGAGTAGTCCCCTCCACAGCAGATGATGTGGGCCGCCTCCGGGCCATGGTCGTCGTCTTGCGCAGGGACTCGGGCACCATGTTGGTCCAGCCCAGGCGCCCGGCCAGCTGGCTCAGATAAATGAGTATGAGCCGTTTGATGCGGTCGGCCCGCAGCCTGTACGTCTCCTCCTCGTACTCTGGCCGCGAGATGGCCCCCGAGTCGAGGAGCTCATCGATGTCGTCGAAGACGCCGAGCTCGTAGCCGAGGCCCATGGCCGCGTTGAGGAGCATCCAGCACATGCGGTCGCTCCTCCACGCGGGCTCGAGCCAGCTCTCCACCCGCCTGCCGCCCATGCCGAGGGCCGCAGGAGGGTTGACGCCATCGAGGCCGGTCGGTGGCATCATCGAGTCATAGGCAGGGATCATCAGCTCGTCGATGGCCTCGGAGGGAGGGAAGTGCAGTGCCCTGGGGTGCCACTCTGTCAAGATCATCAGCGACTCAATGGTGCCCAGTGTCCGCAGGCTACCCTTTCGGAGCCCGCGCCACGGGGCCGTGCTCGAGGTCTGCGACTCGTCAGCGCCAGAGCCGCAGAAGCCGCCTCCGAAGGCCTCCTGGCCCCATATCACGCGCTCAATCATGCCCCGGAGGTAGGTCCACAGCTGCTCGTGGATGGCATTCGCGCGACACAGGCCTCCCGTGCCGGGCAGCTTGCGATATCTAGAGGCAATGGTCAGGAGAGTGACGGCCAGTATAGGTTCCTCAGTCAGCAGCGTCAGGTGGGTAGCAGGATCCTGAAATGTCGGCGGGGATATGGGCGTCAGTGGTGACAGATATTTATAGTAACTGAGGCACAGAGTTAGCACCGAGAGTAAATCCATGCACGCGCGCACGCGACACACACACACACACACACACAAATCTCTCTTTCCTTTCCTTTCCTTTCCTTTCTCTCTCCTCAGATAGGACATATATGGATATATATATACAGGAAAGAAAAGAGATAGGACAAAGAGAAGATCTGCTGCCTTGGCTGAATCCAGGTAGTGGACCTACTAATCAATATAGCTGATCGCCTCCTGGGCAGTAAACCACCCTGCCCTCACAAAGCGGAACCTCGTCCAGGCCTTGAGGGCATCGGCATGTGAGGGCAGCGGCTCTATCGCCCTGGGTGCTCCCGGGGGTTTTGTGAGTTGGGGGTCGATGGGTGCATCTGTAGGGGCGAGCTGGGAGACGGAATGCGGGCCGTAGGTTATGGCATCACCACCAGTGTTGGGCAGGGTATCAAGTGACGGAGTCTGCTGTAGATCCAGGGCGTGTGCGCTCGTGTCGTGAGCGGCCTTGTACAAGAGATCCAGCGCGTCATGTGGGCCGTATACCTCCTTTCGCATGACGGTACGGGCCTCATAGTTCTCCAGCGGGGTGTTGGGCTCATCGCCGCCGAACTCGGTGGTGCCGCCGCGGCCCCTGGAGGCGGAGATGGAGCTCCTAGAGTCAGAGCGAGAGTGCTCACGGGGGGCACCGGGCCTTCGGAGGGGATGGGCACGTCCCACGGAGCCACCTGGGGTCAACGGCACATCGCTGTAATAGCGGCGATCGAGGGCGGCGGGCTGGGGCGAGCCGTCGGTGCGTGGTCTCTTGCGACCGTTGCGCAGGATGTAGTCGTCCTCGCGAAGGTCACCAACGTCACCAACGTCGTTGTCGCCATCCTCAGTCTTTCGCTTGCGACGGGTCGCACTGAAGTAACACTCTTTGGACTCGCGGCGGCAGCGCACACAAGGCGGGTCGTGCGGGTTGTCGACGGAGCCGAGGTCGCAGCGGACCTTGCGGCGGCGGCAGGGGATGCAGGCCTGGTAGACGCGCTTGTGCTGGGCAGCACTGGACTGCTGCAGCTGCTGGTCTTGCTGTGCTTTCGCAGCGGAAGAGGAGTTGGCCGTGGTGGTAGCAGTAGTGGTAATGTCGTTTGGATGATTGGAAGCAGAGGAGCCGGCAGTGGGCGGTGGATGTGGGGAGGTGTCGACGTAGTGAGCCGACGATGATCGAGTTCCCTGTGCTCGAGCCTGAGCCTGAGCCATCGCCTGCGACGCAGCAGCCGGCCTGGGCCTCGACTCGCGAGCCGCCAGCAACAGGGGGAAAGGCGTGTAAGAGAGAGAGAGAGTGTGTGTGTGCTGTCTGCGCAAATGCGTCTGGTCAATCGACGAGCGCGCTCCCTTCAGCGGCGAGGGGACTGTGTGGTTCCTCAGCGGTTGCGCGCGGGTGGTAGCAGGGCGGTCTTCTTCGGCTTGCAGCGGTTGGAAGAGGGGGGTGGTGGGCTGGAGTTGGCCGTACAGGCGGGACAGAGAAAGTCGAAGTGGAGGCCGGGGATGGGGGTGGGCGCCCTTGATAAACGAGAGAGAGAGGGAAGGCGGAGGGGTTCGAGGACTGGGATCTGGGGGGTTGCTTCCTCTTGCTGATGAGGGGCACCTGCTGCTTGTTGTTCGTCCTAGCACTCTTTAGTGGGAGTCGTTGGGGCTTTTGAGAGGGGAAGGAGCAGGGGGGATGAGGATGGGGGGGGTGTCTATCTAGTAGGACGATGTATCCTGTTACCGAGAAGGTACAATCGATAAAACGAGAAAAGCTGAAAGAGAGATTGGGAGACAAAAAGAAAAAAAGAAGAAGAAGAAAAGCACGAAAATACAATCAATCACGAGGACAGAGTACTAGGTACTAGAAAGGAAATTGACGAGTGGAATTGATCCCTCCTGTGTGTAAGTAGTCTTACCTGTTCGCTGATTGGATAAAAGGTGGTCGGTCAGGCTTGTCTTTCTTTGTCTCTTTTGTGCCCTCTGATTTTTTTTTTCTTCTTTGCTCTGGGATCGACATTGACGCGATTGTCCTCCCTCGAGGAAACGACTCGAGGGGGGAAAGAAGAGGGGCATGCAATGCCAGATAGCACAAGGATCGAAGTGGCACATAGAGGGAACGGGGACGTCAGCGGCCCCGACCCTCTCGAATGTGATATATCATAGCTTAACTCTCCTGGCCCGGTTCTTGGTGGGACACCCTCAGTTTAACGGCTTGCCCTTTTCCCACTGGTTGCTCTTGACTAGTGTACATTACAGTATGTACGCAGTATTCACAGTGTCCATGTACAGTAGCTCTTTTCCCTCGTATTTTCTGGACTTTTGTTGAAGAGGCAGATGAAAGCATGAGGCTGCTGAACATCGTGTAACGTGCCAATGCATTATTTTAATCTCCACAGAAAGAGAAAGAAAAAAAAAAAAACCGCAAGCTTAGAAAATCCGTGGACACCTCTTGTCTCTTCCTCGAACCCAACTGCTCTCTCACCAGCATTTCCAATCATCGGATCCTCGGCCTTCCCTCATACGAGCCAAAGATAAGACATACATGAGAGACAGACTAGGGAAACGGGGGGTCGAGGAAAGTAATAGTGCCCACGCAAGCACGCAAGCTGGAACAATCATGCACCTCCCCAACAACTGATACCAGATCTGTACAAGACACGAAAAAAACGGCGCGACCTTGTCCACCTGCCTCTTCGGATCATCCGCATGAACATTGTACTGTGCAGTTGTGTAACCTGTCGTTGCTCTGCGTGTCGGTTTGAGAAAGTCATTTACTGCGCCATAGAAACCTCCTCGTCCTCGTCAGCATTCAGCCTCCCTCAGTCCCAATACCTGGCCCGGACTTGGTGCGGAGGAGGGGTGAAAGGGGGCCGCTGCTCAGCTCTGAGATAACAAGTACACAAGCCACCGCCCAGTGGATCGCAGCGTCATTCTTCCCCCAATGCGGTTGGCTCATAGGGCTGACACCGAAAACTCACTGCAGCTTACCCATCCATCCACACACACATAGCCACAGGGCGTCACGAGACGAACCACACGGCGCCAATTACTACTGTCCCCATGATACCAAGTTTCCTTTTATTGATCTGGTACGGCCCTTTTGTGGCTCACCGTGCAGGCTCTCTAGGAGAAGAAAAGAGTGCCCACTGCACTGATGCCGCCGTACCTTCGTCTTCTTGTTCTGGTCTGCTCCCCCGTTCATGGTCATAATCAGATAGAACTTGCCATTTCTCTCTCCTCAATGCGCAACTCTCGGAAGGTTGAATCCCTCCACGATTGAAAGTGATCTTTTTGATCATCACGCATAAGCAGGGACCTCCCTCGCCGTTTAGAAAAAGTCAATCAGTCATCTCTCTCCTCCTATTGTACAATCAAGGGTCTCCCACCAACAACAAAACGCAATACGTCGGCAGACTATAGGGTCCTGGTCGACAAACCAACGATGATGAGAACCGCGTCATTGCTTCCATCCGACCGTCGACCGTGAACCATGCGAGAGAAAAAAAAAAAAAGGGGGTGTGTCGCAATTAGCCCCCCACAGAAGGCAGGCTCATTAGGAGTATCGGTCGATTTTCTTTTTAGCAGAGACTCGAGGGAAAAAGATCAAAGCAAAGCACAGTTCGTAAAAAAGAAAAAAGCCATCAAATAACGCGGATGATACCACGGAAGGACTGTCGGACAAGCAGTCTCAGGTCTCTTGTCTCCAGCCGCAGTGCATGAGGTCGCCAGAGCTTGGTTCCGCTCAAGGACGATGCGAGCTTGAGACTCGTCATGCTGTGCGGCAGATCCAGCAGAGCCTAGAGGCAAGTCGGGTGGTCCTTAGACATCAACAAGGTTGCCCTTGACCTGGATGCAGCTGTTTAGCATGATGGATATTTCATCACCATGACGGTGAACGACGGCGAGGTGCGAATATTACTCACCAGGTACTCCCAGATCATCTTTCCCAGGTTATCAGGTATGGTGTAGAGATCAACAGAGAACTCGCCGGCTTCAATGGAACCGCTCGTCAGCGCTGGGTTGGAACAGGGGTGGGACTGGCGAGGGCGGCCACCCTTGCGTGTTTTGTTGGAGTGCATACCGTCAAGATTGTTCTGGATGTACGTATCATCCGCCTTGTGATCGTGGATCATCTGGATGACCTGCAGGAGATCGTCCTCCTCGAGCTTGACCAGGGCATCGGCCATCTTCTCCACGTCGAAGGGCTTCTTCTGCTTCTTGACGCTGCCGTCCACCTTCCTACTGCGACGGTCCTCATCGTTTGGCAGGGGGCCAGTATCGCGAAGGATCTGCTGTAGGTTCTGAGAAGGGTTCTTGAATGTGATGTTGTGGGTGTCCTCGTAGCGCGTCTGCTGAAAGTTCAGGTCGTGGGGAATGGTAATCTTTCCGCTCTTGTCCGTGTAGTAAAGATCAATATGCATCTCAAATTCACCCCACCCCTCGTTCTCACACATGAAGGGGGGGCTCGAGGAAGGCTAGACAGCGGAGGGAAGAGGTGGGCTTAGCACAAGAACAGTCTCAAGAACAAAAAAGGAGAGGTTACAGAGCGAGGGTGCAGCTTACTTTGGACGGGGTTGTCGAAAGAAGGATGCAGGTTGAAGACGACCTTGGTAAAGCAGTCCGCTCTGTGCTGGTTGCCCTGCTGATCAAGAATGTAGATCTTGACATTCCACTTTCTGAACGGGAAGCCCTCCGAGGCAGGGGGCTTGTTCTCGCTGTCCACACACCACGTCAGTCGCGTTGCCATACAACGGCCGCGATCGGGCGCGCCTGCTCTGAAGAGAGTGTCTTCTTCACGTGTGGACGTACATAATGTGCTGCTCAGTGACGAGCTTGATTGTTCTCTGCGCATCGTTAGGACCAGGGGCCTCAGCTTGGTCGAAATGACCACGTCTGCCGAAGATGGAAGGGGGGAGGAGTAGTGCGGGCACGTGTTTGACGCGTGCTGCGCGTAGTGCGACCTCTGCCAGCACGAGGACCCATGATTGCAAAGTAGCGGGGGAGAGATGGGTAAGAGCAACGTAGGATAGTTGTGAGAGAGAGAAAGGGAAGGGCGCGAAAGGTATGTCTGGTGGTTGCGATGAAGTTGGGCCAAGGGAGTTGTATAGCGTGTCTTGAGAAGCTGGCTTGGGAGGTAAATCGAGGAACAAGAAAGAAGCAGGCAGCTCAGGTATCTCAAGGAAAACAAACAGGCACTATTTCGTCTGTAAAAGCAGTGCGAGCTAGCCTGAGAAGAAAGGCTGAAGGTGTCTTGGTGGCCTGATGTGTGTTTGTTGTTGGGCGGTAGGTGGAGGACGAAGGGCTCATTCACACTGAAAGTTTCCACACTGGGACGCGCCCAAACAGTTGAGACAATGCAGTACTGACACCTGCAACTGTTGGCCAGGAAAACTTCCAGGCCAACTTCCCCTTTCGATCCAGCACAACACATCGTTGGGTGCAAACAGGGCTAATCGGGGCGAAAGGAAGGGAGGGCAGGGCCAGGGCAGTAGCACCATCACCACCACCACCAGACTCGGTAATTACTCACCTCGACCATCATCTTGACTGCGTATTTTCCAACTGAACAGTAATGGTACAATAAGAATACTGACTCGAGAGAGAGATCGCTGTCTCTCTCTGCTGCCTCTCACGGCAGCCTTCACCTCCCCTTTAAGGAGGTCCTTTACGGGATGGTTGGCAGGACGAGCTACGCCGGTGACTATTGTCAACGGGCCAGCCTAGCCAGTAGATGTCGTACTTCCAAGTCGTATCGGATTGGACTCGGCGGTGGCCTCCACGTCGAACTCCTTGACCGTTGAACGTTGCGGCCTGTCGCTCCTCCTGGTTCGCACTGCGTGGGGCTATAATCGGAACGATGATGCCGGTGGCAGAGGCGTTCTCGTCGTTGCTGTGGGGTGTGGTGAGCTCCTGCTGCTCAGGGCCGGTGGCTGAGGTGCTCGACTCGCTGTCGGTATCCTGGTGGTCCGAGAACGGCCGCTTGATATCGGTCACAACTGGACCCAAGTTGGTGCCGTGGATGCGTCGTTGCAGCTCCTCCCACGTGCCGATGTCGAGCTCCCGCACGCTGTACGCGACACCGTCAAGGTAGAACTTAGGCAGCTCGTTGAAGCGGGCGAGCAGACTACCCGAGTAGAGGTGCGCAAGGTCGTGGGAGCCGGCCGCGTCGTAGCGTGGGCAGCTGTAGCTGAAGAACTGGGTCGGGCTGACCCACCACGTCGTCTGTGTCTCGATGAGGTTGCTGGTGTCGACGCCCCAGATGTACTTGGCGTTGTCTTTGGGCAGGTCGTCGGGGTCGTAGATGGGGTATTCACGCTATAAACAGTAGAACGTCAGTCTTGATCTGATCATTCGTGACTTGGCTCAGAACACGGTCATCATCACGTACGCGTGGATTGGTTGCCAACCGGATCGAGGTCTTGTTCTGCTTGTCACAGAACAACAGCTCGGGAACTCCCCAATTGGGATCATGCTCCTCCCAATCAGAATCAGAGTCCATGGTGGCTGGGCTTAGAGCTGATGAGTAGTGATGATGGTTAGCGTGTGGCGGTGTCACGTGGCTGTGCTGTGCGGAGTAGTTGTGGTGCGGGGTAGATAATGTGGCGGTGCAATGTGGCTGTCTGTGAAGTTGTTTGTATGCACGTGACACCCTTGGTGATGAACGTGTTGGCCGCCATGAGCACTAGTGAGGTTGTTGTGGTAACGAAGGGCAGACAACTCAATAGGACAGCTGCCTTCAGGCGTCCGGGCCATTAAGACCACAATAGCCCCAGTGATTTGTGTCGTCCAGCTACAGCCAGCCGGCGGCCACCACTGATGGGAACCTCCTCAAAACATGTAGCTTACAATTCTAATAATATGCGATGCCTGCAGAATCTGAACATCCAGCCCAAGAGGCCAATTCATATGTAAGAAAAATGGATATGCTATGCATCTCTATATGTACAGCCAGAGCCACACTGATCTGTTTTCTTCATCCAAAATCCGGCTGCCCCATCAAGAGATGTGGCTGGCCTGGTGTGAACTACCCCATTCCTAGTATGAATAATCTGGTTACTGCAGCCTGTGAGCCGAATCCCCTGTGTCAATACCTCGTCAAAGTCTAGCAGATTATCGGTCCAACAATGACTACAAATTTCTTGGTCTCAGCTTGATCTACTCATCTTGTTCTCTGGGAGAACAAGCCTATATGCTGTGATTTAAACGATGTACATAGTTTTGAACCAGGGACAACTACTTAGAGAAACTTGGCAGGAGTGGAAGTATGCCTGAGATACGCTCGGACTGCAATGCATTCCCTGTTTTCCCATCACATTACACCGACCACCTGCCATGAAACCCGATGAGGTATGTGGTAGGTGAAGCAAGTAGTTGTAGTGATACGAGCTTGCTCAGAGTGGATATGCCCAAGCCTTTATAGTCACCTGGCAGGAAGCCACCTACCCACTACCAAACGCACGCAGCCAAGACGGGGGGGATTGACCATTAGGTGGTGAGAATTTCCAAGAGAAATGATCACTGCAAGCACCACTCCCACGGGATATCAGACAGACAGGCATACGCACACAACACAGATCCAGATATATATACATGCAGGGCGTTCGGGGATCTGGCTTTTTCCACGTATCATGATCGCATATAATCAATGGGCTCTTTCTTCTCTTCTATGGGTTCCCTCGCCCGTGCTGCCACTTTCCGAAGTGACCTGACTACACTACCAAACGAGGGGCATCTCCCTGAGATGGTTTCTTGCGTTGCCCTAGTGACAAATAGAAGGGAGATACCAGATTTGATCGGTTCATGTGCAGGCAGGTAGAGGAACCGTCACTCGACAGTCCCAGATCCGTGGAGAAACTACTGAGTGTGTCTCGCAGATCAAAGTAGGCATGGGCATGTCCATCCTTTTTAATCCATCTTTCTGTAGTGGAGGACTATCTAGAGGGGGTGTGGTGTTGGTGTTTTGTTGTGGGGGGGGAATCTTTGGGAATACGGGGGTTTTCGGTGTGCTGTGTCATGGTGATCGCGATAGGTAGTGTGGATAATGCACGTGGATGAAGGGGGTTTTCCATGATGCCAAGGGGTGTTGGTGAGAGCTTGACATCTCTCTTGAGGTCGTCTCAGCACACACTGGAGCAAAGACTGATTGTGCCAGTCCTCTTAGGCAGTCTCAGCCTCCTTCTTCTCCTCAACCTTCTTCTCCTCAGTCTCAGCAGCAGAACCGGCGTTGAAGAGCTGCTCGTTGTCCTTTTGTGCCTTGATGAAAGCATCCTTGAAGAGGTTGGCGTCTAAATACCAGTCAGCACCGGCAGCAGGATGAGGACCTTTCCCGCCATGGAAGAAAACAAAACCTACTCTCGGAGTTGGCAAAGCGGATGGCCAGAGTGCAAGCCTCGGGCTCGCCCTCGCTGACATCGGCAGCAGCATTCCACACCCAGGACCGGTCAGAGCCGACGTTCGGGGACAGCTTCATCTCAGGAACGACTACAATCGGAAACGTCAGCCTCGCCATACCACATGATCCCCTCTCGGACGGTAGCTATGACAGCTGCATGTGCGTGTGTGTACATACTGTAGTGGTTGGCGCAGACCTTGAGGGTCTTGTCGCGGCGCATGACCAGACGGGTCTTGCCGTTCTCCTTGTGCTTGAGCAGGCGGACGTCACCGGTGCCACGCTCCTTCCACTCCTGAGTGTCCTTCTTGAAGACGAAGAGCTTGGCGCGCATCTTGAAGAGCTGCTCCTCGGACTCCTCGTTGGTCTTGGTCTCGACCTTCTCGGTCAGGCGGATGACAGGCTCGAAGTGCACGTCCTCGGACTCGGGAGCTTCCTCCTGTATGGAGACAAGAACTGTTAGTAACGATGTGTACCCGTGTGCCACAACGGCAGCGGGGGCCTTGGCTTGGGGTATGGCCGCATTCCCAACTCACCTCATCGCCCTCCTTGGCAGCGGCAGCAGCATCGCGCTGTGCCTTGGCACTGCCAGAGTTGTCGCCACGGTCCTCATCCTCGTCCTTCTTCTCCTTCTTCGCACCACCGCCAAACATGGAAAACACGGCGGACGAGGTGACGGGGGCAGCGCCCTGAAGAAAAATCCAATCAAACACAGTCAGCATCAAGTTATTTTCTCTTCCTCATCCAGGCCAGCCGCAACAGAAGCATTCGAAATCTTCTGCGCTGCCTACCCTGCCTGCTTGCATGGCTCGGCATTATTGCCTGTCGACAGGCGACATGACCATAAAGGTCCGTCCAGCAGGCAAAGCAGTGTACGGCCAGACAGCTCCAGCATCCTCCCCGGAAAGGCCCAACAACGAAACTTCAGGTCGTAACTACCAACATACCTCGGGCTTGGTCTCCTCGACGGGCTTCTCAACGTTCTCAGCAGAAGACATCGTGACGAAAGGTATATCGGACGGATTGTTGGGAAAGCAAAAGAAGTCGTTGGAAACAGATGCGATCTGATGACGCTTCGCAAGGACCCTGGAGGAAAAACAAGGCCAAAATTACGTTAGCGGGGTGACTGGGACGCGGCAGATAACAAACCTTCTGGGAAAAGTTGACCCATATGACAAGAGTGAAAGAAGGTTCCGAGAGGAAAGGGCCGCAAGGGGTAGCTGAAGCTTACCTGGTGATGAAAGGGAAGTCTTGTCTTAGACTGGAGATCACAAACAAAGAACTTGGGTATCAACAAGTCTGGAGGTTGCTTGTGTGTGTCAGGCAAAGAAGAGACAGACAGGTCGAAGAACTATCCACCCAACATTGCCCCTCATCAGTCAGAGCCTGGCAGCCAGGCAGTCAGGGTGGGTCCAGTGGGCAGCCAGCGCACAGACCACCATTGTGCAGATTCACTAGGGCCCACAGGGGGGCGAGTCTGCCTGAAGAGTACCCAGCTAGCCAGCATTTTTTACACCAGAGTAGCATGTTGTACACACTTACAGTAGCAGCAATTTCAAGAAGAGAAGAAAATAATGATAATAATAATCATCATAATAAAGATCATTCACATGGACACACATAGTAGATTTTATACACATAACAAATTCAGGAAGGCATATCAGTGTAGTATTCATCGACTAAAAGAGGTGCAATAATCAGGCAGCAGCATGCTCACCATCCCCCCTTCCCTCCCCAACAAAACAATTGCCTTTATTTACTTCTGGTTGACTTGTCTTTCTTTCTCGATTTTCCAGCACAAGAGTCTTTCACAAGCAAAGAATAGACCTTCCTTACCAACTCACACAAATGTGGTAATGAAACTATTTGGCGTGTCATGACTATTCATGCTGTGGGGGAATCAAAGGCTGAGGGGAATGGTGTCATAGTGCGCCTACAACAACTCAAAACGCATTGAAAGAACATGAAAAGCCGAAACGCCGGTTCTCTTCCATCGTGGACCCATTATCACCGTTATATGCCGTTCTTCTGTCATCGGCGGGCCAAGGCAGTAGCCCCAGCCAGACAGCACATCAAAGGACCTAGTGAGGGACAACCTACTAGATTGACCATCGTCCCTTATCTTTACAGCTGCCAGTGCGGGCACATTCGGCTCCCTCAGCCTGGGCCTGCCGTGCCTTCCTGGCATTGGCGAACTCCGCGTGCTTCTTCGACATGAACTTGCGAGCCTCGCGCTCATATACTTCGTATTGCTCGGTTTGGCCCTGCATCTTTAGCCACCAGAGCTTGGAGGCAATCTGTGCCTTGATGAGGGCGAGCTCGCCCTCGTCACGGAAGTCTTCGACGTGGCGGTGACGGTCCTTGGCCATTTTCTGAACGTCTTTCAGAAATGTGACAGCATCATCTGAGCGCACCGAGTCTCTCATCCAGTCGTATGTGTCTTCAGCCTTCTTTGACAAGTAATCTTTGATCGAGTCCCGCCAAGAGGCAGCCTTGTCGAGGACCGGCTCGTCGTTCGAAGAAAAGACAGAAGCATAGCTCTCCTCCACCAACTTGTATACTCCGTCGGCAGTATCGCCCACCTTCTGGGCCACACCGTGAATAACGGTCTGAGCAGACCCTAGAGCCTTGAGAATTTCATCGAACAATTCAGGACCGAAATCGACTGCAAAGGTCTCATTGATCTTGGGCTTGCGTGTAGTGATGATGGATACATTGACTACACCATGGGCCTCCTCGTAGGGTATCTCGATGATAATGCCTTCGTCGGTGCTGGACAGCTTGGTCTGTATGGCGGTTTCACCTCGGAAGACATCGATGTCGATCGCTCCCTTGGCCAGCCACGCCTCTTTCGTCCCGGAGTAGAGCTTGAGGAGGATTTCGTTGCTGCTGTACGGCTGAACGGAGCACACTGTGCGCTTGGGCCCCTCTGAGCTCACCGTATGCGCAATATCAGAGAGAAAGCCGCCGAAGGAAGGTGTCTCCGCAATCCTGACCGTCTTGGTGGAAGTGTGATTGATAGTAATGGTCGCAGTGGCCGCCGGTGCTTGCCCACTCACAACATCTGGAACGTGAGTCGAGTCTGAGGCTGCAAGATGGGTAAAACAAGGGGCGATGAGCTCGACATAAGCCATCAGAGCAGCCAGAAACCCCAGCATCACCACGGACCATCGGTAACAATGGTCTCGGTCCCATCGGTCCAAGAAGTCGCCCGCGGCCTCTCGGGCGAAAGCCTTCAAGCCCTTGCACTTTGCTCCAGAGAGCCCTTGCTCACAGCTAGCCAATGAGATGCCCTTGATCTTCTTGTCGCCAGCCCCTGAGACTGGTTTCTGAAGGCCGGTCAAGAAGGCGAGGTTCTGGTTCATCTGGCGGTTGTCAATGTCGAGAAAAGAGTTCACGTCGATGGGAAATCTCAGCTCGGTCTTGGAGTCTCTCGACTCGAGTGATACGCAGACGGCATGCTCATGCATGCAGTTGAGCCAGCGGCTCGGATCTGGGCCGATGTGGTCGTCGAAGACTGAGACTTCGGAAATGAAGATAGTGGGAATAGCATGACGCCGACAGAATTCCAAGGTCGTACGCAGGACTCTCAGCGACTCTTCAGTCTCATGCTCGGCGTCGGAGCAGAAGAACACAGCGATGTGTGGCAGAGCCCACGCGGGTTGGACACGAGCACCCTCGGGACCACCAGCCGGAACGGATTTGTACTTCTTGCTGTCGTTGCCGTTATTGAGCGTCAGGGAGTAGATGATATCGTCACTGAAGTAGCTCGAGTCGATGGGTATCCTCTCGGCGTCAATGCAGGTGTCTACCTTGATCTGAAAAGCAGATGCCTGCATGAGCTCGACATCGTGATCCTTGGCAGCCCCAAAAGTGACGGGCACGATGTTGTAGACCCCCTCGGTACTCCGTTCCAGCATCTTGTTTGCGTTGTAGTCGCTAGAGGACGAACAGGTGATGGCACGGGAGATCTTGAGTATTATCTCGCCCTGCAGAACCACGTCGCCAACATAAAGGACGTGGAAGACCTCATGGGTGGACAGGCAGTCCTGAGACATAGTCTGCCTGATAGTTGCGGACAGGCGGTTCGGAGCAGGGCCCAAGCCTGCCTTATCAAAGAAGCCAGCAGCCTCCTCTTCACTGAACTCCTTGATTGTGTGCTTGACAGAGATCTTGTCGATGTGAACGTCAACATCGTCCGGCTCGACGAACTCGATGGCACCGGAATGAATAGTGGTGCTCGAGGTCGGTGCGAACGGTCTGGGTTGGTCGAGGGAGCCTCGCAAGATCTCGTCCGCGTCTGGACGCTCGTACGGAGAGAAGGACCGCTCCGATCGAGTGTGATCATCATCATCTTCGTCGTCCTCTTGCCCGCTTTTACGTCCCGCTCCATGCTCAGGCTCGGACTCGGACTCGGACTCGGAATCCGTAGCCAGCGTGCTGGCTGCACTGACGCTCATGTCATCCAGGCCGTGGAAAGCCTGGACCTCTTCAGGGTTGGGGTATCGCTCGAACTCAGAGAGAGACTCGGACATGGAATCAGCTCGCTCGTCCTGGCTGCTGGTCTCCTCGACCTCTCGAGGGATGAACTCGAACGACGACTCGTGCAGACCGTCGTCAGAGAAATCCTGGGAATGAAGTCGGGATGCCATGATGTCTGGCGAACTGGACGATACCCAGATGGCGAGTTGCTTGCTGCCTTGTGGGCGTGGAAATCGTAGGGTTGGAACAGAACTTGATACCGAGTCGTCAGATCTCGAGCGTGTCGAGTGTTCTTCAGCAGGAGAGCTGGCTTGGTTGTTGCGGGGGTTCTGACGGTCGGGCTGTTGTTCCATCACGCACGGGGAAGACGTCAGCCTCGCCAGGTCCACGTCATGCCTCGACGACTCGAGGCGTCCGAAGCGTCGACAAGATTCAGAGAAATCAGGAAACAGTGAGGGATCGCGTTGGAAATCAGAATGTATCTTGTAGACGTCGATGTGAGAAGTATCTGAGGCAGAAGTGAAGCTGGATAGAGTGTAGGTGGGGGGAGGGGCAGCTGAAAGGAGAGAGGATGGTTGGTGCTACGCTAAGATGGAACAAGGAGGGAGGAGGTAGGGAGCTCGAGCGAGCAGCCTACGGATGAGCAGTCTCGGAAGACTTGGGGGCTAGGGATGAGTTGCTAGACGACAGTTTCGACGTCAAGAACACAAGAGAAGAGAGAGTCTGTGTGAGAGAAAGAGACCAGCTACTAACTGACAGGTGAGTGATATTGTTCAGTTGCTGAGGTTCTACCCGGAAACTGGTTGCCCTGTTCGCCTTGTTGTGAATGGGGATGCTGCCTGGCGTCCGTCAGGTTGAAGCTGCCTTGCTCGACAGGATCAGGTGGGGAAACCATGGACCAGCTGGCAGCCCAGCCTATTTCAAGGGGGGTATGGAGCAACCAAGAAGGTGTGGATGGATTGTTCACGGCTTGTTGGGCCGTGTTGGTCGTCTCATTTAGATGAGAAGGCAAAAAGCAGTCGTCATTCCGCTTCCTCGAAGGTGGCTGTTCTTGTTGTTGCTGTAGCTGCTGCTGCTGTGAGTTGTCAAAGACGGTGGACCACCCTGATCCTTAAAGAGTGTCGAGAGTGGGGTACGAAGTTCGGAGAGGCGGATCAGGCGGGCTGGGAGAGGTCAGGTCAAGTGTCAGGTTGAGGGGGACCAGGCTGGCTTGCAAGGAGGGGCGGACGCACGGGAGAGGGGATACCCTTTTAGGACACAACGAGAGGGCGAACCGAATGCTATCCAGCTACTGTACGACCAACCCGCTGTGCATAGGTGCAAGACGGCCTGTCGATCTGCCCAGGCAGGCGCCCTGATCAGTGGGTGAATACCTCTATAGGGCTTACATATTACTGCGTCCGTGACCCCTCCTTCTCTCCCCTAGGAAACCGTAAAGGGTCGTAGCACCTGGAACTAGGGGTTTAATTGATTGCAGGAGCCCCATTAAACAGCTGGCATGTGCCTTAACACCACACCACAGCCTTGATAGGCTGTTGGTGACAACGTGCACCGTTCGTTCCAGGCCAGCCCGGCGTCCTTGATTCTCCTCCACCTGGATCTGGCTCGTCGATCTCCTCTACACAACGTCGAGCTTGATACCACCGACATCTGCGCTGGAACATGGCGGTCAAGCCAAGCCACCACTCAAGAGAGCAGAGGTATTCTCGCTCTTGTTACGTGACCAAGTCGCGATAGTGGGGTGTAGGCGGGAGACTGACAGGTCCCCACCTAGACCTCATTACCCCACGTCTTATCGTCAGCCCTGTGGGCCGCCGCATATCGACGAATCGCTCTGGCCACGATGCCGGAGGGCGTGAATGATGAGGACATTTTTGACTGCCATGAACCAACCTTCAAGCGGCAGTCCACAGTATCTATCAGGACTGAGGCCAATAATGAGGGGTGTGGCAGTATGCATCGAGCCGGCCACTGTTGCACTTACTTTCTGCACAAAGATTACGTGCAAATTCTGTCTTTCGGGAGCCCTACAACAATCGCTTGTATGAGGGCCAAAGTCGTTGAGATTGCGATGCTTGATCTTGATGATCTGTATTCTTGTACCGTCTCGGCGTTGGGTATCATTCTTATGTCCTTTGAGTCTATGTACCATTCCATGAACACCTCTTGAAGCCTCGTTATGTCCAGTTCCAGCAAGCCCTCCCAAACCGTTTCAAGAACAAGGTCAGCCATATCTTCATCAGCCAGCTAGCCAGATTTACAGACAGGTCCTCACTCCTGGACCTAGGATCCATCAGTGACCCCATTACACACTGGCCTGCTGTCATTATAGCTCTTTAATCGTACCACCGCTCTCAGACATACGCTACCGAGCGTCGACAGACACACGACGATTCATCAACGCGGTCTGTCCATGCGACCAACCCCATCGCAGGAGGTGGACGCTGAGAATGACCCGGATCAGGTGGCGCTGAGTTCATTCAGTTCATCCTAGTCGTACGTCAAAGTACATCGGGTGAAGAGCAGCTGGGCCACCATCTTTGAGTCGTTGTCGTTGTCCTCTTTGTTGTTATTGGGATCGACCGAGGCCGTTACATGATATCAAAACTCGTCTTTCGCATCCGCAACCGGGTTGTGAACCATTTCGCGGAAACACGGGAGAGGCGACGATAATGGTGTAGTGTAGTGGTTGGGTAGAGTTGGGTTGTGCCACCTCTCTGGACAGCCCCGCTCAGATGATGCCGTGCCGCTGAAACAGCTTCTTCAACGAGCTGGTATCGAAGTCATCATCCTCGGGAATCATGTCGATCAACGCAGTCAGGTTGGCAAACAAATCACCCTGGTTGCGGTATGCCAACACGGCGGGTACACCAGCGCTGTCGAACTCGATTTCCTCGTAGTGAACCTTGACAAAGCGTGTGTTTGGGTTCTGCAACACCAGTGGTCCCAGTGCAGACTCGATCAGGGAGCAGACCTCAGACTACAACAAACGGGGCGGTCAGCATATGGGCGTTGTTGTTGTTGGTGGTGGTGGTGATGGTGATGGTGGTGGTCCTAGGTAGGGGAGCACATACCTCTGGGTCGTAGACAAAGACGACGACGGTGGTGTCGCTAGACACCTTCTCGATAGCATCCAGGTAGCCCATGGCATCAACCTTCTCGAAGCGACCAAAGCTCCGGACACTGGGGCTGGTCCTCCGGTTCCGCACCCGGGAGCGGTCCTCAGCCTCGATCTCGCGGCGTCTGGATTCGCGCCACTGCCGAAGGAACTGCTCCTCGTCCTCGTCGCCGCTGTGCTCCTCAGAGTCGCTGCTCTTGGGCTCGGTGGTCATCTTCATGGAGGTCAGGCCGATGACGCTCCTCCTGGCATTGCGCATCTTCTCGCCCCACCTGGAGGACTTCTTGGCCTTCTCGAAGCTGCGGGCATCGGCAATGACCCCCTTTACGCCGGTTGCGCGCCCCGCGTCGAAGCTGGCGGGGGGGCAGCTGCACGGGACGGTCGTTTCCTGGCATACGCATGGCGGCGTCGATCTTTGCGGCGCGATACTGTTCCTCTTCGTCGTCACTGTTGTCTCTGGCGTGTAGCTCTCGCTCGTGGGCGGCCTCTTCTCTGTCTTCAGGGTGGATATGGTCGTCGGGTCCGGTACTATTCTTAGCGAGGAAGTCGTCAAATTCTTCCTGGGCGGCAGTCTTAGACATGATGGGCAAAAGAAAGGGAGGGGAGAGAAGATGGGTTCGGGGAGCGATGGGCGATGGTGATGTATTAATAGAGGTAGGTAGTCTCTAATTGTATGTGTATATGTGTGTTGTGTGTGCCTGTGTGTGTGTGTGTGTGTGTGTGTGTGTGTGGGTGGTCCGGTCCCAGGTGTCTAGGCAAGGGTTTGGCAGGCTCTGTTTCCAGGAGGGATGGGCGTTGTTTCGAGAAAGCGGATCGGAACCACGGTTGCGTCAAAGGTACTGTGGTACTGCAGTATATGCACGCGTAAGTACGATAGCCAGCAGGGCAGAAGTATCTGGGCGCTGGGGCAGGGGGGGGAGGGGGAAAGTGAGTATCTGGACCCAATTGGGAGGGCGAGGTACCTTGTGACTTTGGGCTGCCGTCGTGGCCTGGGGCAGGGAATACTCTTGCTCGTCAGGATGGAGCCCCCGTGTCAGATTCTAGGAGAGATTGTCACGAGGTATGCCGGGAGTTGGCGGCTGGAACTGGGGAAGGAGGGTGGTCATGCACAGGAAGTCGGGTAGACCGTGCGAGGTGTGTCGTGGTCGAGTCGAGTGAGGCAATGGAAGCCTTGTGCAACTGGTTCCGTCGCGTAGCGAAGCACTGCAGAAGGAGGGAGCGAGGTGGTGAGAGAAGGCTGCTCCCTGGATGATGGGCTACGCAAACCGTGGCGTGGTGTGGTGTGCTGCAGGCCGTGTTAGGGGTTGCAGGGCAGAGCAGAGAGAGAGAGGGCTGGCTGGGTTTGGGGCCTGGGCCCTGGGTTTGCGCTGGGGCCACGGAGAATGCGGTGTGGGCTTCTGTGTTGTGGGGAAACGAGAGAAGGTAGGGCGTCGGGAAGCGGCGAGGCTAGCACCCCTGTCAGTCCTGCGCTGTGTCAGGGTGTTTCAGGCCCCACTGCTCTGCTTGGCCTGCAATGTGAGCGGGCTGGCTGGTGGGTGCGTGGCTCTGACTGAACCTTTTTTCTCTCTTTCGTTTTCCTTCTTCCTTTTCTTCCATCTTACTGACTTTCCTAATGGGATTGTGGCGCAAGCGTCAGTCCACGTGGGCATAGCATGACCGTGGTACATAATACGGGTGTTGTAAAAATATCTGTACCTTTTATCCTATTTGCCTGAACCCGGGGCGGTGAATAGGGGCAAATGGACGACCATCAAAGGACCATCATGCGAGGGAGATACCACCACCTGGCTCATCTGGACGGGCATACCGTTGATCATGCACATCTCTGTCATGGTGTAGTACATAGTATTACCAGATTATTTTAAGATTCAAGCACGTCGAGAGAGGGTCGAGTTACAGAGACGATGCTTTACTACTGGTATGGTAAGTATAGTAATACCCACTTGGCAGCAGCAGCTATGGCAGCAGCAGCAGGACAATCGATGCCTAGGTTTGTCGATCGCAGGAGATCAGATCCTGGCGCGGGCGCAAGGCAGAGAGGTGGGTACAAAGTCGGCTGTGGGAGGTAGTAGAAGGATCAAGATCGAAATTGATCGCATATCCTTTTTTTTCTTCTTTTTCTTTCTTTATTTTCTTGTTCTTGGTTCCTGCTTTTCCCTGATTTAGGAGGGCGTGTCCAGCGTCGCATCTCGTACGGCACTGCACAACACTGGATACGCCCGTGGCTAAGCACCGATCTTGCTCCGTACATACGAAACTACGTACATACATAGTAGTACATACATAAGCTATGCACAAGCATATACGTAAGACGGGTTTACAAGTCAGATCTGGCTGGTGTAAGCAGACCACCGCCCTTTATTTTCCTTCTTCTTCTTGTTGCCTTCACACCCTCTTCACTCATCCTGCTGTATCCCTTTTGCTTCTTCCCTCTTCCTGCCTTGTTCCTTCTCAAGGCCTTCGAGAACAAAACAGCCAGTCCTCGTGGCCTACCAGGATTGCCACCCACACTTTCCTGCATACCTGAGATCCATGTATCCCTGTTGATGCTGTGCATGGGTCACCCCAGTCAATCTTTTGCGGTCGACGCCTTCCCTAAAGAAAGGAAAGGAGGGGAGAAGAAGAAGAAGAAAAAAAAAGAGGGTAATGTTGGGCTCGGACATGCTCGAGGGCAGTACACAAAAATAGATCCTCGACAAACCTTCATTCTACCTGCCACTGTATCATAGTACATGCTTGTTCTGCTTTCTTCTGCCGTGGCCTCGGTACCAAACAAACTACGTTGTTCCCGTCCATCAATCACTTACTTTGCCTGTCGGTTGCGCCCCCTCCGGTTACGGGCTACGTATTGACTTTCTGTCTGGTACGCAGGACCCATCGCTTTTCTCAAGCCTTTTCTTTTGATAGAAATTTGCAGACGGCTCGTGGGCCCTCGCGAACATCGTCATTTTCCGAGTTCAAGCGCCAAGTCCCGCTGTGATCCACCACCCGTTATCGTGACCATCTCCGCACCGCTGCAGCTGGGAACCGAGATGGGCGGTCCCCGCTTGAGACGTCATGCAGACTCTGGGAAAAGAAAGACAGCATGTGACCATGCCTGGTTGGCCTCCTGAACGGGGGCGTGCACTTCCGGGCAGCGGAGGACGTGGTAGGGATTGGTCTGAGCAAGAGGATGGGCGAGGGAGCGGTGCCAATGAGCAGCCAGATGCTTTCAAGACACCTCCGCAATACCGTCCTTGCAGCCGAGAACCCCCCCTCAGACGAGCCGATTTCAACAGCACACCGCATGTTCGTCACGGCACAAGTGATGCGTATGGGCTGACAGACAGAATAATCCCTCCAGCCTATGGCACACCGTGAGGCAGATGTTGTATGTCGATACACACAACATCCTTTTCACTGGTCAGCAGTGCGAGGGCGGTGGACATGTGTACCATGGCACCAGGCCAGCCGGTCGGTGCTGTTGGACTGATATTATCCTGGCTGCTGAGTCCGAGTGCAACCGATAGGGCTGAACTGTAATGTGCTTCATTGCCCTATTCTTGTGGCAAGTGTCACTTCTCGCTTTCCCTTTCCGGAATATTCAGCTGGTGGCGTGAGGGTCCATCAGATCACATTGCCAGCTGACGGAACGATCCCCCCTCCCCCTCCCGGGCTCTTCAGTATGGACGGTATCCTTCTTGCCTGCTTGCTGACCGTGTTGTCCGTCCCAAGGTGTCATAGGCCCCCAGGTTGAAGGAATTCTGGCTCCAGATCCTTCGGCGAAGGAAGCCGGGGACTTTGTTTGACCTGGCAGCCTTGCTCACCACCTTGTGTCACTCACGATCCCAGACACACAAAGACCTTACCAACGACTTCTTCCATTGTGAGGACGACAGCCGAGCTATATGTACGATTCCTCGTTCTTCCAGCCAATCATCTGCGAGTGCCGGCCATCGTGCAATCCTGTACACGAACAGCCCCGAGTCACAGCCCGCCTCGGACAATCTCAAGTGTGATATCTCTCTTTGCACAGCGCACAGGAAGGACCACAGAAAACTGACAGGCTTCTGCCCGTCAGATCCCAAACCTCAGGTCCGGCTCAGGGCGGCCAAAGCGAGACCATCTAATCATTGGGCATCATGTCGGAGACTTGTTGTGGTAGTTTCACAATCTTATTCCATATTCTCCGGTGGCCAAGGCCGTTCCACGGCAAACACGAGGCACAAACTATTCACCGTGGTGATCGACTTGGGTCGAGGTTATAAAGCTGCCTGCCTTGACGTGTTGATGCATGATCGTTTGGTCGAGGACTAGGCGCAACGGACGAAACATGCATCACCACTAGGAGATGGAAAGACATGTTTCCAAAGTTTCCTGCTAGACGTTTCATGACCCATCAGCACGCAACACCCACGCGCCTCGAGAAGCATCTTCGTATCATGACGCAAGACTCAACTCCTCGGTGCCCGTTGGTATGATGACAATTCTTGAGCAGAAGCTCGGACTTTGAACGCGACTCATTCTCTTGTTTCACATTGATCCTCGTGCGCCCGCACGTTATGGACCGCGCGCCTAGGAAATCATAATCCCTAGTCCCTGGGGCAGAGGTCTGAGCTTGGAAGAAGAACCCCAGGTTTCTTTTCCCGTCTCGGCTATCTTGGTGGCGCCCGCAACCTGACGCACGCACGAACGCCCCGAGGTTCTGTGCTCGGATGGAGGAGGTAGATCACCTGGCACGGAAAATGCATGATAAGCATGTATTAGTCTCATGCGCAGCTGCAAAGAGATCCTCCGCTTTTCCAGCCACCAACCGATGTACGGTGAGATGAGCCGCCGTGAACCAACAAGCGGTGTGGAACATGCGATGCGGCCGCCAGAGCAAGATGGAAAGAAAGCAGGGAGGGGGATATGACAGTTCCATTCCTGCGTCATTCGTCATCTTCGTCCTATCATTGTCATGTTGGCTGGCTGTGAGCAAGTCACCTGCTTGTACGAGACGGTTGGAGCTAGGGAGAGTTCGAAAGAGGTCTGTGTCTCTGTGAAGAGAATGGGGGATGCTGGCTGCAAGTGACAGCGGCCGACGGAGAGACCTTGAGAGATTTGCGACCTATGGTAAGCCTCGAGTGAGTGACTTGGACCGTTCCCTGGTTCTCCAGGGTTCTTTAGGGAAGTCGAGATCTTGTTTCCTTTTGCCTTTTTGTCCTCGAAGTAATCGAGACGCTGTTTCCCTGTTTCTTTCGAACACGAGAGTCCCACGATACCGGCCCTTTGGATCTTGCTGCACCGGCGAAGGCCGAGGAGCCATTGATGCCTACAAAATCCTATTGGTTTGACTCGCATCCCGTTCTACAGGAGGCCAAGGTTAAGCAATGGACGTCGAATCCAGTGACGCGGTATTCGAAAGATAGGTTCATGGCCCGGAAGACCTGGATTTGAGTATGGTTTTCTACGTCGACGTTCACCGCATCACACTCATTTGAGGTCATCAACGCGCTTCATCACACAAAATCCAGTGCGTTGTCTATTGCTGGCCGTCCACACACAACACATCGAGATCGAGGAACAGATGTGATCATCTACTCCGTCAGGACTGGGTGACAAGGGAGCTGGGACAGCTAGGGCCAAGTGAAAGTCCATCAGCAACTGAATGATGATAGAAAGAACACCCCCGAGACATCAAATGCATGTATAGCTGACAGACCGGCAACAGGCAGTGGTAGAGATAATATCACACATCACCCAATGGTACGGTCTAGGCGAAATGAAGAGGTCTATGTCGACCAGATGGGGACCTGTCCCAACGCAGAGATGTACGCCTCTAGGGCTTCAGACCGAAGCCCAATGGCCCGTCATGATGCTTTGAAGGCTGTTCAGAAACCTTTCGAACGGTTAAGTAGAAAGGCGAAATATGTTGGCCCATTTCGCCACAGGCCCACCAGGTGTGTGCTGGTCACAGGTTCAAGCGTTCCGGCTCTGGAAGACGAACCTGTTTTCATTGGGGAACCAGAAATGCACGATTTCAATCATTGATGATTTGCGTTGTTCAGAAGGGGGAAAATAGCAGTGGGATTCCTTCTCTTACTCCGGTCCCAAAGGAGGGAGGAACAGTTGGCAGGCCGCCCTGAAGAAACGCATCCAGCTTGGAGAATTCCACCTCCAGAGCTGCTCCATCTTCCAGTTCCACAACAGTCCCGTCATGGCGGATTCGACATACACCATCTCGCGAAGGGTTTCGGACATATATATACACGACGGTCTTGGTGTGGTTGTGAAAGCCGAGCAATAACAAAATCCCACCAACATCACCTAACCGCCTGGCGTCTTCCCTCGGGAAAGGTTCCTGTCCCATGATCTCCTCCATCATCTCTTTCCTCTCGTTTCACCTGTACAACACTTCTGCCCCCGCAACAACCTCGAAACGTCGGGGACACAACACAAACACATACACACGCCTTCGAGTGCCGCTCAGCACGTCATCAACACATCTGCACGGAAACACACAGTCCACAAGTTCCGGCCCGGGCTTGGGAACCTTAAAATCAGAAGAACAGCAAGCTCCCCTAGCCGCTTCCGCTTCTTGAGCAAGCTGTGACGGATCACACAGGGTGGATCCCCGTGGAAAAGGTGGGAAAAGGCCGGCAAGGTGATGATGGTGTCGGGATGTATTATATCCACTGAAATGAGAAGGAACAGGTAGTATACACCTGATGCTGCCGATAGCGGAGAGCCTCCATTCCTCGCTCAGTTTGGTGACAGTCTGAGATCGACTGTCAATCTGGACAACTTGTATCGTGAGCAGAGTTAAGTACAAACCCCTCCAAGCTACCATGTTGGAGCGGTCGTGCAAAGGGCTCAGACCTCGCGGGATTGTTTTGTAGAGTTTGCGGCCTGGGCCGAAGCAAGTCTCGAATCGCTCACTTTCATCAAGCCCCGGTGTGACAGTACCTTGAGAACTTGGGTTGGTTATAATATCACCACAAAGAAGTCCAATTTGCTCTGCCACGCTGATTACCCAGTTCCTCCGAACCTTCATGCGAAACCATCTCTATGCTGCCTCAATCCTGCTGAGACCTTCCTCCTCCCCCTTTGGAAAGAGAAGACACAAGATAGCAAGGAACACCCAACTCAAGCTCCTTATTTACTTGATTACCAATATTTCAGCCCCCAAATCCCACACCCAAAGCAACATCAGAGAAGCCCCCCCCCCGGGGGGAGGGGGATTGATCCTTCGAAAGAATAAGCACACACACACACACACATACATACAGATACATACATGTGCCAGCCTGCTAACTCACCCTGCTCCCTCCAAGGCGACCGGCCCTTGAAGGAAACAACACAAAAAATGATCTGCCGTCGATCTCGTTCCTCCCTAGGCCACACGCAGGCGCAGGACTCAGCCTTTTTCTCTTCCTCTCTCTGTGCGTATGTATGTTGCTTTTCCTGCCTCCCCCTCTAGCCTTACCTCATCTCATAAGCTGCATGCGATAGTATCCTAAGGATTCTATTTTTTATTTTTTGTTTTTCAACTTTTCCCCTTGCATTCCTTTCCCCGGCGCAAAGAGGAAAAAAAAAAGGAGAAAGGAATTAAGAGGAGGAAGTATACCCTCATGCATTTCAGCTCTGATGAAGAAGAGACACAAAAGAGCCCAATCCAATCGGCCTAGCCGGGCGTGCGGCATTCAGACTGAATTGCATGCATAGGTTTGTTCTTATTTTTGGATTGGCGGCTGACGTCGGGAGGGTAGAGGGGGGAATGGAGGGACCATGTCGTTGGACGGCTGGCTTCCTGTATGTGTGCGTGTAGTAAGCGAACGAGGAGCTCATTTCAGGTTCTACGTGGTCGATTGTTTCTTTTCCCATTTTGGTGACCTTGCCCATACGATTATAGCACCACCATCATAGACAAGAGTCACGAGGCCAGGAAGGACTATCGCACAAGAGAGCAGCACCTAGTGTTGTTGTTGTTGAAGAGGGATGAATGAACACAGCGTTTTCTGTAGTGGGTTGAATATAGTACAAAAACAGTTGAACAGGCTATGGTTGAGGTATCTCTAGTGGCAGCCTCCGTCACCACCGTTAAAAAAAAAAATAATAAAAAGAAAATAAAGAAAATTCCACACCAATACTTTCTTTCTTGCCCTCCATCTTCTTTCGTACCCCTCTGCCATCATGCCACCAGATCCACACCACTCTCCCTGCTCTTTTCCCTCCTCAAGCCCCGTCGTCGTATTATCAGATCTCTCTCGGCCCCTTCTTCTTCAACCACCCACCCCACCCATATCTACAAGAAGCAGAGACAGCCAAAGACGGGGAAAGGGAAGACAGAGGAACCGGCCCAAGGCTCCGTCATCAAATGATAGCAGCACAGAAAAGAAAGAAAAGGAAATAAACAAGGAGAACATGCCACGACCAATTTCCCTTCCTCCCGTGTTTACGTTCTTTGCCACCAAAAAGAACGTGCACCCGTCAAGACACGAAATAGACAGTAAAAAACGTGACGCCCACACGGGTTCCCCCTCCCCACCTCCGCCCACAAGTTTTCTTTTGCGATATCAACATGAAGAAGACAGGTTCAGGCAACCTGTTCCCACAGACACGAACACACACCAGAGGCCCCGAGGACGAACCCCTTTCGCTGTGGCATGGGGGGGGGGGGTTCCAGTTCTCCAGAAGCTCCTCACCCTCTTACGCCCCGCTGAGAGGAAGCGACAATATCCCATGATATATCGAGTTTATTGTTGGCTGCTGCAGATACCTTCGTACGAGCGTTTCGGAAACGACAATTTTCCTCAACTCCTGGAAACAATTTCAACGTTACCGTCGGAGGCGTACGGTGTCAGCCGCTCCGCCCATGACCTCGTCACAAGCGCCTTGCTGTCGGTCGACAATCGCCGGCAGCACTCATGACCACCTCGTATTGCTCAGCTCTCCGATCTCCTTCCCCATCGGACAGTCATCACCACTGTGTGATAAAAAGAAAAGAAAAAAGAGGACGTCTGGGTATTTTGGACCGCGATTCAGGGCGGAGCAAAAATAAATAAATAAAGAAGGTCGACGTAGTATTATGGCAGTCGAGAAGTAATATAGGGGCGCGGAAAAGTAGTATGATTGCTCCAACAGGATCCGACCGCAGGCTCCCAGGAGACGGCAGAAGCCCAGTTGACAACGCGGCACACCAGATTCGCCGTCATCGCAGCGGCTTAGGGTCGTCGTCGGATCGGAATTGTGTGTGTCCGGAAGAGTTTTCGTGACTTCGTCCTGTACGCGCCGGCTCGCTTGTGGAATTAAAATGCGTACACATGTGAATTAAGAGAGCCATGAAAGCAATCGAGAACGCAAAGCGGCGTAGACCGGGTTCTATACCGGGGACCGTCGTGAAATCGTCAAGCTGCGGTCTAGTACGCCCAGATCTTGAGCTGTTTCCCCCAAACTTATTAGCAACCTTTCATCGGACTGACGTGTGCTGCATGAGAAAGGCCAGAGCGGCCAAAAGAAGAGAGGGCCATACCAATGAATCCCAGGAGCCTGTGCACAGACTTATGCCGTCGTTGCTTACGCCCAAGCAGCTGACACGGTTCTCGTGGCCGACGAGAGACCCGACCTTCTCACCCCGGGTAATATCCCAGACCTGTAGGGCATGTCAGTCAGGCTCAGGAGAGAGAGAGTATCATATAATAGTCTAGTAAGCAGGGGGGAAAAAATAAAACCTACCTTGCACTCGAAGTCGTCGTAGCCTGCAAAGAGGAGCCGGCCAGAGACGGATGTAGCGACGGAGGTGATGCCGCAGAGAATGGATTCGGACTAGGAGGAAGAATGTAAAGGTCAGCGAGGGGGAAAGTCTTCAGGTGGCCGCTTCCTCTGTAGCGGACGGGGTGGGGGAGAGGGCAATTGCTTACGCCATAGACATTGAGCTCTCGATCGGCGCGGATATCAAAGAGACGGCAGGTAGCGTCATCAGAGCCTGTCACGAAGCTGTGGCCATCGGGGAAGAACTGGATGGCATTGATGTCGGACTCGTGACCCGCAAAAGTCTGCACAGCCTTGCCGGCGCGGATATCCCAGAGCTTGGCGAAGGCATCGCAAGCACCCGAGATGAAGGTGTTCTGGTTTGTGGGGTTGAGGCTGATGCTCATGACATCGCCGAGGTGGTCAGCGAACTCGATCTGCTTGGTGCCCGTCTCGATATCCCACTTCATGCAGGTCATATCGCCCGACGAGGTCAGGATGCTCCGATCGTTGATGAATCGGCAGCAGGACAGGTAGCCGGCATGGCCGGACAGCTCGCGGGCGACGCGTGTGGGGCCGTCCCTGTTCTGGTTGAGGTTGTAGATAGAGCAGATGTTGTCCAGACCACCGCATGCAACGTAGTTTCCGCTAGGGGCATAGGCACAGGTCATGACCCAGGAGGACCTCAGGGGGATGGCGTGGACCTTGTTGGTGGTGTAGGCGTCCCAGATGATCAGCTTGCCGTCCTGCGAGGCAGAGACGAGATGCCTCCGGTCGGTGGACCAGTGCATCGCATAGATCTTGGCCAGATGGCCCTTGAGTGTCCGTTTCGTCTTCATCAGCTGGTTCCTGGGAATCGCCTCGTGTGATCGGTGTGCGACATCGCGAACTGCGAGTTGATCACGTCAGCCATTTGAAAAAGGGGGGAAAGAGAAAACAAAGGGCGGCGTGGCCAAGCAACACAGGGATGATAAGAGCGTAGTGAGTCGACCCGGCTGGTGGTGTTGGGTGATTGACTTATGGACTGATCGATCGGGCGAGGACAGGGCGGTGAGAGGGTCGGGGAGGGCTGCGAGAGACTTACGAGAGGTGTCGGCGAGCTCATCCTTCTTTCTCTTGATGCGGTCCTTGAGGCCCTCTGCCTCGCGGCGCGCCTGCTGAATGCGCGCCTGCATCGCCTCGGGGGAGACGTCGTTTGGTCGTTGTGAGTCCATCGTTTGGAGCGCTCAAGCCGCAGGGAGGGAGGAGACGCGGCCAGTGCACAAAGGGGGGTTCGAGCTGGAGAAGAGACTGGTGTGAAGAGGGAAAGAGAGAGAGAGAGATAAAGAGAGAAAGGCGGTCGACCGCGCGGAAGGAAGGGGGGGGGGCAGGTTTGTACGGCAAGGTGAGCCGCCGACGATGTTGTCGATTGACAAATTTGTGGTGTTCAATGGAATCGATCGGACGGACGATGGGGGAGGGGATGGGAAGGAAGGTGGCCGAATAGATGGATGGATGGATGTGGGTTTGGATTGGATTGGATTGAAGGATGGGTTTGATTGAGCAGACTGGATGGAGCTGGGATCGATGCTGTGGGAAGGGAAAACGCAAGGCAACCAAGGAGCCAAAAGCTTGGTACCGGCCGCGGCGCAGCGAAGAGCTGGGCTTCGGGCAGGGCAGGGCAGGGCAGAGGGCAAGCAGGAACCTTTCTTTTGGGGGGGGAGAGGGAGAGGGGGAGGGACTGTGCAGGAGAGAGAAAAAGGGCCCCCCAGTGCCAATGCCAAATCTAATTCCGGGGGGGGGGGGTTGTCTGTCAGAGTGGACAGCAGGGCACCTGGTGACCTTCGACCTGCAGCACCTGAAATGAGCCCAGCGAGCGTGTGCCCAGGCACTGTGTGCTTCGGGACGGTGCGGCCGCTAAACAGAGATACCCACACAGAACCGCAGACCACTAAGCCAGAGCGCCCTTAGGGGACCGGACCGGGCTGGCAGAGGGCAGCGGTAGCGGTAAACGGGCCAGTCGAAAAGGGCTTAGGTGGAAACCAAGCCCACCCTAGGCTTTATTAGAACGGTGGTAATTATCGATTCGCCCGGCAGACGGACTGTCCTGTCTGCGAAAGCTGGTAGATGTGGAGAGAGAGACAGGCCAGCGAGAGAGAGATGCGCAGTCAGAGTGGGGAGGATAGGGCCCCAGAAGGTATCGTAGCACCAAATCAGGCAGGGATCCAGCGCGAGTACAGTCCTATGTACTATTAAGTAAGTTGGTCGTATGTGTGTGTGTGTTTTTCTGGCGGTTTGATCGATTATCGAGGTCTCATACAGTCAGGGTCAAGGCAGAGAGGCACAGACCGAGACGGGGCCCAGGGAGTAGGTCTCGATCAGCGCTGGGAGGCAGAGACGCGAGACAAAGTCGATCACCGGGAATGGACCGAGATATCTGGCAGGAAGGCTGAGCTCTGGGGCAACGGAGCTGCCGGAGAGGAATCCTCGTTTCTGTTAGTGGTCGTAGCTTCGGTTGCAAGAGATTCGGGTGCTCGAGCACAAGTCGTGTGTGGTGGATTTGTTGTGAGGACGAAGTCGGGATGGGGAATGGTGGATGATCTGCTGAGTTGTGCGATTGATGACAGGACCCCGACTCGAAGGCGGAGACGGTGTACGGGTGGAAATGATGCTGCGCAAGTCGGATGGGGGGGGGGGTCGGTGGGAAAAAAAAAAAGAACTGGGAATTATTTTTTTTGGGTTTGGAGGGGGAGGGGGAGAGGGGCGGTGGTGTGTGTGTGTGCGCGTGGTTGACGGTGAAGAGGTAACGGTCGGTCGGTAAGGTAACGCGTCGAGTACGGCACAAGTGTCTTTCTGTCTCCTGGCTGGATCCTGCTTGGAAATTGAACTGGAGACAAGCCCAGGCGGGCCAGAAGAGAGAAGTGGGGAGGGTGCCAGAATGCCCAGGCAAGCCAGACGAGCCAGATGATCTGAGGAGTGGGGGGGGGGACCCAAAAGAGGGAAACAAAGAAGGGAAACAAGCGAATTAGGGACAGAAAACACGAGTACACGGTACAGTCGACAGCAACGAGAGGTAAGCCCGGATCATGGTGTGGATATCCTGAAGACCACAGCTTTAACGCCAGGCTTACTGAACTATTATTTCCAATAGAGAACAATACGTTCATCCACATGGGATGACCTGCTATGTAGAGAGAGGAGTGTGTGTAGTGTGTGTGTGTGTGTGTGCTGTACTGTGCAGTCCCGCTGACTGCTGGCTGTAGCTATCTCAAATGCTTTCCAAACAAGGAGGGAGGAAAAGGGCTGGAAGAAAGGTGAGACGAGGAGCCGGGATGGGCCAAGATGAGAGAGGATCTAGCGGAGGGGGTTGAGCTGGGATAGGGATGGCATGGCTGGGCTTGCTTGTTGGCTTGTTGGGGGGGATTAGTTGAGTGATGTTTAGCTAGGACATACGGGGGACGGAGAGACAAGTCTTGACAGTGCAGGCCAGGACAGAGCAGGGAAGGGGGCCCGGGCAGGGCATGGCGAGGGGGGGGGGACCCAGACAGGGGTCGGCAAAGGGGAGGGAAAGAAGAAGTGCAAAAAGATGATGATGACACCTGCCTGGCGAAATACTTCCGTCAAATTACAAAGCAGCCTCTGTTTCCGACCCGCTCTTGATTTGCAAGCAAGACGGGCAGAGCAGAACGGCTCTCTTCAACTCTCACACTCACCAACAGACAACACACCCACACCCACACCCAAACACCAGGCCCAGTACAGAAATGATGACCCCCCTTTCGAAGGGAAGAAGCCGTAAGGCTGCCCCAGGACAGGACGATATACGATCTGGTCAAGATAATTGTGGAGTGCCGATTCCTAACCATGACAACTCAAGTATGCATATAGGTGGTGCAGTCAGGCCAAACCTATTCATTGGTGCTTACACGAGACGAGAGATGCTTGCCCCCCCCCCCCCCACCTCCCAGCGACCAGAATAAGTGACTGGCCTGGTTTTGCGTGACACCAGCCTTCAGATGCGTATACGTAGGTAGCACCTCCTCTCTTGATGGAGTGAGGTATGTGATGTCAAATCAGGTACCGAACCATGGGACAAAGGAGGACACGATTACACACATACACACACACATAGAGAGAGAGAGAGAGACAGGCTGCAAGACCCACGCCTGACCCTTGCTGCTCCTTCTGCTTGCTGTTGATCCTCCTCCTCATATCCGTTGCCTTAGGCTAAACCTTCCTGAAACAGCGAATTCCCTGTTGAGAAAGAAGAGCAAAGCGAAAGGAAAAACAAATATGTGATAAGGAAGAAAGAAAGAAAGGAAGGAAGAAAGAGAAAAAAAAAGACCACCTGGTACCTGTGCCACCTGATACCTGTGTGGACTTCTGTCAGCCCGTAGGCGAAAGGACCTCTTGACTACGACGGTACCACCCCCTTCTGGGGGTCGACCGAGAAGAATGCTAGGACGCCCGGTCTGTGATTCGCTCTTGTGTCGTGCTCTCTGGCCCTCTTTCTCCGTAAGTAGTGGTATTACTATGTGCATACTATGGTACCATAGTACAGTTGACCCTCACAGATGGCGCCAGGCTATCGGCTCAAGCCTACGCGCAGGTACCCGCTGCGCTGCGTCGCGGAGTCGAGGGACATGATGTGGTCTCAGGCCTGATAGTACACTCATCCATGCCAAGCTCCATTCCCCCTCCCCTTCCCGAGCATATGGACCCTGCTCAGTGCGGGTCTAGTCCCCAAGGGGAGATACTGGAGGCTCTAGCGCCCTTTCTCATCTCCGGCGGCGTTTCCTCTTCGCCTGCTACGCAGTATTCTGCTACTGCACGGTTACTGCTTCGGTGGGGTAGATTCTCCGTCCGTTAAGAAGCAAGGGGGGGGGGAGGGGGAGCTCATGTCAGGGCATCACAGCACCTGTCTGGCCGCCTGTGAGGGACCACCCAGCATCCCCCCAAGGGGAATCGTCGTAACACCCTACTGTGTACACGATCAATGTCTTTCTGCTAGTGGTCTCGCCATCACGACAACAATCATGTGGTACCCTCACTATAGAGCTTACACCAGTCTGCACAACCCAATGTTACAATTCCACGCGCGCCTCACTGCAGATGACCATGGATCGACCCGCACCCCAAATACTGCTGCTGCCCTCCAATGGTACTATGCTGAGGTTAGAGTTGTGTCCCCCTCGAATTCCCTTCCGAGAGACATGGCGCAGACACAACCCGTCTGCGAGATGATCAGCAGGATCCTGTGTTTTTTTTTTTTTTTGGGGGGTTTTTTTTCGAGTATCGATTTACTGATACCACACACACACACTCACACACACTCTCTGTCCCTCCCCATCAGACAAGCGCACAACTTGTCTCCGAAGGAACCTGCCGAGCCAATAAACTCCGTCCTTTCTCCCCTCGTCAACCACAACACCCCCTCTTCCCTCTCAAGGATCACGGCACGCCTTCGCAGTGTACAAGGCTCGTCGCGCGGCGCCCAAGTATGACTGCTGTGCTTCCCACCACGCTTCGGACCGCCCTAAAAATGCACCCTCACCCTGCAAGGCTCGGGCTGATCGTTGTACAGACCGCCGCGTTCTCTGTCCTACGTGTATGCTAGCATGTACCATGTGTGTATTAATTTTTTAGGATGTCTTGGGTCCTCCTGGGAGGTTTGCCTCCTCTCTTCTCTTCCCTGCACTTATCTCATTTACCTTTGAATTTTTTTTCTTTCTCTCTCCATTCCACGACCTGCTTATCACTTAACCTAAGATCTCGATACACTCTCGGGGTAAAAGGGGGGGGGGGTAAAAGAGGAAGTAAAAAATCAAGGACAACGTTGGCCTCCTGTCGCTCGGCCCGCGCCTAATTTCAAGCCTGCGGCATCCCAATGCAGAAACCTTTCATCTCGCCTACCCATGCCACTCTGCGAGCCGCCCCAGCACCAGCCATTCTGATAGGTCACCTCTTTTGATCATCTCTATAATTGACTACTCCCTTCCTCTTAATACTTCCTCTTTGCTTCCGACCTTTTTCTGCCCCCCCCCCTTCCGATGATCATCATACATCCGTGCATGTAAGCCTTTTTGATTTCTTGTTTTATTTCTTTTCGTCTTTCCAGTAGGACTACTTTTATCCGCATTGTGGGTGGGTGTGTGGGAGAAAAGAAGGGGTAATCCCGTGATGATCTTCCTCTCACACGATCGGGACTGTGTGTGTGTGTGTGGACGTGTACTTGTTGTATCACCCTTCACTGTGTTGCCACACACGCACGCGACACACACACACACACACACACACACAAATTTCCAATTTGCCCTTGCAGGCGATATCCACGATGCCGCGAATCAAGCAGGTGCCCGTGCAGGTGGAGACCCCGCCTGTTCGTTCCCCTTCTTGACTGGTCTCTTTTCTTGCTTCCCTCTTCCTCTCCCAAACCCCCCCCCCATATAGGTATCCCACAGCATATCAAAGTTCTATGAAACTATAGGAGCACAAATCATTGTTGAAGGTTCCTCTACCAGCAGGCCAGTGGGGGTGAGCTGCCCCATCCCAGGTCTGAATCCAGCGGGTCCTATCAAGGTGCCACAAGAAAACCACACACGGGCAGGGAGGACAAGAACAAGAAGGGACAGGGGGGAGGGGGGTCTGCTCCTAGATTACATGTCACCACCGGCTATAGCCATTAATGAAAATGGTAAAATGTGGGGAGATTATCTGGAATCAGAGAGGCAAAAACACAAATACCTTTTTTTTTTTTTTTTTTTTTTTTTTCGTTTCGAGATTGGGGTACGAAAGCTGCACCCAGCGGGCTGTGTGGAGCCCCTCGCTCCCTTTTAGGGTCCCCCTTCCCCATGTCTTCTGGGCCTCCTCAGGGCTGGGCTGGTGGTACCTTGGAATCGTGCGTGTGCGTGCCCGCGTGTGTGTATATGTGTGTGTGTGACTCGTCCTACGAACATGTCTAGGCCCCCCCGTACGGGAGTGGGAGATAGCGTCATCTCGCATCCTCAAATCTAATGACCTGCAGGGACGCGGCCGGCCCGGGGTGGGCGGATGACGTTAGGATGCCTGAAAGCTTGACACGAACTTGGGGTTGGGAGAAACGGTGATGTTCATTTGACGACGACTTCCTCTTTATTCCATGACCGGGCGTACATTGATTGTTTGGTGGACTGCCTTTTGCACAGGTATGACCCTCGTTCATACTTTGGGCCCGCAATGTACTGCCTTGCCGTCATGAGCTGTTCCCAATTTTGAGCACCATCCCGTCCAGTCAGCCATATTGGTATTTGGTATAACCCCTTTCCCCGCCCAAAAACCCCTAGAACGCCTTGCAATGCCAAAATAACCCCATTCCCCTTTGCCTACAAACCTAACAGCAGCCCCGAGCCCACAGTGGCGGCAGTCACCCAGGGCCATACTCAGAAAGACGTACCCACCGACACACCCTTTGGGCAGTTTTGTCCGGCATCAGAAGTCGTTGTGATCCTCTTTCAGTGCTCGTCTCGAACATTCGAGGCCTCTATCTCCCCGTGCGCAGACATGACACAGGCCAACATGTGGGTCTCTTGTGGCTGGTGTTGCTGTTGCCGTCGGATTCAGCTGTGCCTCAGGACCTCGGACGATGCGCACGAGGATATTTGCCTAGTGACTAGAGAAAGGCTGACGGGCCACCAGGGTAGGAACGATGCGTCTGAAGTCGCTTGGGCGGTGGCTGTGAGGGCTCCTCATCCTCATCATCCGACAGTGTCAGGTCGATGACCTCGTGAGTTCGCTTGGTTCCTCCAGGTCTCGGCGTCGAAGAGGATCCTTCCTTGGAGAAACCTGAAGCTGGTGTCAGAACTCCGGTCGTAGGGGCGATGGTTTGTGGGCTATTTGTGCTATAGTCTCTGGACAGGCTGATCTCGGAAATAATTGGATCATCATCGTCCAGCTCGAAGGTATCGTGCTGCGGTTGTTCGGGTTTCGCGACGGTCTCCGCAGCCCCATGGATCTTCCACCGACCACTCGGCTCGATGTCGACCTGTTCAACAGATTCAGGGGTATTTTTTAGGATGTCTCGCACATATCTGAAGTAGAGATTAGCAGAGGTACCAAATCAACAACACAACATGCCCATGACCTACTCATCAATAGCCAGCTGCTCGAAACGAGCTGACTTACTGCACACAGGGCACACCCACTGAGGGCCCTGCTGCTGCAGCTGAAGATATGAGGTGGCGTCAAAACACTGAACGTGCGTGCAAGTAGTCGCGCGAATGGGTGTGTTGAGTCTCATATATGAGAGGGGGCACTTCAGAGACAGGACTTGGGATGAGAGCTCGATCTCGGCATCATGGGCCTTCTTAGTGACTGGCATAAAATGTCAGCTGCTATAAGGATGCGACCGCGAGTGAGGCGGGTGGTACTCACGCTCCTTGATGACAGAGTCCTTCGAGATCTTTCGGCCTGATATGGCCTGCACGAGAGTGTCTACGTGGATGGTCTTGCAGACGTGTATGGAGAGGTAGAAGCGCTGGACCAAAGAGGCAGAGGATGTCAGTTTTCGTGCCCATAAAAAAAGAAACTCTTACAACAAGGCGTTGAGGAATGCCGAGGAACGCCTGACTTGACTTTGAAAGGCCTTTTCACCTGCCTTCTGTGTAAGAGCGTATGTGAATTCCACGGTATTGGGGTAGGATGGGATCCTGAGCCGGAGGAGGTCTGTTATGTCGACAGGTCTTGTGGAGCCCGGCTTGTTCTTCAGGCCCCTCAGGTTGGCCTTGACATCGTCCCCATTCACCTTTAGCTCTGACTGGTGGGGGAAAGCAATGTCCTGGGTACCGAAATTCGAAGCAGCACAGAAGACCATGACCCTGAGGGTTTTATCCGTGGCACACTGCTGCAGGATCGGGGAGGACTGGGCCTGTATGCCGATGCTGATAGAGTTTCTGTGTTGTGTCATGACTGCCTCTTGTCAGCTCGCAGCACTTCACACAAGAGACAGAAAGCGCCATCAGCTTACCTTCGCAGACTTGCGTGTTTCCTATCCTTTCTACGAACTGGTAGAAGGGGCTGGGGTGGTAAGATGGCCCTTGAAGCAATCAGCTCAGCTGTTAAGCGACCCGCAGGCGAGCGTGCAGCAGACGCAAGAGGTGTCGAACATACCTTGAGAATGCACATTCTGCGCCCTCTGACCATTCGTTGCCCCATAGGACCCAAAACCAGAGAGACCATTTGCCTGCTGGTAGCCGGCGTACCCACTTGACATGCTTGATGACTGGCCAAGGCTCGCGGAAGAAGGGATAGCGGGGGAGCGGTTGCTGCGACCTTGGGCCTGGGCCAGGACCTGAGCTTGTGTCTGAGCCTGTATCTCTTTCTCGCGGGTGATGCTCGCCTCGATTCGGCGATATGTGCGCACGTCGCCTGCGTTGAAGGCGTGGTTGAGTTCTGCCAGCAGGAACTGCGTCAGTTTTTGGATCGTAGAGTATAAAAAGAAAATTTGAAATGATGGGATCATCCAGGAGATAGAAAAGTCGGATGGAAGCCCGCGCGGGGGAGGAGGGGGGTTGGTTTAGCGGCAGACCGTTGTTGGAGGGCTAGATATGCAAGTGACAAGATGGATCCTGAGTCCGTTCTGGAACAATTCAACATACCCTCGACCAAGCGGTTTTGTAGTTCAGCCTTGACACCTTGGGACCTCAAATTGTTCTGCTGGCATATGCGCTGCAGTTGCTTGTTCAACAGATAAGAGCTGTTACTGATGCGCTTCACGAGGGCGCGGAGCTCCTCCTGCGGTGGTAGGGAAGTCATGGTCATCGAGTCTGCCCCAGCCTGGGCTCCTTTGCGTTTCTGCTCTTCCTCTCCTCTTTTTGTTTTCTTCTTCGTTATTCGATAGGCAGAACGATGACCGAGCAGGCTGTCGCCTCTTGTCCTGAAGGGTACGGTCTGGGAGGAAGGCTTTCAATTCGGTGTCGTGGGCGGGGTGGTTGGGTAGGCACGATGGATGGCGATCGAGATTCGTGCCCGCTGATTGGAGCATGTGAATTGAAACCCAAAGTCAAGGGACAAATGAGACAGAGGAGGGGGGAACAAATACACACACAGCCTCCTAGGCGTCCATGGCAGAGCCCACAAGGATATCAAGAGCACCGACAACTGGCTTTGTCTGTGGCCTCTATGGCCCAGTTCGACTCCTGCCGCGGTGGTGAGGTTATTTGCAGGGTCGTAGGCACTCAGGCACTGTCTGACTGATCTACGATCGACGTTGACGCAAGGCTGCCCTTGGGCAGGTTCAGGAAGGCGGTGGGGGCCCTTGAGCCGCGGCAGAAATCTATCGCGATAAAGGACCTATTCCCCCAAAACTTTCTAGCGGATTGGCAGCGCTGGACTTGGGAAGACCCCGAATTTTCCAAGACCCAACACTCGCGGATTCCCAGCCCAGCTGCAACGACACCATCATAGGCCGTGTCGCCCCGATTCACCTCGTCGAAACACTGTGACCTCGTTACTTCGTTACGAATTCATTTCACAATATGGCCAAGTCGTCCCGCGCGAGCACGGTGAAGGCAAACAACCAGAGGCTGAAGGCCAAGGTCTTTGGGCCTGTGGAGGATGCACGACAGGAACGCCTTTCAGCCAAACTGCTCGAGATTGCATCGCAACCCAAGCCAGTCCCCGAAAGAGAGATGAATGACACGGAAGACAAGGGCGAGTCAGAGCAAAAAGAGGACAACACTGCTGAGGAGAAGGCGAACGACAGTAAGAAGATCCCCCCCCGAGAAACAGCCTCCAAGATTCTGCCTTGCAGGGAAAGTCGTCCGCACCTTTGGTAAAGGTACTAATTACTACATTTCCTCCAGTAGCCATGGACGTGGACACCTCCGCGAAATCCCAGACGAAATCAAAGAAGGGCAAGGTCGTCAAGAGACGAGGCAGAAAATCGAATATTGTCTTCCCAAAGTATGGCGACCGGAAGACGATTAGAAAGAAGCGGTGAACACTTCGCTGCCAGTCCGCGGACGGCTGAAGTGAGCCCTGTTCTATTTCGAGGAGTCAATCTGCATAGAGACGGGGCGCAATGTATTCTGGAAGGACTGTTTGCTGTGCAAAATAGAGGAGCGGCCTTGTCCTAGAGGATGCCCGCGATAGTCAAGATTGGCAGGCGGTATCGCAATTGGGGGAAAGCCAGCGGGTGTGGGCCCCTGTGGCCCCCTGAGGCCCGACCCTCCACAGTGGCTTGACAGGGGCTTCCCAGTCGCTAGACCACTGACCACATGCGAGGCTGACAACAAGTCTAAACTGGCCAACAACATCCAATACAGTACGACTGAGCATATTGGAGCTGGCACCTAGCACGTACATATTTGAACACAACATTTCTGAGCGTATCTGATCGACTGCTTGACCCAGCAGCAGCAAGATTGGTCATCCATAATACCCAGTTCTCCTCTTTCATTGCGATGGAGAGCTTTTCAGTGCGCCCTTGATTCCGTGTTGCTCAACTTCATCCTCCTCTCCCCCCCCCCTCTGCATGAGCTTGTCCTAAGCCGCGCGCACAAGAGATGAAGGGCTCCCAACATGGTGTGACGGCTCTCTCGATAGTCCTGCTCGCTGCAGCCAACCTGCTCCTCCCGATTGCCATCTACGTCTTTGGTACCGGCTTCTTCCCCTACAAGCCACTGCTCCCAGGTCTCGCCGTCTACGACGACTCCGAATATGGACCACCACCAGCAGCGCCCTTCGACCGGGTGGTTTTTATGCTCGTAGATGCTCTACGAAGGTAAGTCCCGTCACACAAGGTGGAAGCAAATTATATTTCCGCGGCTCTATGCTGATGGAAGCTACAGTGATTTCGTCTACTCGCCCAGGTCCGGCTTCGAGTACACCCAGTCGTGAGTCGCGAAACTATCGACAGAGATGCTGCCTCGAACCGATGAGCGTTAACCACGACCACGACAGATTAATACGAGATGGCTATGCGATACCCTTCACTGCGCACGCGACGTCGCCCACCGTTACGATGCCGAGGATCAAGGCGATCACGACCGGCTCCATTCCCTCGTTCCTCGACGTCATACTGAACATCGACGAAGGTGACGAGTCTTCTTCTCTTGCGTCGCAGGATACGTGGCTGGCGCAGATGAAGGCGAAGAACTCGGGGAAACTGCTCTTATACGGAGATGATACTTGGCTGAAGCTGTTTCCCGGCTTCTTTGACCGTGCGGACGGCACATCCAGTTTCTTCGTCGCTGTACGGATTTGCACTGCCTCGGCGACCAGACGAGAAACGACGTGAGCTGACGCAAGACAGGACTTCACCGAGGTGGACAATAACGTGACACGGCATGTCCCGGATGAACTCCAGAATGACGATTGGAATACCATGGTCCTGCATTATCTTGGCCTGGACCATATCGGCCACAAAGGAGGACCGCGCAGGTCAGACAGCAGCCTGTTCCCTGTGCGCTCCCTTGGGGGATAAAGGATGCTAACTTCGTGAACAGCACAAACATGATCCCGAAGCAGACCGAGATGGACGGCGTAGTCAAGCAGATCTATACTGCCCTTGAATCACAGTCTCATCTTCAGTCTACGCTCTTGATATTGCTAGGCGATCATGGTATGAATGATGCCGGAAATCATGGGGGCTCCGCACCTGGCGAAACCTCCCCAGCACTTGTCTTTCTCTCCCCGAAGCTCAAGTCCTTGGGCAGAAAATTTGAGGCTCCCATGGACGTCCAGGACGACTTCAGATACTACTCGGTCATTGAGCAGTCTGATATTGCTCCGACTCTTGGCGCTCTGCTTGGCTTTCCTGCCCCCAAAAACAATCTCGGGGCTTTCATCTCGGACTTTCTGCCCTTCTGGCCGCGTGGTACGTTCACTTTTGGTCTTCTTCGCTCGTGGACTTTTGCTGATAACAACAACCACAGCTATCGATCGGGTGCAGATCCTCATGCGCAATGCTGAGCAAATCCTTGCTATCATGACCGCTACATTCGGCGGAGAGCTATTCGACGTCTCTACGAATGTTGATCCTTGCGTGCTTAGAGAGTCAGATGTCGAGGATCTCGGTTGCCGGTGGAGGCAGCTCAAGAGTTCATATAAAGCCATGGGCAGTATGACCGATCTAGATGGTGAGTGGACTGCGATGATGTCAAAGGTAGGCACCCTCCAAGCCCAGAGTCTTGTCTTTTGGCCTGTGCTGACAATCACCCGCAGTGGCTCAGAGACGCGCAAAGGCTGTTGAGCAGCATGGCGAGCAACTATGATATTCCTAGACTCAGCATTGGAATGATAGCTGTTATTGCAGCGACCACTATGGCTGTCTTTGCAGCATATATAAATGCTGGGGGTCTATCCATGGCAGGCGTGCCACTCACCCTCATCACCGCTGCATATGGCGTGATGATGTTTGCCAGTAGCTATGTAGAGGAGGAGCACCATTTCTGGTACTACACTGCAACGGCATGGTTTGCATATATCAGCTGGAGGGGCTTCAGCGGGTGAGTCGAATCCGCCAATCTGGCAGCTGCTCTTTGTCTTGTCCGCTTACTTTTGTTGACTTTGGGGATATAGGACCTCGAAGTCCACAGTTGGGCACCTGGCGGCACTTCTCTTCGCCTTTGTCACAACACGAGTTGTCAGGGGCTGGAATCAGACTGGGCAGAAATTTGCCGGAGAGCCAGATGTCGTGAAGACGTTCTTGCAGCCCGAGCCTATCCGTCTTTGGGCCCTCATCAGCATCACCTACCTCTGGCTGCACCGTGAGCTCCTGCAGGGCTTCGGTGGCCTGCCCTATCCCCTCGCCATCACCGGCTGCACAGCCTTGGCTCTCGCCGCCTTCACCTTCAAGCTTGCATTCACCAACGAGGACGCTCCCGAGCTCGTGGCGGGCTTTGCGCGGTCTCTTGTCGAGGTCACCCAGGGGCCCCCACTGGTGGTGCGAGCACAAGCCGTCTTTGTCGGCCTGGCGCTCGCTACAGCCTGTGTCTTGTACTTCATCACGACCAAGAACCGCGTCTCCCAGCGCATCTCCGCCGTGGAGACCCTGCACCACCTGTACACTCTTCTCGCCGTGACGCAGTCCCGCGCAACCAATATTCCGCTTTTTCTGCTCTTCGACGTACTCTTCAAGTTCCTCTCCGCGCAAGGTCTCACCACCACCGAGCTCACCGTCACCTCGCTCCTCCTTCAGTACGCCTCCTTCTTCGCGCTCGGCGGCACCAACGCCATCTCCTCGGTCGACCTCTCCAGCGCATACAACGGAGTGCGCGACTTCAATGTCGTCACCGTCGGCATTCTCATATTCGTGAGCAACTGGGCGGCGCCAATCTACTGGGTGACGGCAACCAACGTGCTGCTCGCGCGCAAGCACAGGGCCGGGGAGAGGGCCGTATACGTGCGCCACGTTACTCTGCTGACTGTCTTCGCGGCTGCAAGCGTGGCGTCTGTGATGGCAGCCTGCACGGCGCTCAGAACACACCTGTTCATCTGGACTGTCTTCTCGCCCAAGTATCTGTACTGCATGGCGTGGACTCTGGGGCAGCACCTGGTTGTCAACATTGGCCTTGGTGGACTATTGTACTGGTTAGGGACACTGTGAGGTCTATAGTAGGTAGCCAGGACAATCATCATCTCCAAGTCACATATAGAGACACAGAGAGGGAGGTCGATTGATAGATGGCATACAATGGACCAGATCGCGACTCCTGATGAGGTCATTTTTTTGACAATATGTATCCAAGATGGATGATGAAGAGTGATCATGACGATTCAAACACGCATTTCGTACGGCAGACGACAAAACAAGATAGACACACGAGACCAACCAGAGGCAGCTATCCCATCCATTCCATTCCAGCAGTCCTGAAGGACCGACACCCATCATCGTCATCCCTTCATCAGACCGCAATGATCAGCATCAAGCGGAACAAAAAGTAAATGAAAACAAAAGACAATCAAGAGATCAATCAACTCATAATCGTATCCCCGTCATCGTCCAACAGTTCGCTGACAAGCGAGTCGCCATCTCCAGGCTCTGTCTTGGTGGCGACGTCCATATTCTGGATAACCGTCCCCTCATTGCTATCGTCGTCCCCGTCCCCACCGTCATCCGCCCTCGACTGCCCGTCATCCTGCTCATCCTCATCCTCATCCTCCTCCTTGATCCTGGGCTCGGCCGTTGCGCCCCGTGCAGAAAGGGCGCCAGCGACGGTGCCAGCGCCGACGTGCTCGTCAGGTCCAAGCGATACACTGCGACTCATAGTTGATCTGCGCCTGCCAGACTCTTTGGCCTGGTCCAGGGTGTTGACGATCTTGCCTAGGGAGACGTGAATCTTGTACAGGGCGTTGCGGCCCGTCGTGTCTGAGATGAGGTTCGTCTCGACGCCTTCCGAGACCTCGGTGTAGAGCTCGCGGATCTTTTCCTCGGTGGAGGCGGGCGAGATGTAGAGTTTGCCCAGGAGGGCCGCGACGACCTTCTTCTCTTCCTCTGTAGGGACGGCGGCTGTCAGCATTCTTTGTTCTTTTCGTTGACGACGGGATTTGCCTTGTCATTGGCGGTAACTTACTGCTGCAGTTTGAATCCAGCCTCTCGAGTATATTTCGCGCAAACTCGAGGTGTACATCTCCATTCACATTCTTCTTCTCGGCATCTGTCCCCGCGTCTGGGCTATAGCACTTCCTCGGATCCGTCCAGTCCACCAGACAAGCGCCGATGGTCGCAAGGCTGACCATCTCATCATCCACGTCCGCATCGTCATCGTCCAGACCCTCTCGTACGTTGTACAGTGCATGCAGCGCCTCCAGAGCCACTGACCGCATGAGGTCCTGGTTCTCGGAACGCGAGTAGCAGAAGACGGGCAAAAAGTAATTCAGCGCCTGGCGGACACTCTGGTTCTGCGAGGAGGCGGGCTCAAAGTAGGCAATCACCAAGGTCTTGAGGAACTCGGCCGAGGCGTCGGGGTCGGTGACAACACGGCCGAGCAGGAGCTTGGAGGCTGCAATGGTAGCAACGGCCTGGATCTCCGGCGACTTGGAGCCTGAGCGGAGGGCCTTGACGTACACCCTCATGAGTGTTGGGTTGTTGGAGAGGAGCTGAGCCCCGTGTACGTTCAGGATGTCTGTGAGGATGTGCAGGGCGGTGATCTGAAGCGCGGTGTGGCCCTTGCTGAAGAAGTGCATGAACAGCGTCAAGTTCTCCTCGGCCAGTGACCTGTCCAGCAGGGAGCAGAGCCCCAGGCACAACAGACCACGCTCGCGTACCGGCGCCTCGTGACTACGGACGGCCGGCACGACCAGGTTGTTGAGCATGGAGACCAGGTGGTCGTTCTCCTGCAGGCTGCCAGAGACGTTGGTCAGCATGCACTGGACAATGTGCAGACACTTCATGTTGATGACGATCTCCTTGACGGCCTTTGCATGCGCCTCTTCTTCCGTCAGCTCGTCATCCTTGTCTGCCTTTCCATGCCTGCCGTTGCGCTCCTCATCCTCATCGACCTCAGACTTGGCCGAGTGGAAGCTCTCATCGTCGTTGGGCTCGTCAACGATGGTGTCGTGCACATCCGCGACAGCCTCGAGGACGACGCTGCAGAACTCGCGCTCGCCTGCATTGTCCGGGGCGCAGATGTCGCGGAGCACGTTGACGGTGAGCTTGGTGACCTCGTCGGGAAGCTCGGGAATGGACAGCGTCGTCCTGAGCAGGGAGAACATCTTCCTGCGGCCCACCTCGTCCGAGTAGTCCAGAGTCATGGCGATGTGCAGAAGCTGCTCGACGATGAACTCCTGCTCCACCGTGTCTTCCTCTTCGTCCTCCTCGCCGAGCTCCTCCTGCTGGGCTATCCGCTTGAGTGCATCCACCAAGACCTTGACATACCGCTCCAGGTAGAAACCGAGCTTGGTAACCTCGGGGAGCTTCTCCTCGACCAGGTCCTCATATTTCCCGTTGCCCTCGTTGCGGCAAAAATCGTTGAAACTACGGGCCATGAAGACAGACTCTGCCGACAAGGTTTCCCAGAAGTTATCGTCAAACGTGACACCCTCACGGTAGTCTGGGCGACCCTCCCAGAAGCCCCTCATAGCCTCCAGGGCAACGCCGTTCTCGACACCAGAGTTGACGACATCGATACGCTCCAGGAGCTCGAGCAGGCCGTCGAAGCTGGGCGCAGGCGCCTCGGCAGGCTGTCCGTCCTCGTTCAGAGGAGGCGCGCCGGCGCAGTCCTCAATCCACCGTTCGCGGAAGAGCCTACCCGCCGCCTTACGGACCGTCTCGTCTCTGTCGCGGAGACCCCACCGCAGCAGCTTCTCTCTCATAGACAGCGACAGATGGCGGAAGTCTCCGAGGGCCGGCAACAGACGAGAATACACTGCCCTTCGCGTCATGGCATCCTGGTCCCTTGCCCTCTCGAGCAGGAACGGGAGCGTGTTGGGCAGGATGGGAAGATTGACGAGGAGTGACCTCCGCACGTCGGCGCTGGGGTCGTTTTGCAGCACCTCGAGAAGCTTCTCCAGCAGGCCGCTCGCCTCATCCTCGTCGCTGTCGTCCGAGTTGGCCTCGGCCTCGATCTGGTTCCCTGCCAGCCTGCCCAGACCCAGAACAGCCTGTGCGCGCACCATGGCCTCCTTGTCGCGGATCCTCTTGAGCAAGCCATAGCGCAGCTTCTGGAACAGGTCGTCGTCGATGGCGTCGAGCGAGTTGACGATGTGCGAGATGAGTTGGGTGGACCGGTACCTGACGAACTTGTCCTTGGCCATCATCAGAGGCAGCACAGCCTCCATCAACCTGGCAGTGAGCCTGGTGCTCGGGGTCTCCGGCATCGTGCTGGCATCCTCGTCAACCTCGCCGGCAAGCTCGTTGTCCTTGTCGATGGAGTGCCTCATAAACACGCCCACAAACCGGATCGTCCTCTCGCCGACGGCCTCGCTCTTCTTGACGGGCATCAGACGCAGGACGCAGCGTACAAACTCGTTGTTGAAGTCATTCTCGTCAAAGTCGGCGGCGGCGGTCTTCTTGGCGCTGGTGGGCTCGTAGCAGCACGCCTCCTGCAGCTTGCGAAGCGTGACTGCAGACTTGCGGTGGGTTGCGGTGTTGCGCTGTGCCTCGCGGAACACAGAGGCGACCTGGGAACGGAGCTCGTTGTCGGGGCCTTCCTCAGGGACATCGATGTTGAGCGAGGACTGGCGTGAGGCAGCCGCATTGGATGCGCGTGCGTTGGCAGTCGAGCTTGCGGCAGCCCTCGTGGAGGCGCGCCCTGATCGTGTCGTGCGCGCGGGCATCGTGAAGGGAGTTCTGTTATGGTGTTGGGTGATCGACGTGTTTTTGGCTGTGGAAAGGCACAAATGAATAATACTGAAGCAGATGCAAAAGAAGTCGAGATAGATACTGCGCTAGGGCATCGCTTCAGAGGGTCAGCCTGGGCAAACAACAAGGCTGTGGTTGATGATGATTGGCATTGCTTTTTGCCTTGATTGCCCGGTTCAGCAGCAGTGCTCTCCTCACTCTCCCTCGCGGCTGCTCTGTTTTGTCAACACACACGTCTCTGGCGTGGTTACCCCGGCGCAGGGTGGGCGGGAGGGGTGCCCGATAAGCTCTTATCGCCGACAGGGGTCAAAAAAGTTTCTGGCTCCTGTACGGCAGGAACACCAAACCTTTGGTCTTGCTCCTTCCTCCTCTTCTCCTTCTCCTCCGCCACCTTCCTCGACCAACCTTTGCAGACTCACCCAAGAGTCCATTTTGCAATATCACAGCTCTTCTGGATCAGTCGCAGCAGCAAACAGAGAGAAGAAGAAAGAAAGAGAAAAGATGGCCAAATCGAAGGGCCAAAAACGGCGCAGAGAGGCTGAGGCCGACCTCGAGCAGCAGACAGCAGCTGCAGCAATCGACAGCCAAGATGGCGCACCCCCTTCCAAGAAGAGCCGTGTCGAAGAGAGGCGATCCCTCTTTGTGCGGTCACTGCCACCTTCTGCCACCAGCGAGTCCCTGACCGAGTTTTTTTCCCAACACTACCCCGTCAAGCACGCCACCGTCGTCGTCGACCGCAACACCAAGGCCTCGCGCGGCTATGGCTTCGTCACTTTCACGGACGCCGACGACGCCATTGAGGCCAAGAAGAAGCTGAACAATGAGCCATTTGACGGACGCCGGCTGAGGCTGGACGTTGCCGAGCCCCGTCTCCGTGCAGGCGGTGCGGGTGGTGCTGTCAAGTCTGGCCTCGCCGAGGAGAAGAGGAAGAGGGAGGAGGAGATGGCCGAGGCTAGGAAGGCGCCCAAGCTGATCATCCGCAACCTCCCCTGGAGTATCAAGACCTCGGAGCAGCTGAGCAAGCTCTTCATGAAGTACGGCAAGATCAAGTTCGCTGACCTGCCCAACGACCGGGGCAAGCTCAAGGGGTTCGGTTTCGTCACCTTCCGGACCAGGAAGCACGCCGAGAAGGCCATGGAGGAAATGAATGGCAAGGAGGTGGATACAAGACCTATTGCTGTGGACTGGGCCGTCTCCAAGGACGAGTGGCAGCAGCAGCACCCCAACGGTCACGACGAGGAGAAGGACCAGAAGAAATCCAAATCCAAGAAGGCAAAGACGGAAGAGGACGACGAAGATGATGAAGATGAATACGCCGGCATGACCGAAGAGGACAGGGATATGGCCAAGTTCATGAAGAAGATGGAGGACTTTGATTCTGAAGAGGACAAGGATGAAGATGATGATGACGAAGATGAGGACGAGGACGACGAAGAGGGTGGTGGTGAGCTCGACAGTGACGAGAGTGCCCACGAAGAAATTGAGGAGGATGGTGGTTCCGACGATAATTCTGAGGACGAGCCTGTGCAGGGAACGCCCAAGCGGACCACGGACAATTCCACCACCGTCTTTATTCGGAATCTACCCTTCACAGCTACAGACGAGACTCTCAAGGAGCACTTCACAAAGTTTGGGCCTGTGAGGTATGCCAGGGTCGTCATGAACAAGATGATCGACAAGCCCGCCGGCACAGGCTTTGTCTGCTTCGTCAAGATGGATGACTTCAAGGACTGCGTGAGAAACGCTCCTCGACACCAGCCATCAGCCAAGACCAACAAGCATTCCGTCCTGCAGGACGAGACCATCGACACCGACGGCCGCTACACCCTCGACGGCCGCGTCCTGCAGGTCGCACAGGCGGTCAGCAAGGAGGAGGCAACCAGGCTCACCGAGGCCGGCCCCACGGCGCGCAAGGGCCAGGAGAAGGACAGGCGCCGTCTCTTCCTGCTGTCCGAGGGCACCATCCCCACCAACTCACCGCTCTACGCGCTCCTGACACCCACCGAGGTCAAGCTCCGCGAGCAGTCGGCCACCCAGCGCAGGAAGCAGGTACAGAGCAACCCCAGCCTGCACCTCTCCCTCACCCGCCTGGCCATCCGCAACCTGCCGCGCGAAATGACCTCCAAGGACCTCAAGCAGCTCGCCCGCCAGGCCGTCGTTGGCTTCGCCAGCGACGTGCGCGAGGGCCGCCGTGAGGCCCTCTCCAAGGAGGAGCTCGCCCGCGGCGGCGCCGAGGACAGAGACGCCGAGCACCGCCGCAAGGAGAAGGGCGTCGGCGTCGTCAAGCAGGCCAAGGTCGTCTTCGAGACCAAGGAAGGGAAGAAGGTTGACGAGAAGACCGGCGCCGGCAAGAGCAGGGGCTACGGCTTCGTCGAGTATTCCTCCCACAGGTGGGCCCTCATGGGCCTGCGCTGGCTCAACGGCCACCCGCTCAAGAATGAGGCCGGCAAGACGGTTCGCCTGATCGTGGAGTTCGCCATCGAGAATGCACAGGTCGTGAGCAGGCGCAAGGCCAACGAGGTGCGGTCCAGGCAGAGGAGGGTTGAAGTGCAGAACGCACAGCCCGGAAAGGCCGGGCCGGGCAAGAAAGGCGAGGTTCAAGGAGCCGATGGTGAGGACAGTGGTGAGGAGGAGGACGGAGGAAACAAGTCTAAGAAGAAGGACGCGCAGGCGAAATTGGCTCAGAGGCAGAGAATCATCGGCCGCAAGAGGATGGCGCGGAAGTCAAAGAGGGCTGATGCTGTGCGCAAGGGCTAACGACGACACAGTCGTAAATGATTGCTATTGAATGCGCCCTACTGTATCCTCTGCCATTCCCCAAGATACCTCAAAAAGTTGATCTCGTATGATAATTTGCACGTAGTTATATTCCTTCGAACTGTGCAGCCCCGCTTCGTGATCTTGTTCATTTCTGGGAAATCTATACGCCACTCCACTTCCCAAATTTCACGTATCTTCTATACATCTCCTTGAAAATCGCCCTTCCACTCCCGTCGACCGCCTCGTTCAGCATTCTCCTCCTCTCCTGGGTCGTTATATCCAGAATCGAGTATACGCCCGGCTCTAACGCCTCTCTGACCGGACGGGGCACTGGGCTCTCGAGCTGCAGCTTGATATAAGACATCAGAATCAGGTACATGTGTTGGCCTGCCGAACGCTTGGCAGCATCGGTCGCCGAGTCGAGGCCCTGCTGCTGACCCCGCGTGACGGATGCCACAGACGGCTCGCAGACGAGCGTCAGGAGGCGGGAGAAGAGCTTTGCTTGCTTCTCGCGCAGGGCTGCTAAGTCTTCTGCTGTAACAGGAGAGGAAGGCGACACAGGGATGATGAGGAGGTGGAGAAGCTGCTGCAGGGCTGTGACGAGGAGGTGGAAGTGTCCTTCGAGTCGGAGGCGGTGTCGTTTTATGATGACCTCGACGAGGCGGCAGAGCGATTCAAACGTCTTGGGAGATGCCCTGATGTCTGTTGTGCCTGGATGAACCCCGCCCGCGGAAATTGTCGACACGGTACTAAGCATGGTTTCTGTGTTCCACTGCTTCATGGCACTGGCCTTCTTGTCCAGGAGCATGTGCAATGTTTGTGCAATAAGCGTGAACTGCGACGGGGACTGTGTCTTGGCCAGTCGATTTTGCAGTGCGTTGTGCATCTCAGCAAAGTCTATCTTGTCAACGCATGATCGAAGTGATTGATCTAGAACAGAATCAGCTCCTAGTCCACTTATCATTGCAGAGGGAAAGGAATCCTAGTGACATACCACTTTCTGCTTGAATCAGCCGGTGAATGGTAAGCAGATGCCCTGTGAGATCCAGATCGTCCCGCAAACTCCTAGAAAGGTCCTTGAAGTAGCTATTCCGGGTCTTTTCATCCATATCTCGGAGGACAGTGTCGACATATCTGTGGACATCATTCGGGTCAGAGCGCATGCACAGCGGAATACAGTCTTCGGTATCGAAGTTCGGCAGGACTTCGTTGGCGCTGAGGTTCAGGGGCCCTTGGATCGCGTCTTGAAAGCAGTCAAAGAGCAGCTCTTTTAACCGCCAGCCCGCCCTCAATCTCTTGCTACAGAGCATCTCGCAGAAACCCTCCAATTCTGACCTTGATGCCAGGAGACGAGACCGTATGACCGTGGGCTTGACCACATCGAGCTGCTCCATGGTGACAAGCACACACCATGTCGATAGCCCCTTATTGAGCCAATCAGCATCGTTGTCTCTCTGAAGAACATCATCAGTGGTCAGGCAGTGTGCCAGCATGAGAGACAAGACCTCGTTCAGTACAGCTGGGTCAGCGACTTCTGGTGCCACCTGCTGGATCTTGGAAGATTCAAGGGCGAGGATCAAAGCCTTCAGAAGAATATGTCGATGGGCATAAAGGACTCCTGAATCGGCACTCCATTTGTTGACTGATTGAGAGGCTTCTTCAAGATAAATACGCTCTCGCTTCTCAATGTTGGAAGTCATTTGCTTCAGCGTGCTTGACGCGAGGGACTCTAGGAGTTTGAAGCAGTCATATACGGATGACGTGCCCGAACAGGTGGCCTCTTGTGTCAAGGTCTGGAAGGATGAGATTATGGAGTCACCAACTGTGACTAGGTCGGCAAACTTCATGTTCTCATAGAAGGTGGGCCTCTTCATGATCTTTGCCATCAAGCTGAGGCAGGTCTTCATCAGAACAACCACTCGTGCTGGCTCTTGACCTTGCAAACTGGAGAAGAAGACCAGCGTCTTTGGCATGATCTGTTCTCTTTGTTCGCGGGTGAGAGTTTCGTGGGGAACGTCGAGCAGAATTTGCAGGGCCGTAATGACACGCGCTTGGTCGTACGATGAGCTTCGGCTTCGTTCCTCGGACAATATCTCGATAGCGTAGCCTATCAAGCCACTGATGTACTTATAGTTGTTGAGGTTGGATTCGTTGTAGAGAACGTGGTGGGCGTCGTCATCAGTGACCTTCACCGCATCGATGCGAGCGAAAAGCTTCGGCAGGTACTGTCTTCCAGTATCTGCTTTGACGAGCAAGTCCACAAGTCGCGGTGACTCAAATATCTTCAAAGAGCTGGGGTCGGACAGCTGCACGTGCTTTTCTAACCTCTTCAAGAAAGAAGAGGCCATCGCAGCAGCCTCGGACTCATGAGAACCCCCGGGGTAATCAGCCAACCAAAAAGAGCTGCAGCATCGGAAAGCCGCCAAGGTGGCAAGGTCTCCAACGTCCGCTTTCTTAAGCGCCTTCTTCAAATCAGATTCAACCGTCTCCCAAATCATATCAACCTGCTCTGATGTTGCTCGCGAGACGGTGCTCTCAACGATGTGCCACCACCGCGCCTTGGACGAGTCATCAAGCGATTTGAGCTTGAAGGCAGAGGCGATCTTGTATATCCGCAGATCAACGGCGTCAACAAAGTCTTCTTCCGTGATGCCTTCAGAAATAGCGTCCAAGACCACCAGCAAGGCTCTTGGCTCCGAAGCAGCGCCTTGACTTTCGAACCAGTCGAGGAGAGCTAGGAGCTGCCTCGCATTGATCGATGACTGTAGCAGATTGATCACGGTCCCGGCGACTGCCTCGCTGGACCACACCCCAGCGACAGATGAATAATCTGCACCTTTCTTGAGGCAAGCTGCCAGTGCCTCCAGCCATTTCTGGATGAAGCCTGAGAGATGCCGTCCCTTGGCAAACCCCTTCGCCAGCGAGACGATAAAGGTGACAGCATTGTCTTCTCCAGCATTTTCCAATTCCACGTTGCTGATATTTGTAATTTCCTCGAGGACCTCGTCAAGTAAGGCGTGTCCTTCTTTGGAGATGAGGAAAGTGTCAACATCCAGATTCGCAACACGAGTGACGAGTTCCAGGTCTATCTTTCCGGAGGGGTTGGTGTATTGCCTGCAAACAGTGCGAAGGCTCACTAAGGAAAGCCTGGCCTTGTGTTTCAGGGCCGTGTCGAGAACAACCTTCATCGCCTGGTTGCGCTTGGTTGCGTCTGCGCCGCGCATTGGCTCTTCGAGAACCTCGAAGGCCTTTTGCGTCCAGTCCTCGTGCTCCCTCTTTGCATTTGCGTCTTCTGTAGGATGAGGAGTCTTGACCGCGAGACTGAACAGGACCGGACACGAGGCGGTCGGCATGAAGTTCGTCACGTCAGCTGCAGCCTTTATGATACCGATATCCTTCCGGTTCAGGAAGGCGGCCCTCGACGGCAGTATCATGTTCTTGATGAAAAAGCGACGCAAATCTCGCGTCCACGTCGACTTCACGTGAGGATCGACCACCAGTCCCTTAGAGCGTTCCATCTTGGCCAAGATGATACATCCTGCGGGGTACAGAGACATCGCCACTTCCACAGCATCACTGCTGTTCTGGATATGGAGGGCCCATAGAGAAGCGAAGACCGCCAACCACGATGCCTGGTTGTCAAAAGGTTCAGGGTCCACCTCTTGCAGGGCGAGGTCGCAGATTGACAGGATTGGCCGCAGTATATCAACGGCGTCTTTTGCTGGCGAGCAGAAAAGAGACTTAACATGCTCAGCGCCCATCTGTGATTTCGAGGCCACATTGATATCCAGCGGCTCCAACCTCGCAAGGAGGCTATGGAGGGCGGCGAACAAGGCCTCTGCAGATCTCAAGCACTCATGTGTGCTTCTTAATTCCTCGAGATCGAATGGGTTCTCGGATGACCGCTTCCTCTTTTTAGACGTCCTCCCGGCATTCGCACTTCCGGCATCCGTCATCTCAACGTCTGACGAGCTATCAGCCGCCTTGTTCGAAGGACTCTCACTCTCGAGGCTGGAGATCTCTTTAAGCGTTTGCTGGAGTATCGCTGTGAATCGTCGGTCGGCGAGTGACTTGGCCAAGGAGATTAGAGGTATCCTATTGAACACGCAGGCCATGATACGCCATGCTAGAGGGTACCGCCGGAACTGCTCCGCAGCCTCGGCAGAGCCGTTCATGTTCTTGAGGAGCCATCGCAGCACAAGTTCTTCGGATGCATGGAAAGGCCCGGAAATCGAGTTCGAGAGCAGATTCCAGAGGTTGGACAGCGTGTCTGGCACAGACTCTGCGCTGCTCTGGTCGAGGGACCGGGCTGCCTTGATGAGGCTCTAGGAACGATTAGTTAGAAGCGGACACATCAGGCAGCATGCCGCAGCAGCAGATTGATGTCTGAAAGCTGACTCACATAGCTCTGGTCTTTGGGCGCCATGATCGTGCAACTATGTGTGGCAGGCCAAAGGAAGTGCCGCTCTCGTCCAACAGAAAGACTACCCGTCGTAAACCTACCGCACCTGCCTCGTTCCCAAAAATTTGGGCTCAAGTCAGATTCTGCCAGAAGCTCACCGATAGCACGCTCCTACCGCTACTTAGAAAGGCAGGCGGTGTTGATAACCCGCTGTAGCCCACCCCCCTGCCCGGCTGTTAGGCGGTCCGCTTGGCAGGCCCTGGCAGGGAACCTAGCCCAGATTGACCTCCAAGCTCTGGGGGCAGGTCCTCGAAAATCCGCCGGAGAAGCAGCCGCAAACGCGCGACCACCCAAAGCAAAAAACGTCACTATCGCAACGCGCCACCCACCACATCACCCTACGAGAGGTATAGAGCTGTCCCTCTCGCCCAAATATCGCAGAAGGGAACCAATTGATGCTGACATGAGCAGACCTGACAATTTCGTGAACAAGCCCCCCGCGAAAAGAGTCCACAATGGCAGAGACCTCCGTCCCACCACCACCTCCGAGCACCGTCTCGCGCCCAGTCAGTGAGGCACTTTTGAACGAGAAGGTACGCCAGCCCAAACATACCCCCAGGCAGCGAAGACTTCTTCTTCAAATACGCACATAGAGCCCAGACAGGGTCAGACAAAGCAAGCTGTCGGGAGAACGAGAAAGTGCTGACTGGCGGCTACTTATCCAGTGGGACCGATGCCTGTCCAACCTCCTGATAAAATCCACCCTCGGCCTCGGCTTTGGCGTCGTATTCTCGGTTCTGCTGTTCAAGCGGAGGTCGTGGCCAGCCATTGTCGGCTTGGGATTCGGCGCGGGTCGGGCGTACGAGGAGTGCAACTACAGCCTCAAGCAGGCTGCTCGGGATATCAGGAAGCACGCATAAGTTGGGAAAAGCACGAAGAAGAGAGATAGAGTCGACATGCGAACGAGGCTCATATCCTATCGCACATAACACCACTTCACAAACTTCACGCAGAAATTGTACAACAACAGCAATCTAGAAAGGACTTCGAAGGGTGGGCAGGCGGGAGGTTTAAGGAGGGCTGGAAGCCCTCGGTGCGATCCACGGAATGTAGACATTATAGGTATGAAATAGAAGAGCTATTGACGTCTACTCAGGGAGTTTCGTCCCACCTCGTGCTCGGAACGGAGTGGGACAAAAAGAGGGGGGGCGTCAGAGGGCAGCTTTGGTCTAGGTTCGCCGCGCGACGCAAGGACAGAACTTCCCTCAACCTTTCTCACCACCATAATTCCAGCTATGTCCATCCTCCAGGCCGGCTCACCGTCCATTCACTTTCCAGGGGCCATTGAATCCATCTGCCAGCTCCTATCCCTCGCCTATGGCAAATGGAGTGCCGGGCGAGGGCGACGCCATGTCTTCCTCTTGCCAGTTCTCCGCCTTCAACTGACATCAACGATCTCCTGGTCAAAAGGGAACGCCCTCAGCGATTGCGGTGACATATCAGCCGCTACGTCAAAATTCCCTGGCATGATCCCCCTCCCTTGCGAATTGCTCCGGCTCCGCACTGCCCAGCGGACTACGAGGCCGTCGTGTTAACAAGACCACCATGGGCATCGCGAGTACTGCGACCGTGAATGCAAGGTTCCGACAACCACTACGCAGACTGTCCCGATCGTAAGAATCCATGCGCGGCTCAGGTCTACTTAATGGGCTGGCAAGGTCGAGCAGTTCGAGCCTGTATGGATTTCACTCGTGGAGGAGCTGATCATCGCGGGCGCCGGCTGAGGAGCGGCCATTCCAGGTGCTGCTCCTCCGGAGGCTTCGACGGTGCAACGACCTGCCCCGCTCGTCCTCGATACTGGCTTGTGTTCGCGGTCTGGCCTCCACATTCGTCCAGGCGATGCTCCGTTGGGCTCTACCTTGTTCTATGAAGGCGCATGGGCGTGCGAATAGCCAAATGGTGAGAGCGAGCTGGCTGACGAGAAAGAGGATGCTAAAGGCGAGCATGAGGATCTCGGTGCGATAGACATCGATTGTGTTTGGGTTGGGTGCTACTAATGTAGTAGCTCGTATTGCAGAGGGCGGTGTCTCGACAGGTGGTTCCATGATGAGTATTCAGGATACGTAAAAGGGTAATCAACCGCAGTGCAGAGTACTTTGAGGAGATTATCTGATCCTATAAGTATATGTATATCAATAACGAGAGCTCAGTCGAACATGTGTGTTTTTCTTGGTAGGGTACGACCACGTCTATATGACGATGTGACCAGCATAGGCATATTGGCCGTGTGAGTAGTCAAGTGTTTGGAATAGGTTGAGTGAGTTAAGTTGGGATGGGTGATGGCAGAGTATGGATGCGTGAGAGCTGTGACTGGCAGCAGGATATGCGGCTGTCTATGTACGACCATTGAAATCGAACTGATGTCCATATACGCCCCAAAAGTGCGTGTGGACCACATGGACTATGTTGGGCAAGTAGGCTAAGTAAGTACTTAGTACTTGCGCAGGTGAAGAAGTCACGGTTTAGGCAGAGGCTGTCTGACCTGGGCCTGGACCATCCAGGTGCATTGCACCTCCCTCTTCCATCCCGTCCAGGGCACCTTCTCTATAATCTTTGTCTGTACATGCAATTTCTCAACGGTACATTACCCAACCTGCAGATTCATCACCTCACATCACCACACAGCAATCACCCAGCTTGCTGAAAATCTTGGACAGGACCTTCTTCTCCAATGCCTCCATATCGTCACCCTGCTGCTGCTGTGGCTGCGAGGCTGGCGGTCTCTGTTGCGAAGACCCGTGAGTCCCGTGTCCTGCAGCGGCACCATGGCCACCGCTAGACCGTCCACCTGGCAATGGAGGCACTCCGTCGACCTGGCCGCCAGCAAGATTGACGTACATCCGTCCCTCGTTCTCCTCTGTCGCATACTGCAGCCCCAGCTCACGGCAGACCTGCTCGACGCGCGGCTTGATCTTCTGGACATGGTTAGCACTGTGGTTTCCCTTGCCAACGATGACGTGCAAATGTGTCTGCCCTCTCGCCTGGGCGTCACGTATCCGCGCCTCGAGAATGTCCTCTGCCTCCTCGACGAATTGGCCGTGCAGGTCGATGGTGTCCTCTGCTACGCGGCCTGGTGCGTTGTTCTCGCGGAAGATGTACTCGGACGCCTGCTTGTTGTATTGCTCCATCTTGGCGGCGTGTTCCTTGCCCTCATTAGAGAGCTGCTTGGCCCCGGCGCCGTCGCCGCGCTCGTACGCATCGTGGGCCTGAGGCGGGACGCACATGTCGTCAGATGTCAGCCGGGAGCTCGATCTAGTGGCGGTCAGGGAGGCGACAGTGGGGATTGGGTGCCCATACTTGGTCGAAGCATGCGCTGCGTTTGGAGGCTTCGGCGCGCGCCAAGTCACGGAGGCGGTCATACTCTCTCTCTACGTTCGAGTCCGCGTGCGTGTGCGCTGTGATCCCGGCGTGGTCATTAGGATGTGTGGGCTTGGGAGTGACATCATTCAGCCGTCTGCAAGGGATGCTTTGACTTCGACTTACCGTGTCCACCGAGACGCGTCGAGTGTTTCTGCTGGTGCATGGGAATTGCCTGAGCCATCTTGATGATACGTGGGTGGGAAGACGTCTTGGTTCAATTTCAACAGTCGCCAGGAAACAAACAAGACAATATCAAGGAAGACCAAATACGCGAAGTAGGCTAGAGGCGTCACAAGGTTTCGCCAGCGGAGCAAGGCCAGCTCAGCAGCACCAGGCCCAGAACGACCTCTGCCATCTTCTTGGCCATGGTTGGTCAATTCGACGACACACGCCTTGGCCAGAGCGTCGACAGGGCCCATCGGAACGAGGCTGGCGGCTAGTCGGTGAGACTCAAGGGGAACTGCCTTGAAAGCTACGCACCGGTTGCGGTACCGCGAGCAGTCTCCAGACTCGAGAATCCAAGACACTGAGAGATGGCATTTCCCCTCATACCTAAGAATCGGATGAGGAGGACACGATTCCTGATGCGATCACGTTTGGTGGTCCCTCATTGGAAGCTGACTAGTCGACATCCAGCCACTCAGCGGACATTGCAAAGGAAATGGACCAAGATGGGCGATCGGCCACCCTTTTCCAACTGCCGGTGCCGACTATCGATTTGCGTCTGGCTCTGCTCCCAGCTTTGCCTGCTTGTCATACCCAGACACAGCTCAGACACAGAGTTGGAGGCGGGGGGGGATGAAAGGAAAAGAAAGACACATCAGTCGAGAGACAAAACAGCGAGGATGTAAATCTTAACTGGTTGGCCGGCTGCGTCACTCAGATCTAGCAACGTCCCGATGCGCCAAGTCTGAGTCAAGTCGCAGACGGGCGTTGTGCTAAAAAAGAACGGGTTCCAAATTGCAATCTGCAAGTCTCCTTTTCGTCCTGCAGCTGGACCCGAGTATCGCGTCCCCCATCGGGAACGACCCCGGATCTTGCAGACAGTTGCATGCAGGACGAAAGGGATCATCACTAGGGTGACGCGTAGGGCAAAACCAGAGGTATCGTGAAACAAAATGGTCATTCCCTCTTGAACCTGTCACGGAATAATAATTGACGACTGCTCCCACACTGTATCCTTCCTACCACAGTAGCCACGTGCAAAAAGAGTCCAGCCGAGCTTGAGCTTGGACGACAGCCTGACCTGGCAGCCTGGCTAACTTAAATTTCGGCTTACGCGGGGGACGACGTCCTTGGGGAGATTCCTGTCGCGGCCTCTTGTTGCAGACCCTAATCAGCGACCTCATCTAGGTTGGCTTAAACTGACGAATTGCGATGGCATCACACATCAACCTCCTCAGAGACCGGGATGCCCACCTGCCGGCCCTGCGTGGCTTACTACTAAGTATACATACAAGGGGGGGGGGAGAAGAGAGAAAAAAGGAAAAGAATCATCCCCTGTTGGCCATGTGTTTTGTGCATTTATCAGGCTCCTTGAGGCCTAGCGCCTCCCTTTGAGTTGAGATTACAACTGGGCGGCTCAGATTGATGAGCTGCTATGGTACACTGGGCACACCGGGCTAGCTCAGGCTGAGAACTGTGCTCTGTCTTGGGACTAGGTGGTCAACCTAGTGCTCATGCTCAGAAGACGTCGTGTCGATCAGCAAAAGTCGGCACCACTCGAACCGGTCTTTGCCTCATCTTGAGATGGTATTGTCTGGGTCTGGGTAGGGCTTTGTTTCAAGGTCTCACAATGCAGTCAAAATGCCCATGACCCAGTAAAGGCGGTCGCGCTCTGAGCAGTTCTCCTGGGAAAACTGTGCTAGCCCCAGGGGTAGCGGCCAAGTGGTGGCGGTCATCGGCGGCAAGTTCCTCAGAACGGAGCCGCCATCAAGGAGCCATGGGACACACGCTGGAAGCCCTCACTACTATTATTATGTACTAATAAAGCAATAAGAGCAGATCTTCGAGCTTAGCAACAATGAACTCCATCTACGCCAGGTCAGAAGTTCCACACCCTCGTGGCCATCATGGCCGGGCGCCACACAGCACGCCATGCGTTGTTGATGGTCCGGCAGATGAGTTGATCTCGCAGCGGCCACGACAAGTGGCTCCCAAGGGAACGACGACATGGCGTCCCCTCCCGGAGAGCGGAAAAAAATAATTGGGAACAGTTGCTGGACGAACAGGCCGCTCATGCAGGTACCATTCCCTCATGTGTGATCCTGGCTCATGAGTGGAGAGCGGTGTGGGTTTTATTTTTGGGGTCCACCCAAGGGCTAAATGGCCAGGGCGACCCAAGGTGAGAGATGAGGTGAGGAGGATTCGCGCCCAGGCACTATCGTTGCTGTTTGTATAGTACGGCGGCGCGGACCGGCCGGGCTTCTAGAAGGGGGGGGGGTGTGACCTTCAATTGATTCGAGGCCCATGCAATGACTCGACAGTTCACACACACACTCTGTCTCCCTTGTGGCTATTCCTAATGCTGGTACAGTATTACTGACTGACCACAGTAATCATGTTAGTAAGAATTGTTGATGGCGACTTGATGATGACGACGAGAGCAAGCAGATGATGTTATATTTCCCGAGGCTTATGTCTCTCTGCCTTTGGCGGTCGCCCGCCCACATTTGCGCCTGTTGCAATGACCACTCCTGGCAGGCGAACGCGAGGTGGCTACCGATTAGGATGGGAAAATCTCCGTGGGCGTTGCAATCATCTCCGGGCCAGGACCCATGCCCCCCAGCGCCAACATCTGATAGGTTTCGAGTCGCACGTGAGGTGTCGGCAAACAGCGATCATGGCCTACACGACGGGCTCCCAGCCCAGAATTGTCGACATGGCTATTTCCAACTCATTATACACTGCACCATGGTACTTCGTATCGATACAACGACGATTGTGCTCGCTAAGGATGCGGAGGAGCAGGACCTGCCGAAGGATCACCTACAGTACAGTGTGATGATTATAGACTTTACATCCAAGTACTACTAGCATGTCTCCGCCCAGCATCCTCCACGCTTTCTGTCGCTCAGCACTATAAACAAAACACGGAGCTTCGACCGATCGTCACAGGTGACTGTCGCTACCAGGGAGAGGGGGGCGGGCAGTATAGTCGGCCATGCTATGCTAGAGACGCTGGGCCTCCAGGTGCCGCCAGGGCGTTACTGTACTATTACTGTACTAGTATAACCACAGCAGCACAGCAAGAGGACAACAGGGCAGCGTTTTGGAATCCTCGATCCGTCCCGAAAATAAATCCCATGTGGATGTTGATTGTAGACCCCCCCCCTGCCGCAGCAACCGACTGGACAGATAGCCATCCCCCCCCCCCCTTCCTGCTCATCAACAGCGGCACCCCGCCAGCCTGAGAATTGCGCCAGCGATCACTGGAGTCGCCGGCAGTGGGACATGCTCATCTTGTATGCGGTGCATTCGGGGTTGCCCACGAGCCTCTCTCTCGAAGGAAAAAAAAAAAAAATTACATACGAGATTTTTTCAGCCCTGAGATTGTTGCTGCTGAGTGCTTTGACGGCCCGTCCCTATTCCTCCCTCTCTGTTCATAGTACAACTTATCAAACTATCTACCTGTTCACCCACACGGTGTACCACAGTAGATCCGAAGCCCTCCAAACCCAACCCCCCCCTTTACCCTAAGGTTACCGTCACTTTGTCTGTGGTCAGCTTATTTGCGGGTCATCACTCTACATAGGCCCGACTCCCAGAGGCACAGTACGCAGCAGCAGATGAGTGTCCATTTGCACTTTTAACTTGTCTGACGGATATCTAAAGCCCTGCCGGTGATGTTTTCCCATGAAAAGTGGATGAACAAGGTTGCACAGCGTCTGCTGACAGGCGTATCAGAGACCAACCACTGTGCCAAGTGGCTCTGTCTCACTCCAGCGGCCATCTTGCATGAAGGTGAGGAAAGACAAGGCCAATTTGTTGAACGTGACCCGAAAATAGATTTTGGTCGTGTTTACCTTTCTTCTTTTCTTTCTCCTTCCTGAAATGAGCGGATGTTGGTATGTGTCCACGGGGCGCACTTCCCATCGCTCATCTTTGTTCTCAAGTGCCAGCTGGCCAGACCTGCATTTTAATTGTGCTTTGATCAGGTGTGTCTGGTGATATGTCTCGGATCCTATAGTAGCCTGGACTCTAAGCCACACTCTCCTCTGACCTTTTTTGACCTACCAGACGAACGCAACTGGTCAGGGCAGATTGTGCGAAAGAGGCGGCAATCCCCTGAGAGGTCAGCCCCACCTGCAAGGGGAAAAGAGGGAAGGAAGAAAGAAAGAAAGGAAAAAAAAAAAAAAAAAAAAAACGACTGGCGATCCAATTGATGTGCAAGCTCGCCTGGGAGGAGAAATTGGCCTCAACCCCCTCCCATGTGCCCACACAATCTGACAGGTTTCCGCCTGGGCCCTGTGCGCTGCAAGGTATCGCAGCGTGTGCGTACAGGGAATGAGGGGGGGGTGGCGTTCAGCCAAACAGGTTCCCATGCACTTGCTTGCCAATTGAGATGTTTAATTCAGGATAATACTGCTGCTGTGCGTGCATTGCACGCGCTTGAGCTGCTGTTGCTGCCACTGCTGCTGCTGCTGCTGTGATCTATTGTCGTGCCTGTGACTCCCGTTGCTGACCGATTAGTCTTGTGGGTTTTCGTGAGATGAGAGAAAAGAAGATCAACGGCTCTTGTGACAATCTTGGGTCCCTGGCTATAGAGGCGCCCAGGTATGGAACGATGGGCAGGTGGTCTGCCCTGCCCTGCCTGATGGACCTCCTTTTTCCCTCGGCTGGGAACCGTGCATCTCTTGTCGCAGCCCCGAGCTTCTAGGTCCCTGGACCCGCCCGCCCGTTAGTGCTGGGGTGGCAGTCCCGCTGTCGGCTCTACCAAGGGCCTGCAGCCTGGTACTCCCGCACCCTAGGCTTGTAACTCCAACCCCAAACGGCAGCAACGGGGGTCTGCGGTTCGGGTGTGCCCACCCAAATCTGCTAGTGCAAGGAGCTACGACGCTATAAACATTTAGTACAGGCACCACTGCAGGACTGCCAGTCAGCACCTCGCCTGGCCGTTCCACCCCCCCCAATTACTCCGTATTGGCCTGCATCTCAAGCTGGGGCCCTCTGTCGCCCACACACCTTGGCCCTCTGCAACTCTGTCTCCCTGCCCTGCTTCCTCTCCCCTCTCTAATTCTCTCCCTGCTGCTTTGAGAGTGCGGCAGAGTAGTTGGGTGGTCCCTGCCCCCCTGTTCCTGCAACCACATTGGCTTGGCTCCCCCCCCATCCATCCTTTCTAAGTATTCTGCCGACCCTTGCCTTTTCGCCTTCGACGCCTTTCTCCTCCTCCCCCCCCCCTCCCAAGCCGACCCAAAGCCCAGGCTCTCTGCTTTCAAATCACCACTCTCTTTTTCTTCTCGTCGCCATTTGTCGACACAAACTATCCTGTCCTCCTCCACCCCAAACCTGCCCTTGATCACAATCTGTGCGATCCTGGCAAGCCCTCTTTCTTCTGCACATTGTCGGTGCTAGAATCCTTTTTTCCTTTTTTTTCCTTCCTACCTCAACTGTCCTTACGTTCCTTCTCTTCAGCCATCCTGGCGTCGATTTGAGTCTGCTGAAAGGGGACCCGACCGACCGACCGCTCTACCGACCACCCTCCTCTTCACCATACCACTACCACCACCACCGACGATACCACGCACAGCTGCTGCATTGATCATTACTACAGGTGAGCCTCGAGAGATCTCCTATCCCATCCTCCGAGGGCGCTTGCTCTACTCCTGCTCAGAGCCTCGTGGACGACGTTGTCGCAGTGTCTGCTTGTCTTTCTGTCTCTCAGCCCTGTCGAGATTGCAATCCACATTCTCAGATTACCCTGAGGAGATTCCGGGGACTGTAATTTGCCGCACACTCGACTCCCTCACCCGATAACCTCAGTTATCTGCCAGCCAGCCAGCCTTGCCTCGGGTCACCACCATCAGCGAATCAATTCAACCGACATACTAATAGCGATTCAATTCAGATCATTCCGGCTTGCGACAATAATAATAACCCCCCCCCCCCTTACCAACAACAACGGACCACATAATATTCCTGTCTGGAGCGGAGGCGATAAAAGAACATTCAAGATGGGTTGCGGAATGAGCACGGAGGAGAAGGAGGGCAAGGCCCGCAACGAGGAGATCGAGAACCAGTTGAAGCGCGACCGCATGCAGCAGCGTAACGAGATCAAGATGCTACTTCTGGGTACGTTCCTCAAGACGATCGACCTCATCATCAGCTTCACCGACATTATGATTGATGCACGCCTCGCTCGACCGGGCTGCACACCGGGACCTCCTGGGTGATGCAGCTTTGATGGGTGACCCCCGGCCCCTCTCATGGATAGCCGCTGACACGGAAGACATTTGCAGGTGCTGGTGAATCCGGAAAATCCACCATTCTGAAGCAGATGAAGCTCATCCACGAGGGTGGCTATTCGCGCGACGAGCGAGAGTCGTTCAAGGAAATCATCTTCAGCAACACTGTCCAGTCCATGCGCGTTATTCTCGAGGCTATGGAGTCCCTGGAACTTCCTCTCGAGGACCAGCGGATGGAGTACCACGTCCAGACCATCTTCATGCAACCCGCTCAGATTGAGGGCGACGTCCTTCCCCCGAGGTCGGCACCGCCATCGAGGCTCTGTGGAAGGACCGCGGTGTGCAGGAGTGTTTCAAGCGATCCAGGGAATACCAGTTGAACGACTCGGCCAGATAGTAAGTGCCCCAGACCTTCCGTTGTCTTTCACCTGCGAGGGCTAACTTGGTTGTGTAGCTACTTTGACAACATTGCCCGCATCGCCGCCCCCCGACTACATGCCCAACGACCAGGATGTCCTGCGCTCGCGTGTCAAGACGACTGGTATCACAGAGACGACCTTCATCATTGGTGACCTCACCTACCGGATGTTCGACGTGGGAGGCCAGCGGTCTGAGCGTAAGAAGTGGATCCACTGCTTCGAGAATGTGACCACCATCCTGTTCCTGGTCGCCATATCAGAGTACGACCAGCTGCTGTTCGAGGACGAGACCGTCAACCGTATGCAGGAGGCCCTGACCCTGTTCGATTCCATCTGCAACTCCCGGTGGTTCATCAAGACCTCCATCATCCTGTTCCTGAACAAGATTGATCGGTTCAAGGAGAAGCTGCCCGTCAGCCCCATGAAGAACTACTTCCCCGACTACGAGGGTGGTGACGACTATGCCGCCGCCTGTGACTACATCCTCAACCGGTTCGTCAGCCTGAACCAGCACGAGACCAAGCAGATCTACACACATTTCACCTGTGCGACGGACACAACACAAATCCGGTTCGTCATGGCTGCGGTCAACGGTATGTACTCAGCGCATCGCTGCCCCTTCCTCCTGTATGCTGAGAATATATGTATATACATATATATATATACACATATGAGAGGTCTTTCATGCTGACTTTCTTTGCCTCTTAGATATCATCATTCAGGAGAACCTGCGTCTCTGCGGTCTGATCTAGTGAAAACGCTCTTTTTCAGATACCCCTATCACGTTATAATCGCATGATTTCTTCCTTACGAACGATGTCCTCGTCGGTCTCATGAGAACCTAGATCACTCTCTAAAAGCGGCAGTGCGGGTCATGCTTTGATTCCACCAATCTGGGACCCCACTCTCCTTTCTACCCGTCGCGTCGAGAGATATAAAAAAGTCGATACCACCTTCCTACCATATCATTGCGACTAGAGTCATGGACAGGTTCGAGAGTCGCCTGTACAGAACGAAGCAGATGTGGGGAGGCCGAGAAGTGGGATATGCATTTGGTGTGTGTGAGAGAGGAAGAGTATAGTGGGCGGTGTTCAATATGTTGTTTAATTACGAGGTCTGACAATGCTGCGGTCGTTCTGTTGTTTCATCTTTTGGTTTCCTTTTTCTTTTCTTTTTACTCACATACCAAGTTCCTTCTGGCGAAGGGCGTCGGAGGAGCCATTTATTTGGGCCTGGAGAGGCGACGTGTGCCTGCAAGAGGTAGGCCAAGCACACAAACGGAGGAGGGAGGGAGTGGTTTTTCCCCCGTGGCCGCCAACAGGAAAGAAGACAGCAATCTCGGACAGGTTTTCGGATAACGGCGGTCCCGACATCCACAGGACCGGATGGTCGGGTTTGTCTATAGCATCACGAGCTCAAATTTATTCTTGAAATCCTTCATGTCTTTTGTCGCCTTGTCTCCTGCCGTTTTTGGCCTACATGCTGCTCAAAAGATGGGTGATTCTTTCGACACGGGAAATCTGATGTTCCTCCAGGCTATCATGAGCAAAGCAAGGAGGCAGGTAGCCCGTCACAAGACTGGACGACTGTTTTCAGATCTGGTCCGACCAACATCCCACCCATCATCAGTAACAAAAGGGCAAGCCTCTCATGCGTGTCGATATACCGGTATGTGAGCTTGAAAAAGGGCGTAGCCCCAGCCCCTCTCTCCCTGTTCTCGTCTGGGTGACGCTTATTGTCGGTACCTGGAGGGTGTTTTTTTTTTCTTCTCCACAGCAGAAGAGGGCAGAGCTCGACCGTCTCTGTTGTCGCCCTTTGTCTTCTACCAGAGTGACTGACTGGGTTTGTGGGGGGGGGGGGGGGGAGAAAGAGAGAGAAATCAGACAGGGTCGCAGACCTCGGACGGAGACGGGATGGTCGTTCCGGCTTGGTGTTTGATGTGCGTTGGAGAGAAAGGGGGGGGGGGGGGGGGCATTCTCACCCAGCATTGACCTCAGTTCCTGTACCAAAAGGATGTTAATTAAACAATAGTCCCTTTTCATCTGTCGTCAAAAGAGTTTCATGGCTTAGGAGAAGAGGCAAGATGTCTGGATAAGGTCGGTGTCTTCGTGGGCGAGGTGAATTGTCTTGTTTTCTCCTTCATTCAATGCCTTGCATTGTAGACACATAGATTGGTTCTTTCCATCTTTTTGTTGTGGTATCGTTTGGAATATATAAGATCTGCTTATGTGTGTGAGGGGATCCTGCCGCTCTCGACTTGATGCGGGACCTGCTCGTCCATGGACCAATGCCCAAGTCAATAGCGGGCAGCTGATGATAATCAGACCATGGGCGCATTCTACTGCCGTTGCAATAGACAAGAGAGGCTTGATGACGAGCACCCTGACGGAGGTTACGGCTCGTCCTACGAGCCGCCGCCGTCGGGCACATCGATACCGGGCGGAGTACCGTATTGGCTTTTCAGCTGCTGGTGGTGGACACCGCCCTCAACCTCATCCGCCGGGTTCCTCTCCACCATCTCCTCTTCTTCCTCTTCCCCCATCATCATCTCTCCCTCCCCGCCGCCGCCACCAATCTGCTCCCCCTCCACGTGCCCCAACGCCCCTGCTATCTCCTCCGCCTGCACGATCTTCAGAGCCAGCTGCTTAGCCGCAACCTCGACCTCGATCAGTGCCCGCTGGTACGCAGTAGCCTGCCGCACCTGCACCAGCGCCGCCTGCACGGTCCCCTTGACGCCTGCGTCGTGCGAGAATAAAGCACCCGAGGCGGTCCATAGCGCTGCGGCCTGCAACTGGGCTGGCGAGGCGCTGGCGGCGCCGGTGGCGGCGGATGCAAAGCCATTTGAGACGACGCCGACGCCGGGGCCTTGGTCGTTGGTGGCGGCGGTGGGAATGGGAACGGGGACAGCGTAGGGATGGGCCGCTGGTTGGGGCGGTTGTGACTTTTCTATAATGCCGGCAGGGGCTCTTCGTCAGTAAATTCGATCCGCTAGACTGGGAGGAAGATGTGATGACGATGCGCGCCTAGGGCTGCTCTGCTGCTGCTGCTGCTGCTGCTGCTGCTGTTGCTACTGACCATGAAAAGAGCACCTCGATCCAGAGGCATTGAACCAGCAATTGGCACAGCTTCCCATCATCTGCCCGCTATAGACAACACACACGGTCCACGGGCCTTGACCCTTCCTGCAGTGGGCGCAAGGGTGCGCGGCCTCGGACCCCGCGATCTGCGCAAACAAGGCCTCGACGTTGCTGCGGCGGACGAGGTTGAGGTCCTGGCCGTGGCGGCGCTGCTCGGCCAGGCGCTGGCCCGGGTCTCGCGACATGCGCTTGGCAAAGGCGCTGTCGACCTTGAAGCCCTCGTAGCCGGACTCGAGGGCCATCTCCTTGGTCGTCTTGTGGGGTGGGTGGGGCTGCGGCGGGGTGAGTGGTTGTTGTTGTTGTTGTTGTTGTTGCTGCTGCTGCTGCTGCTGCTGCTGCTGCTCCTGTGGTGGTACGGAATGTTGTGCTTGTGACGTAGGTGGTGGTGGCGGCGGTGTCGGTGATGGCGGTCTTGGTTGTTGTTGTGGTTGCGGTAGTGGGTTCGGCTGGAAGTCTGTCGCAGCGACCAGAGGCTGTGGTGCTGGCATGGTCGAGCCCAGCGGCGGTGGGGGAGGCGCTGGAGGCTGTAGATCTGCTGCTGCTGCTGCGGCGGCGGCGGCGTAGAGACCATTTGCATCCTGGAGCAGCTCTGGGTTCGCCAGGTCGTCGATACCCTGGTGGTGGTGATGGTGGTGGTGGTGGTGGCCGCCGTGGTGGTGAGGGTGCTGCTGGGTCGGGTCCATGGGTGCCATGGGCGCCATGTCGTGGTCCATGGCGTCGACATGCGCGTGAGGGGCCCCTTCGCCGTGGTCGTGGGCGACGTGGTCTGCATCAGGCTCGGTCACGGCATCGTCGTCCTCGTCGCCGCGGCCGTAGCCATGCACGACGACGTCGCCCATCACATCGTCGGCGGCGGTGTTTCCATGGCTGCCAAAGTGGGCACTGAGCTGCTCCTCGTCGATCCTCCTGTGGGCATTGGGCCTCCGTTGTTGGGCGCTGGGTTTGACGACTCGGTTTGGTCGTCCTCTCGATTGCATCTTATTAAATCTCCTGAGAGGGTGAGAGGGGGGGGGGAGGGGGTGGTGGTTAGGCGCCACGTTCGTCGCGAGGGTAGGTTGGATAGCACTCAGCTGGTGACAGCTGGCAAGCTCCGGTGGTGATGTAGTAGTGGTGGTGTTTGTTTGTCTGTCGTTGGGGGAGCTGCAGGCGAGGAGGTCCAGTTTTTGCCCTGCACCCTGGTCGACAGATCAGCACTAGGCAGAAAGGGTGAAGAAGAGGGTTAGGGTTCAGAGTGCTACTATATCGTACTGGGTACTGTATATATGCAGACATGAGGAATTGAGCCCAGAATCGAGCCCAGACGGATGGGTTTCCATCACCACTCAGATGTGCTTCAATCTGACAATTCAAATTTGTGCTCTCATAGCAGTACTATTCCTCACTACCGCCTTCGGTTCACCATCTCATTCCACTGCTGTGCAAACTCCCTGAGGCCGCCCGACCCCGACGCACTGGCATCCACAACTTCCTTGGGCAGCTTGTGTGCCGAGTACTGCGGCGAGCTAAAGTTGTACGCTGCAGGGTCATCCTTCTCGACCAGGCGTAGCTCCGGCTCATAGTCCTCGTCCTCATCGTCCTCGGTCGTCGTTTCCTCGTCCTCACCGGACAGACCTCCTGATTGCCCCCCAGCACCAGCACCACCAGCAAGGTGCAGCCGGATCATACCCTTGTCGATGCTCTGATTGGTGCCTATCATAGGCTTCGGCACCTGGAGCTCGAGCAGCTCGCCCCAGTCGAAGAGCAGCGTGTCCGTCCTGGGTGCCCATGGATTGATGTCGATGAGCCTGGCCCGGCCCAGCGTCTTGTCGGGATCCTCCTCCTTATCTGAGTCGTCGCTGCTGTCACTCTGGAACGGGTCCCTCGTTACCTCGGGGATGTAGACATCGAAGGAGAAGTTCCCGTCCGGAAAGGTAAAGCGCAGCTTGGTGTCAAAGAGATCCTTGACGCGGTCGATGATCACCGACCGGTACTTCTGGAGGAAGTCGTAGTGGTTCAGGTCTCGCTGTGTGATGGCGATGAGACTGCGCTGCTTGACAAAGCAGCGGAACTCCTGGGCCGTCTGGGGGTTGAAGAAAGAGCGGAGCACCAGGACGGGCTGGAAACCGAGGCCGGCGGTGGAAGCAGCTGCTGAGGGCTGCATGCCGGCCGAGGAAGAAGATGCGGTGGCGACAGTCCCGTCGAAGGCGTGGTCCAGGTCGTGGGTGATGAAGCTTGAGCTCTTGAGCAGCAGGTAGATGTCGTCGGGCGTCGTGCACTTGATGGTGTTCTGGTGGGGTGATATCCAGGCGGCGTCCTTGGGCGATGACCAGTTGAGCTTGGGCGCCACCTGTCCTCCCAGCTCCTTGATCGTGTCCTTGATGGTCTGGTGTAGATCTGGGAACCGCTGGTTAGGTGGCAGCCTTGAGGGACGGCTGCTGCTGGCGTCCGTGTCATCCGAATCCGAGTCTTCTTCCTCGTCTTCTGGAATGGGGCGAGAGTAGGCCGTTGATGTTGGCTCCCAGTCATCCTCATCGTCGTCGTTCCCGGCTTCATCTCCATCAGCTCCGTTGCTGTCACTTGACAGGATAATGCCATCCTCCCTGATGTAGTCAATGAACTCAGGAGGCAGCTTGATGATGCGTGACCGGATACATGAAGTGCGGTATCTGTATTAAATGCTATTGTTCAACACCGTCACTGTGTACAGGGAGCAGCAAAGTCAATGATTACCTACTTTGGGAACCAATAGTCGTATGAGCAGTGGAGTATATGATCTCTTGTGACGGGAAAAGAAACGGTCGACTCTGCAGCGGCACCGCTGCTGCTGCTCACGGCCTGCTCTGCGGCTTCGAAGGCAGGCATCGTGACCCTCAATAGTGGACTTGCAAAAAGATGCTGTCAAGAATAGACTTTCTTTCGAATGTAGATACACATTCAAACGGAGGTGATAAAACAAAAAAGTAGAAAATTGAACAGGAAGCCAGAGTGATGACTGGGCCCTATTTAAGAACAAGGAAAAAAGAGAAATCGTAAAAGTCGCGGGTGAGGTTTGACGGGTTGAGTCACAAAAATTGAGAGTTGTGACTCTTTGCCCGGCATAGTGTCTTCCTCTCTCTCTCTCTCTCTCCTCTCAGGTGTGCTTGTCTTTGGGGCGGGACAACGTCACAGGGCAGCACCCCACTAACTTTTTTCTGCCTTCAGAGACCCTGACGGTATACCAACCGCAACGCCGCCCAGAACCCCCTAGCCCGGCGCCCCCACCGCCTTCCTGGAACCGTTACTACTGTTGGGTCCTAACTAACTGAGCAGCAACACCATCACCACCACCACCACCACCACCAACAAGCCCGTGATTAGCCAAAACCCTCCCCCCCTTGAAATCAAGACTCAACCCCATTCATCCATTCAACTCAGTCAACCCCTACCCCCCCTTTACTTTCCTCAAATAGCCATGTCCGACAACGTAGGCCTGTCCACCCCCCGCGGCTCAGGAACCTCAGGCTACGTCCAGCGCAACCTAGCCCACATCAGGCCCCGCGACAGCGCGGCCCCCTACCCAAAGGACCTCGACAGCCTGCGCCACAGGCAGCGCCAGCCTGACAAGGGCATTCTGGAGCACGACCGCAAGCGCGAGATCGAGGTCAAGGTGTTTGAGCTGCGCGACGAGCTCGAGGACCAGGAGTGAGTCGGGAATCCCCCCCCCCCCGGCCCGGTCCCTTTTGAGAAGAAGAAGAAGGAGGAGGAGGGACTGACCACGAGCGCGCGCGCACACACAGGGTCGACGACGATGAGATCGAAGAGCGCTGCGATGCGCTCCGCAAGAAACTCCTAGCCGAGCAGGAGCGCGGCGCCGCGGGCCGGAGGGGGGCCCGGAGCCCCGCCGCCGCCCAGGAAGGGGATCAAGATGCACCAGGTGCACGAGCTGGCGGACGCCAAGATCAAGGAGAGCGAGAGGCTGCGGCGGGCGCTGAAGATCAGTAAGGACTATGAGGAGGGGAGCCACTGGCGGAGACAGGAGGAGCGGCTGCAGAAGGCGGTGGATAAGGAGAAGGACCAGGTCCGGGACGGGGGGGACAGAGATTGAGGGGTCGGGAGGGGACAGAAAGAAAGAACAAAATGATACCTGCGCAGATGAAGGGGAGAGAAAGAAGGTCGGCTGTAAAGAGACGTTGTAGGGGGCCCTCGTTGTTTTATCTTGTCATTTTGCTAAGGACGGAATTGGGGGTGGGGGATCTGGTTTGGCGATGGCGTTATGGCGTTCATTTTACACGTTGGCACATGAATATCGATCAAGACAAGTACAAGAAGCCGAGGACAGCATGGCTCAGCATTTGTTATGTCCTGCAAGCTGTGGTGCCCCCAGTCTTTGTGACGTAAACCGCACCGACTTCTCCTCCTGTTCTGATGCGGCAACTCCTTTCCACCATTACACGCTGGGTTCACTCCCAGACTGCAGAGGTTCGCCCTCGAGTATGGCATTTCGGGGGTTTCATATTCTGTTGTATTTTCCTTCTCGCAAGAAAAGTAAGGGACAGTTTTTTTCTGATTGAATCTTGAATCTCGTTGGGATGATGAAGAAGTCTATCTGCAGAACACGACTCGCTTGCTTTGCTCGAATTCAAACATGTCTCTGTACTAGTGTTTCGGTAGACAGCCTTGATGAAGCAGAAGGGGGAAAAGGAAAAGAAACGCCTGGGATTTCCCACCCTTCGTTCACAGCTTGGCTCTCGAGTGACAACTGCTGTAGTCAGTTGAGTGGCTTGTGACTCTTCCGTCTCGTAAAAATCCCAAAAAGGAAAAGAGAGATTCCGACAAACTCCATATGCCCCGACCCAGAGTACATTAGGAAAAGAAAAAAAAAAAAAAAGAAATCATGACTCCCGAGGTAAAGAGTTCATCCCTTCCCCTTTCCATTCTCATTCAATGCCCTGTTGCCCCTCATCATCTGCTAAGTGTGAGGAGAGAGAGGTGGGGGGGGGGGGCGGGAGAGACCGAAGGATCAGGCGGATTGGCTGGGATAAATGATTTTTGATCCATGCACCTCAATGGGTGCAAGGCAGCCAACAAGCCAACCTTCATCAGCTGTCCAAACCCGTCTTGGCACGTTCGGCCGCCTACCCCATCTCCCTTGTGTCTGTTTCTCCGCACTTGTTCTCCCTGATAGTTCACCAGCCCGGGGGTTCGGTCCGTTTTCTCACAGCGTTATGCCCATATTTCTTCCGCCGTTCAGTCGCCCTTGTTTAGCAAGTATCCCTGCCTGTCACACCCTGTCGGCGGATCCTTCCCTCATGACAACTGCCTGTGTACACCACCGTGTCCATGGCGGCGGAAATAGCTCATCTCCTGACGCAATACAGTGCCCCATGACATTTTTGTTTTGGCCAAAACGCGGGGTGGCCCAAGTCGCAAGGGACCCAGGAAACTGTGGGATCAATAGTCTGCAAGGTCTGACCGGGAAAGACGGGGGGGGGGGGGGGGAGCTAGGAAGGAGACCCCAGCCAGCCAGCCCACTGGGAAGAGGCCTGGTCCCAAGCAGTGATGTGCTGTGCTGTGCTGTGCTGTGCTTCACTCTTTCGCATAGGCAGTGGACCATAGCCACGACGTACGAGCGCCGCGAGAGGATGAGCCGTGCCAACCTGCATCCGGAGGCGCTGTGTCTCTCCGTGATGTAGTCCGCCGGATATTGCAGTCGCACAAGTCGGAAGCTCGGGGGCTTCTGAGAGGCTCGCGGAAGGCCTCTCCTGTGCTTCACTCGGCTGTGAGCTCTTTCAGAGGAAGCCAGACTCGGCGAGAACCCTGTAAGACGGACGAAACAAGTTAGCTAGGTGGTCCACACCGGGCCGTTTTGCTTGTGAAGGTGTGAGGAGAAGGAGTGGGGTCGGTAGGAGGAAGACACTGTCACGATGATGGATCCGCGTGATGCTCCTCCTCCCCTCCAACTGTGGGGGCGGGGAGACAGGGACAATGATGATATTGCCGATGATGACCGCTTTTAGAAGCCACCGGTGAGAGCCATGCGACCGTAGAGCAGCTGCTGCTCCCTCATAGCCACGTACCTAACAATTTTCTCATCTTCTCTCTCGCGTGGTTCTACCAGCAAGCTCTTGTCGTACATCTCGTGTACATCTCCGGCCGCCTGCATGTTACTCAAGATGTAGTCTTGCAGCTCTGTGACCGGCTGGAGAGAATACGGCACGTTCTGGTACTGCTGGATGTCACGTATCACATCGGCCGTCTTCGCCCGCTTAGCAAAGTTGATGAGCGTCGTCTTCTTGATGATGGACGGAATACCATCCTCAATGAAGGTCAAATCGGTCAGGTAGACACCTAAAGCGTTCTTGTTAGGAAGAGAATGATGGTCAAAAACAGCACATCGTGGCGGACCTACCAAAGAACGGGATACATGGGGGGTTCGCCATGTGCAGGCTCTCTCTGTACTCGGCAAAGTTCTTCGTGCTGAGCATGAGCTTGCGCATTCCTTCGAGTGTAGCCTGGGTCTTCTGGTGGACTTGATCCCAGGTTCTCTTGAGACGAGCAATAGGGGCCGTGCCCAGAGCCGAGATGATGGAGGTGATAGTAGAAAAGTTGTTCAGTTGCCGGCATTTCTGTGCAAGATTCAGTCAGCCCAGATGATCTAGAAAATTTATACGCCAGGGACTGGCCACGTCGTTGGGGGGGGGGGGTTTCTCCTCTCTTGATACGTACCTCTCCGACTGCGACAAAGTGCTTGATCACCACCACGCGCCTCTTGACGTCCGACTGCGCCAGGATCATCTCGGCGACCCAGTTGGTCATCTGGTTCGAGTGCTCAATGAGCGCCTTGATATTCGGAGCGGGGTTGGGCTCGCCCTCGCCCGGCTTCTTCTGCCAGCGCTTGTTGAGACACTCGGTAGGCTTGATCTTGCCGTACAGCCGCGACTCGATGATCGTGAGCTGGCGGGCGAACTCGGTAGGGTCGATATCCAGGAACTTGAGTTTCTTCATGTTCTTTGGCATAATAGGCGCGGGTGCCGACTGGTTTTGGGTCTGGATCAGGCGCCTGCCGACATCCTTGCCGCTCATGCGCTGATCCAGCACGGCCATCAGGGGGGCGGAACCAGGTGTTTCCGTCGACTTGACCGTGTCCCTGGCAAAATTGTAGACGTCACGTATCAGGTTCTTGGTCTCTTCCTCCTGGCTGTCCTCCATCCAGAACGTCTCGAACCAGTTCTTCAAGATGTTGACCACCCGGAACCGGATGGGGCTCTGCTTCCTCTCCCTCCAGACTTCAAACTCCGCCGGAGAGAGACCTTCAGGGGGCTGGATGCCAAACCTGTGGACCAGGAGCTCGAATAGCTCTCGTGCTGTGGTGAAGGACCTGTAGGTGAGGAGGAAGGTGTTGTTGAAGTTCGAGTCCAGCTTGTCGTGCCGGGTGAGCTGCTCCACGAGGGCGGTGAGAGAACCTCCCTTGATCTGAGGCGGCGACGCCTTATAGTCCCATGCTAGCTCGTGCTCGTAGTCCAGACGCAGGAACTCCGGGGTCTCGTCAATAGCAGTCTGCTGGGGCGTGGGGTCCTCTCCGAAAATCTTCCTAACTTTAGAGTAAGTGCCCGCCTGCCTGCTGATATTGTTGGCAATGTTGGTCTCTCCCTCGGTGTATGACTGAGACGTAGTCAGCGGTGGCCTCGTGACCCGGGAGTCGGTGCGCGCATGTTGGCCAGTGTACGGCATAGTGTCGCCGCGGGTGAGCTGCTGTCTCGATTGCTGCTCTTCCCTGGCACGGGCTTCCGCCTGCTGCTGGAGGTTGATCTGGACCTGCTCGGAAAGCAGCTGCAGGGAGAAGCCGATGTGGGACGAGTTGGTCTCCAGGGCCCTGGCACACTGCCTCACATACTCGAGCCGGTTCTCAAGCGCCTCGCCCCGGACCTCGGACCACTCATCCGCGAGCGGACCTGCGACAGCCTGGCAGCCCAGGATCAGGTCCGAGATGTTGTCGTAGAGGCTCTGCTTGTTGATGCTGAAATCGGTCAGCTGAGGGGTCTGGAAGCTGTTCTCGAGCGACGAGAGGTCGATAGACTCGATCATCGCTATCCAGGGCTTGAAGGTCTCGATGACCCTGCCACCGGTGGAGCAGACATTATTGGCAATGATCTCGTGCTTGTAGGGCGTGACAATCTTGTCTGTGACGACCAGGTTCTTGTCCAGCTCGCGGATGCTCGACACGAGCATCCGCTTTAGCTCGTCCAGCCGCTCCAGCAGCTTTCCGTCGAGGATGACCGTGGGCTCGACGACACCTTCCTCGTCGTCCAGGAAGTTGGACGTGATGGGGTCGCGAGGGCCGAGGCCGTTGTTCTGCCAACTGCCGCCAGTCGTGCTGCCGATGACAAAGCCGGGGAACAGCCTGGGTATCTCCTCGCCCCTCTGCTGTCTCGCAACCTCCACGTAGCTGAACACACCCAGCAGGACGCCATCGGCCTCCTGCAGACACTTTGGCCCGGACTCGGGCGCAGGGAAATCGGCGGCTGCGATGTGCGAGGAGACGACAAGCTTGGAGAACTTGGACATCATGTCCCTGAAGTGAGGGTACAGCGCCTTGTTAGTAGAGATGATGGAAGGTTGGCCCGAGTGGTTGTCGGTTGTGCCGGAGCCGGCTGCCAGGAGAAGTCGCAGGTGATCCGAGATGTCCTCGGCCCGTGCTACGTATTCGGACTTGTCTCCATTGTTGATAGCTTCCCGGTAGCGGTCGATAGCCTTCTTCATGTTCGAGACCAAGCGGCTCCAAGTCAGCGGTGGCGTGCTCCCATCGTCGAAAAAGGAGCGAGGAATGGTTGCCGCCGTGGGAAGGTTGAATGTGGCACCAGCCGTGAACGTGGGTGCCTGGTCCGGCAGCCGCGCCGACCCTATCGTGCTATTGTTCCTGCCAAAGGCATATTGGCCGTTTATCGAGTCCAAGGACGGCGCAGGCGATATGCCGTCCTTGCTGAAGGACCGCCGGTTACGACCCTGCTAGCGGTGAAGAGAGGAAAGTGAATAATTAGTAGGCGTTCCCTTTCCCACTTCGCATCGTCACAATAGACAATCTTTATCTGTAGGTGTTTTGGGGCCCGGGGGGGGGGGGGGGGGAGCGGAGGGTTTTCCTTACCTGGCGACCAAACATCAGATTCTCGCCGTCGAGCTCTGATGCGGAGGTGGCCTCCGAGTCCTCATCCTCGTCCTGCATCAGACCCCTGGCCATCAGCTCTGGAGGCGGCCTGGTCCGGTCCGGCATGACAACACCCATGCGGTCCAGCGGGCCATTCTCGTGAACCGACGAGGGCGACTCGAGGGGCAGCTCTGAGCTGCTCTCGCCGGTCATGGTGTTGTAGTAGAAGAGGCGGCCGTCAGGGGTGGCCTGGGGTATCCAGTAGTCGGCCTTTGACTTCTCGCCAAAGTTTGTGCCCTCGAGGGGAAGCTCCTCGAGCTCTGACATGTCGCCCTCGTCGTCGTCGTACGACTCGTCGTCGATCTCCTCCTCGAGCGGGTCGGCCAGGCCGTTCTCCTGCTGGTGGCCCTCGGGCAGCTCGTCGTGGCTGCTGATGATCTGGCAGTAGTTGCTGGGGAACCAGCCGCGCACACCGTTTATGACGCCGTCCCACCAGCCGCTCTCGAGCTGGGTGATGACCTGGATGACATCGCCCTCGTGGAAGCTCAGACTCGTCCTGTCGTCGGCCTCGTAGTCGTACAGGGCACGGACATACATGGCACCGGGGGGTGCGGTGCCGACGATGCCGTTCATGGCAAAGGGCTGGTAGTAGGTGGTAGTGGTAGTAGTAGTAGTGTTGGCTTGGTTGTCGACCGACGCCTGGCCGGTCGGGTCTCTGGACTGCGAGGCGTCGTCAGGGCGTGCGCCGTATGCGTTGCCGTTGTTCTGCTGCTGGTGCTGGCCCTGTGCAAATGCTGAGACTGCGCTCTGCGTCATGAGCATCGTGCTGTGACGGCCCTGACCGATGCGGTGAGCTGTGTGAGAGGTTTAGGGGAAACCCAAGGTCTGAGCCATGCAGCCTTGTTGTCGTGAATGGTAATGTGACGAGAGGTGGCTCGTGTCTCGCTTCTTGTCCAGGACGGCAGGAGATCGGAGGGTCCCAGGGTGGTTTCGAGTGTCTTGGAACGTGTGTGTGTATGTGTGTTCGAACCGTAGGGGCGGTGGTGGGCTGGCTGGGCAAGGAAGCTCGGGGAGCCTTGTGACTGCAGCCAGGCTTGAAGGGGGGGGACCACGAGGGTCGAGGGGGCGGCGAGGTCTCAAAGGTGTGGACTGTCTTGCCCTGCTCTCTTTGCCTTTTTCTCGCTCTCGCCTCCGTTAGCAAGGAGAGCTTGCTGCTGCTGTGCTGTGCAGCGCAGTGTGTGTGTGTGTGTGCGTTGTGCTGTGTTGTGCCGTCGTCGTGTTTCTTTTCGACGTGCACTTCTGCTCTCCCCTTCGTGGAGATTAGCAGCAGGCAGGACGATCCGCGATAGGCTTTGGGCAGGGAAATACGGAGGTAGAGAAATACGGGTCCCTGGTTGGGGTTGTTGGTATTGGGCCGGGTCGTATCTGGGCTGCTAAGCCCTGTCTGGTCTGGGCTGGCCCAGCCCTGGTATGGTGTCTGGCGGCAAGCGGTTGTTGTGCTGGTAATTGGGTGGACTGTTTGGCTAAGTGGGCGCGGGATACAGAAAGAAGCGAGAGGAGATGAGAAGAGAGAAAGAAAGAGAGAGTCTGGGCCAGGGTCCCCTCCCTGTCTTTTGGGGGATTGGATGGATACCGCCTGTACAACAGAGAGGAAGGACTATTGCTGAGGTGCTAGGTGACAAGAAAGGACAGACGCCCAGGGAGTGCAGGGCCGGGGGGTCTGGGTCAGGGGCGAGTGAGAGAGAAGAGAGGGGGGGGGGTGAGGGGTGAGATGCCAAAAGGTCTCACACAGATCTGTGTCTTTCTTTTACTCTGATGACCACAGAATTACACAAGCGGCACAAGATAGGATGCAAGAAAAAAAAACTCATAGGAAAGCCAAGAAGGGGACCAGGGACCAGATTATAAGGTTTCAGAAGAAGGGAAAAAAAGAGAAGAAGCAGAGAGAGGGTTCAGGTGACTGTGCAAGTATTGTGTCTGTCTGTGGGTGCTACTGCTGCAGCAGTTGTAAAGAGACTACAGTGCTATAGTTCTAGCTGGTAGGGGGTTCTTTCTGGACGCATTCATTTCTTTTTTTCCCCTCACAGGAGGGTGCTGGTACTAATTCTTGGTGCTGATGCTGGTACTGGTGCCGGTGGTGCTGTGTCACAGTGGACTTTAGAGCGGGGACTTTGGAGGGACGTTGAGCCCGTCTGTTAGCGGTAGCCCCTGTTCTTTTGCTTGTGTGCTAAACTGCTATAGTGGTAGGCCGGGTTGGGGGCCAGAGGGTGGCATGGGCACACATAATTACTGCTGCAGGACTTTTGGTTTCGTGGTTACTTCTGGGTAAAGTTTGAAGGGAATACGGTCCGCCTCGACCATTCGGACTGGAGCAAGTATAACTGACTAGGAGCAGGAGGAGAAAGATGGGGGAGGGGGGAGGGGGAAGGAGGAGGAGGAGGAGGAGGAGGAGGAGGAGGAGGAGGAGGAGGGAGGAGGGAGGAGGAGGAGGAGGAGGAACAACAGGAGGAGGAAGAGGAGCAGTGGCAGCATTAGGGGACCACCAGAGAACCACTGGAAGCGCGGAGCTGGAGGAAGCGGGGTGCAGGGAGGTCCCCTAGGCCATACTAAAGTTCCAGCATGGTTCAGGCCTGGGGTCCCCCCGTCCCCTCTTCTGTCTCTCTCACTATCCATCACCACGGCCCCTCCTCCCCCTCCCCCTCCTCTTCCTCGTCTTTATCCCCACCCCAGCAGCTCCTTCTGTTCAGTCCCGATATCATTTTCTTCTATGAGGGGGTGCGCGCTCAACATCCGATATATGATGCGAGATGGTACGGTATAACCCCCAATAAAACTTGTACAGTCATTCAGTCAGTCAATCACGACTCCCACAGACAGACATCTCTGGTCCGCTCATTTACAGCCTGCTCAGCAGATCAACTCCTTGTAGGGCGACGACCGACGGGCAGCGGCAGATCGCAAACCCCAGAAACACCCTCAATGAACAGGAACCCACACAGGACGATTGTCGAGATGATATCCCGATATCCTAGGAGCTAGCATGACGGGGTCCCATTTCGCTAACCCACAGTGTTGCCAAAGGGTCCTGAGCTTCGGCAGTGGGCGCGGGCAGTCAGGTCTATAGTGACGGAGCTATGACATTGCATGATTCGGGACCGACTTTCTCTTCTCATCCTCTTCTCTCTCGCTCTCTCTGCATCGTCATCTCGGCCCAGCTCGTGGCCCTTGAAGCTGACAACAGCAAGCTTTCTGTTGGCCTACTACGACAGGCTATAGAATTCCACTGAGGGTGCTGACTGACACGAGGGCTGTGCATCTTAGGTCTGTCATCATGAAGTGTCTCTCCATCTTATATCACATTTTACTTTTGGTTTTTCCCTCTCTCGGACCAACATGTAGTAGTAGTGGATTCAGCGATCCCGTCACAAATAATCAGACAAAGTCACCGAGAGATAGACAGAGGGAGAGGGAGAGACACTGTGTGTGTGTGTGTGTTTGTGGGTGTCTGTGCCAGTCTCTCTGCTGTGTCTGCGTTTATTTTGCGCACACACACATACAGACAGACACAGTCAGAAACATGCCCATTGCCAAGGACCATCCCCGAATAGTTATCCTATGCCGAGATGAAAAGTGATATAGTACAAATGCTTCTACGGTACATGATCCAACCCACTCGCCCGCCAGGAACCTTCTCAGCTCTCGAGCGATGTCACGGCGGAATTATCTGCTCATGAAAGTCCTTCCCCTTCTGAGCCCCTCCCGTCCGTCCCCTGCGACCGCCTCGCCATGCAGGTTTGCGGTACCGAGCAGGATTCTCACTGCTCGGCCCGTCTGACTGGACGGCCAACTGCCCCCCTCCCCTTCGTCTCCCCCAGGAGTTCTCCAATGCTTAGTATTGTTTACAAAGAAAAATCCCTGGTTGCTTATCTCAAATCTCTCGACGAAGAAAGAAAGGGAGCATGATTCTGAGTAACAAGAAAAGGCTAACCGGCATCAGGGACACAGAGAAAGAAGGAAAAAAAGTACTCGGCAGACCAGAGAAAAAGAAAACCAAAATCATACGAGCATCATTTGGCACCTATAGTCAGCCCATCCTCCCCCTCAGCTAACCAGGGAGTCCCCATCTTCGTCAAGAAGCTATTTTTTTCCTCTTCTGATATCTGAACGTTACCATATGATAAGAGAGATACACACACACACACACACACACACACGCACAGAGCGCGCCCAGATCAGCTGGTGTTGAAAGCACCTGCCATGTGCCACTATGTGATTCCCAACACGGTCCAGAGAGAGATGATCATCTCCCGAATCACATGCCCAGAAAGGCCTGCTGCATGCAGAGTCGGGGTTGCTCAGTGCATAATTTTGATCGCGTGGCATCGAATCGTCAGTGTAGGGGAGGGCGACATGGGGGGTGGGGGGGAGAGACATTTAAATCTAGATGCGCGCAAGAAAGGCAACCCCATCTGTCACCCCCCCCTCCGGCCGTGTGAGGCAGGGAGGGTATCGATCATTTGTACAATGCTTGTGCTCGCCGAGTTGCCGTCCTGCCGAGCATGGACAACTCCTAATCTCTCACGTATGAATCTTCTCTCTTTCTGCTTCTTCCTCTCTACCATGCACGCGTTTTATTGTACAATGATTTCACCCCCAAGAAGCAACACCAAGCAGCCTGCACGGAGCGAGCGTGAGGAGGAGAGAAGAGAGGAGGGGGGTGGTGGGCAATCCGTGAGATAAGGCCGCACCGTTGCATTGCATTGGTGCTGCGGGCGCTGCATCTCTGGCCTTCCTCACCGGTGTGGGGAACCAGGTTTCATTCTCGCACCACGGTTGTGTCCCGATCTGGCAAACAAACCGCCGGGGGGCCTTTATTCGAGCTGACAGGAAGAGTCTCGCCAAGCCTCGCATCCAGCGTGTTGGGCGCCGAGGCTCGGAATATTTTATCGACTACTTGTTCTGCTGTTCTCTGTTTTATGCGTGTGAGTATCTCACCGGATCGCCAATTTCCCTCTCACTAGGAGTGCGTACATATGTTTGTGCCAAGTATCATATCTTGAACTGCGTGGAGTGAATACATTCAAACACACTGCTACTAAGTATACACAGAGTGGGCTAAATACCGCGCTGCATAGGCCCCCGGCTGACAGGCCAATAGAGAGAAAGAAACAAAAAAAAAAAAAAAAAAGGAAAAAAAAAAAAAAGAGTCCAAGGAGGAAATGAAAAGGGCATCGCTAGACCCCCGAGATCTCTCAAGCTCGTCATCAGAGAAGGATCAGGATCTCAGGGGTTTGCATATGACGACGTCTTCTAGAAGCAAAAAGTTTGTGCGCGCGCTCCGCTTCCCATCTGAATGGGCGCCCCCCACCACCGTGTCCCCCCCCCTCCCTCCTCGCTCTCTTTGAAGGATGATGCCCGCGCACCTAACAGGGAGGATTTTGGAAATTTCGACCGACGGGACGGATAGCTGGACAAAAAAGCCTGAATTCCGTCATCGTCATCCTGCATCCATGACCACCCCGTGGATCGAGCGACGGGCGGAGGAGATTAGGTGAGGATGGGGATGGTGTGTAGAGGTCTCAAAAACCACTACTCCCACCAACGGAGGGGGGGAGGGTGACATCCAGTCCTCGCTGCTAGGTAAGCCAGAAATAGTCCACGGGTCCGGTTGTCATCAAGCAAAATGATGATACTGGGAGATATCCGACCGCCGAGTTTGGTTGGCTGGCGGGTCTCTTGTCATTTCTTCCTTCTTTCCCCCTCTGTTGCCTGCTGTTGTTGTTGTTGCTACTGCAACTGTCTTCCGCCTCCCGAGTCTATCGAAAGACGTTGTCTCGCTCTAAGTCAGAGGTTTGATGGTGAGACCGGCCATAGGAGACTAATGATTACTACTGTGTGCTTTCAACCAAGGAGAAAAGAAATAAGAAATAAGAAAATCAATTTGTGCCCGCTCCGTGTGTGCCGCCGCCCCTCTCTCGTAATCGGGCCAGTCATAAGCCCGTGGCCAGCAAGATCAGAAGCAACTTCCTCTTCCAGGCTTGCTCCCCCCTCCCAGAAAGAAAAACGGTCGCCGACCGTGCTTAATCCAGCTCGGCGAGCAGGAGCCCACTGGGGAAATGGGGAAAACTCTGTGATACACGCACAGAGATGCACGATTCAAACCCACAGAAGGGGCCGCATGGTCCTGAAGGGTCCTCCTCCGCCCCGGGCAAGAGCGTGGGCCCTTTCTCACATGCCCAAAACGGATGGTCTTATGGGTTGGTGGGGGGGGGGGGTGGGAAGTAACCCCCACGCCCTATAGAGAGAGCATCAACTCATCTTTTTTTTGGTCTTCTTTTCGCTGTGGGAAGAGATATCCTGATCAGATTCTTCATCGAGACAGCTGGTCCGGTGGCAGTGCAACTTCGTGATTCCGACACACCACAATGTCATTCGGAGCAACTGGGATTTGTGTTGATGTCGCAAGACGTGCAGTACGGACATCATAATTTGGCAGTGATAGAGCAGCCGCCAATGAGCCCTAAGCCCAACGGCATAGTTTCCATGGGGGTTAGTGCATGGGGACCGCCATAGATTCATAACCTCAGTCTCCGTCAATGCGTATCGAAAAGTGACAGGAGACGACGGGTAACAAGTATCTCTTCTGTGAGTATGCAGATCAGACCCTTCTCGTGCAAGTCAAATTCACGGGGGAAGAAGTCCTCCTCTCTTCAAAGTGCCGACACAAAGCACTCAAGAGGCAAACGCGGGAGGATGGACGTGCACCCATGATGGGCCGCAGCTGGTGCCGTGAAACATATCACACCATGGGCCCGAGAAGCTTGTGGACTACCGCGAATGAAGTGTCGCTTGAGCCTGCTCCTGCTGGTCCTGCTGGACCTGCTGGACCTGCTGCCCGAGCATGGACATCACCGATATTGCCTGACAAATCCTTTTGAAGGTGTACAGCGCAAAAAGGGGGGCCCCAGGCGATGTTGCTTGGGAGCTACGCACTTGCGAATGCTCCCGTCCCGCTGCCCCTCCTCATTCAGTTCTTCCTAGTTGCCGGTCCATATCAAACCCTTCGACCGCGCCGCTCGGGCAGTCAGTGTCCAGGGCGAGCTGTAGGCTTCGAGGACAGCACTCTCGCCCGCAGCCGGAGTGGAGAGGAGAGTGATGGCATCCAAGAACAACACCGTAGATGGACGTTGTATCAATCGTGTCACGCGTCAATGTACCATCCTCTGGGGATTGTAGCGTGTTACCAATACTGAGCCGTTGTGCCAAGCGGCTGGAAGGTCCTCAGATCCAGGCGATTGGCATCACCAATGAGCAGCGCTCTCCCCAAAGGCTTATGGCGGCTCTCCCGTTGGCGGCCATCTCTTGCCAGAAACAGGCCTCTCGCCGCTCGACTGAACGATTTTGGCTTCTGTTGAATTGCCACTTCCTTGAAACTCGTTTCATTCCGGTGATGGCAATGCTCGAAATCGTGGCTGACTGTCCGATGAAATACGGCTCGAGACACGAAAATTGACACGTCGGCCTCCCAAGCTGGGTTCTTCGTCCCGAAGCTGGCATGATCATCTCGCAGCTCCTGGTGCGATCCGCGCTGTGGAATCGAGACAGAGCTGAGCTGAGGCAAAGCCATGGCGGTCGCAGACATTTTTGAACCAATGGGTAGAGGTTGCCCCCGCGCGGTGATGATGCCTGACGATAGGCTCGAAACCCAGATTGGCCTCTGCTAAGCCGCTTGACAACTCAGAGAGAGGGTGAGACGCGCCGTGGCACGAGAATAACGTCAACGGCCGCCAACCATTGCTCTTCTGTCTGATATCTCCCTTTTCGAATTCAGACTGGATATCTGCCTGGATTTTCATAAGCCACCGCCAACAAGTCGCAGTTGCGGGGGAGCTCCTTGGAGGTTCATGTGCCCAGGCCATCGATCGGGTTCACAAGTTCACTAAGCATCATCGTTTCTAAGCTCCTGAATCTGTGTTTGAGACTCATCCCACCCCTCCGAGACGATCGCCGAATATATGAGATCAAGTGGATCCAAGCTTGGGCCCATGGCTGTTTTTGCGATGCACTATCGCCGGGAATCCACCAAGAGAATGCCGTCGCTTGGGACTGTGGAGTGGTTAAACAAGCCTACAGAGAAAGCCCCGAGGTCATAGCAAGGACCGGTGGGGGATGTGCTGTGAGAGCGATCGTCGAGCCGTGCGTGTGCGCGCGTGTGTCTGCGGAATTGGCCACAGCTTCAGACTTAGAGAGGCTGAGACAACAGCAAACGACCTGTCATGATCATCCAGGGGAAATTGCAGGCCGGTAAGGACTCATGAGGGAGGCCTTCGTCCCACGACGGAGATGGCAGAGAGCTGTGCTCGCAGTAGCAGGCCGGTATGGGCGGACAGTCTGTGGAGAGAGAGCGAGAGAGAAGATGTTCTCACCTCTTTTTGTCATTGCGACATGGGAGAGGAATGCCTGATCTTGACTGGTACTGCAGTAGATAACTAGCTACGTACGAAGGAGCATGAGCTCAACCGTACGTCAGTGGCCCATGGACAACAGGTTTCAAGGCCGCGCCAGAAATCCCCCCGCCTCCTTGGTGGTGCTGCACGTCGAAATGAGAGACCAGGGTGCAATTTTTAGCAGCCATGTGTCAAACTGCACCGGGGAATGGTCCCCGGGAATGAGGGTTAGTAGCATCCCGGAAGTGCTGCCGCGGACCCTCCGGTCCCAGTTGTTCGTTCGGGCGGGCCTCTGTGAGTTTTGAGCCCGCCCGGACGGATCCACCCACGAGGCCTGTTCGCTGAGTTGTCCAAAGATGCACTGTGTAGTCCCCGCCGTCTGGCGCGCGCGCGCGCGTTCGTACTTGGGCCCAGACTGTAACATGACAGCGCGATGATAAGCAGACCGCCTTTATCGCAAAGCCTCTTCCCCTCAGCATGGAGATGCTAGCTGCAATGAAGAGGGGGTTGGAGGGGCATATAATGCGAAAGCCTGCCCTGTAGCAGAGCTGTTCCAACTGCCACGAACGCGCTGCTGAAACGCAAACCTGGACGGTCTGGAAAAGGGGTGGTGGTCCTGGATGCGCAAGGTCCAATTTTGACGTAAAAAAAGTATCTGGTGTTTCTTTCCATTCATCACGATGGAAAGGCCAAGCTGCGCGACCAGACGTGCCTCTGGATGCCACAGACTGTGGCGCGGGTCGAGAAAACCGAAAATGAGTCCTTGTACCACTGACGAGGAAGCCCAGGAAGGGTCTCCGCAACATGGGGGCTGAGGGGTGTCAAGGGCTTGCTGGGATGCAGCTCCATTAATGACAAGACCACCCAGAGGATTTTGTGAGTAGGGAGAGGGTGATCAGATTTTGCGGCTCGCTTGTGAGGCCTCTTTCTCTCCCACAGACCAACTTGCAGTGTGTAGTAGAAGTATGATGCCTCCGAGACCCGCCTGCAGGGCCACTGGCCATGCGATCAATGGCGCTACTACCACAGCGTGTCGATTGTGATATTGCCGGGAGATTTCGTGACCGCTCAGAGACCTGTCTGTGGTCAGAAGTAACCCCTCCAAACAGCGGTGGCTTGGGCAATTTGCAATCCACAGCAAGATGCCGCGTCGCTTGTTCCCACAAGTCGCCAAAATGGAGACAAGATCCACATCCTGACAGCCCTGCCAGGAAGCGGGCCTGGCGGGTCAGAGCCGCCCTTAATTTGACGGGCCTCCCGGGGAATTCAGACACGCGTGCTGATTCTTTCAGCGGCGGCATAGGCTCTCTCCCCTCTGCAATTGGAGACATTGTACGCCATTGAGAGGTCAATGCGGATGCCGCGTGGGCGCCAGAGGAGAAGTAAAAACAACGCCAGTGACGTGCTGGCACGACAGAAGACTCTTGGGTGTAACTCGTCTGAGCACAAGCACGCCTGGGCGCCGGCAGAGTCGTGCGCTGAGTCCATGGATCGGCCAGTACTGTGGTACCACCACAGCAGGGATTCAAGGGCATTGATGACCCAAGGAGGCCGCTACGGAAGCACGAGCCTGGTCTTCCAGAAGCCGTGTGGTTTGTTGCAGCGGACCAGGAACAGAAAATTTTTTTTCGATGGCGGGTGTTAGATTCATCAAAGTTCATGCTCACCATCCCTCCCCCCCCCATGCCGTGCTGACCGTCAAATCGGTCGGTCATAAGCGAGTGATCCGGGTTTCTTTCGTGATGCAGGAGGATGAGGTCCACACTGCGCCCACCCCCCCTCTCCAGAACAAGAAGCTCCAAGCAAACAGGCGGACAGACGGTGAATGTCATTTATGCGACCCCGCGGACGACAAATGCACACGTGTGAAGTGCTGGGCACTTTAGCGATCCGAGACCGAGGGGTAAGCCTCTGGATGGTGCAACGGCGGTGTCCAAAGAGCCAGCCCCTCCCTCCTCATGTGGTTTGCTTGACCTCGCCTGCCCCGCATGACGAATGACTGGTAGGCGTCGTTCGCAGATGGTCCTCTGGTTGCTGCCCAGGTCCTCGGACTGTTAGGGGAAGGGAAGTTTTAATGGCCACCAATGCCGGGACGTGGTCACCTTGACATTACACCGACTGTACTAGACAGGCAGAAGTAGTAATGAGGTGCATGAGGAAGACCGTCGATGATTGGACGAGGGAGGCTGGAATGCAGATTGCAACCAGCCTCACTTCTACGCTGCAGTAGGCGAATAAACTTTTTTTTTCTTTTTCTTTTCTTTTTTTCTCTTGCAGGTGGAGGTGTAGGTCAGCCGGCGCCCCAGGCAGTCGAATGAGGGGACGGGCATCCCTTTGCGCGTCTTGGGATAGCGCTAGGCCTGCTGTTCTGGAAGACGCGAGAGGCCGAGGCGTGCCAGGACGTGGGGCTACCCTCCCGGCTGATTGGGGGCGTGTCGACAGGTCCCCCAGCAGTGTGAGGGTGGTGCACAGGCAGACAGGGTGAATGTGACTGCCCTGCCCACCCGAGAGAGGGGGAAGGAGGGGGGCAAGTAACATGCTTGGGCCGCCATTCCAGCTGCACCGGCGCAACGTGGCCCCTTTGTCCAACTTCATCCTGATCGTGGTGCCGTCATCACGAGGACACCTGCCCTCGTTGGCTGACCACTGGTTTTGAACGAGTCGAGCATTCAAAGAAAAACACTGACCGCCCTTGGGAAGAGACGGGCACTCTTGCATGTCGAAATCCACTTTTCGTGTTGCTAGTCGGCCCAGAACCCAAAGTTGGAATGCAGCTGTGCTCGTGCCGCTGGGGCCATCTCCATGTCGTCGTCCTTGTCGTCCACTCTCACAAGGACACGAGAGCCGGACCCCTTCGCGAGGATCGAGGACAGGGCCTCCTAAGAGAGCTGCCCCTTTACAGTCAGATGATCTCACCTAAGGCCAAGGAAGATCAGGCCTGGATCGGTATACCACCAACAAGGAGAAGATCTCATGGTGATGATGTGCAGACCTGTGGTGGCCCCATAATTCCGTTCGTGGGGAGGGGGGGGAAGTAGGGACAGCATCAGATGCAAAAAAAAGTTGGCTCTGGCCCGCGTCTGCGCTGCCTGGTGTCTTTTGGTCCAACCATATTCACTACCAACCCGGGATGGGGAACACCTTGCACTGTGTCCCCGTACGACGTGTCTCGCGTGTGTCCTCGGGTTGTATGAGGAGCTGCTTAAAGGCACTGGACTAGATCGTCGTCGTGGGGGTGGGGCAATTTAGGAGGGAGGTTGGGCCACACACACCCCTCCCCCCCCCCCCTCCCCCCCTCTTCTCGTTTCTCAGCTGTATATGTACCGCTGTAGTACGGTACTTGATCCATCCTATGGTGCCTCGCGTCGTGTCTCTCGTCTCGCCCAGAAGATGGAAAGGCAGGAGACGCCGGGTCGATTGATCAAAATCAAATAGTTGTCTTGTGTGTGAGAAAAAGGAGATAACCAAGCTTCGAGGCGGGTGTGCGCCCCTAGCCGTGATGACTTCAGACCTTTTCAAAAGCAAGAAATCGAGGAGATGAGGTGGTTTGTTGTAGAGTAAGGAGAAAGGAGGGGGGAGGGGGTCGAGGGAGGGAGGGGGGTCGAGGGAGGGAGGAGGGGGAAGGCACCCATCGTGTCGTGTACAACATAGTACTAACCGTAAAAAAAAAGTATGGTACACGGCATGCAAGTAAGAGCGTGCTACTATAGTTGTAGTATGTACCGCTGTACCGTGCTGAGTAGGTATGGCAGGAGCGTCCTGCGCAGCTGGCAGCCTGCTACTGTAGCAAAGTACAACGGTGGCATCCTTGTGGGTCTAGTGAGGTTTAGGCCATTCCACCCCTCCGGAGCTTGGAAGAAATGACCCCACTTTCTGCTGCAGGTGGGATGCATGTGTCGCCTGTACCTCGGGCTGGCAGACAGTCGGCACAGGCCCGCAGGTAGCCTGTACTGCGCTGTCCCAAGGGCAATTTCACAGCCAATGTGCGCTAGACAGTTCTTGGGGCCACCTCTCCCCCTCCCACAAACCCCCCTCGCCCCTCCAAAGAGACAAGGGCCACCCAAATTTCGGCCCTCCCTTTTTCTCTGCGACTCCCGCCGCGAACGAGAAGCCAACCCCTCCTCTCCTCCCTCCCGTTCATCATCAACTCCGCATTACTTGCGAGAACACTTTTTTCCAACCACCACCACCTGCACAACCTGCATCGACCTCGAGTCCACCACACACAAGCACACACATCCTTCGCCTTTGTCCCAGAGCAGGACCATTCCCTTCACTTGCAGTACATTGATTTGGCCACTGCTGCCATCTTATCCCCTTTACCCAACCACAGGTCTTGTCCATGACCCGTATACCGACCCAAATGAACCACATCGCCCCTCAGAGTCAAGTCGACACACTTTAAATCCCACGGGAGCGCGTGCGAGCGAGGAGCCAGGCGATTTTCAACATCGTTCTGTGAGGGAGTCAATTAATTAGTTTTCCGAGTGCCGACCGTCGTTGCCAACCGTCGCCGTCAAGTCCAGTGTGTTGTCGTCCGTCCGTCCGTCCTGCCGCGACTGGAACCCCTCCGTTCCCGTTTCGCAAGTCTCGTTCGACTTCAGCCCCAACGCGACAGACCGTCTTCCACAAAGATGCCTGGCGCAGCCGTTGCCGCTATGCCTGTGCCCGCCACTGCGTCTCCAACGCCGGCCTCGCGAAAGACCTCACTCGCACCAGAGAGGAAGTACAAGTGCCAGTACTGCTCCCGTGCCTTCAGCAGGAGCGAGCACCGAAGCAGACATGAGCGTTCTCGTATGTGAATCCCATCTCCCAACCCCCCCCCCCCATCTTGTTGTCAAGATGTAACACTGTCGTCTGCAAAAGAAACACATTTTACCCCCAAGTGGGATGGTGCTGCGGTATCTTATTCGTCGCACCAGACGCGGCAGCCAAAATTTTTTTTCCGCTTGTGGCTATAAGCTGACTTGAAACCTCCCCAATATGCAGACACCAAGGAACGGCCATTCAAGTGCATGAAGTGCAGGAGCACATTTGTGCGCCGCGACCTCCTGCTGCGACATGATCGAACCGTCCACGCCAAGGATGGAGGCATCCCTCTCCATAGCGATGGCAAGCGCCGCGGTGGTCCCAAGCCCAAGACGGTTGCCGCCGCTGCCAAACCTGAACTGGGCCTGGACGACTCGGCTCTAGAGCACATGGGTGGAGGTGCCGACAGCGGCTTTGACGTCGAGACTGCAGCCATGCTTGTTGCTGATCTCCATCACAAGGCGACCGCTGTCATGCACGGCAACAACGGATCCTTCGAGGCTGGCCAGGCTCCCTTCGCCCAGAATGGCGACGCCATCATGGACCCTCCGACCGTGACCTACCCGAACGGCGCCATCGGCCTTCCTACCCAGTGGGACGCCTTCCACGGGGAGCACAAGAATTCGGCTCTTGCTTCGGCCAACGGATCGTTTGCTTCGCAGCACTCGCTCGCCACCAGTGCTAGCACCGTCCAGCCCCAGTCCAGCCCCATGTTTCCCCGACAGGCCAATGGTCATGATTCCATGAGCTCGCAGTCGCTCGCCAACTCGGTCCAGCCCTCCGCTGTCGGCACGCCCAGTTCGCAGGGCGCCCACGCCCACGGCGATGCTCGTCAGGCGTCGGCCGGGTTCAAGGCCCCTCAGCTGAAGAGCGATGAGGAACGCAGCATGATCCAGGAGAACATCCGCAGCTATGACGCCGAGCATGCCATCCCAGACGGCTTCCGTCTGCCGAATCTCGCGTGCCTCAACCGGTATCTTTCGACCTACTTTGGCATGTTCCATCACCACCTGCCGTTCCTCCACCCGGCCTCGTTCGAACCGACCAAGGTTTCGCCTGCGCTACTCCTGACTGTGCTGTCCATCGGTGCGCTCTACGCCTTTGATCAGGAACAGGCCTACATGCTGCACGTCGGCAGCAAGATCCTGGTCAACCAGTTCCTTCAGAACAAGGAGAACTTCAGCTCTCGCAAGTGTCCGCTGTGGGCCATGCAGGGCTCCCTGCTGAACATGATCTTTGCGAGCTGGAGTGGTGACCCCAAGGGCCTGGAGTGGGCCTGCTCCATCAAGAGTCTCCTGGCGAACATGGTTGCCGGTAACCGCTACGAGCTGAAGCTGAGACAGGAAGCCCGTGAGGGCCGCCTGCCGACGCGGGCCGAGTGGGTCGAAGACGAAGGCTGCAGGCGCACGTACTACGCGGTCTACATCTTCTTTGGCCTCCTGACGCTGTCATTCAACCACACGCCGGCCATGAGCTTCAACGAGTTTGAGGACCTCCACCTGCCCTCGACCGAAGCCCTCTGGAACGCGACCGTGACCGACGAGGTGGCCTGGCAGGAACAGCTGGGTGCCTCGGCGGGCATGACGTTCATGGAGGCGCACGAGAAGCTGTTCCAGGGCGAGGCGCTCAAGTACAGTGCCTTTGCTACCCGTGTGATGATCAACGCCCTCTTCCTTGAGGTCTGGTACCACAAGCGCAGCCCTGAGGCCCTGCAGGATGTGGTCACCGAGTACAAGCTCAGGCTCGCTCTCGAGACGTGGGAGAAATCTCTCGATCTCTGCGAGCCCGAGGCTGCTACCGTGCCCATCATCTCGCCTCACAAGGGCCACCCTCTGATCTTCAATGCTACGGCCATGTTCCGCAGCGCCCGAGCTCGACTCGAAGTCGACCTCAAGACCGTCCAGGAAGCTCTTCGTTACCATGATTCGTACGAAGTCGCTGCGGCGATGTCAGGCGCGCGGGACCGGGTCAAGCGCTCTTCGGAGATGATCAAGGTCATCCAAGAGTGCTATGACTGCATTGAGACGGCGGTGGTCCAGGGTGTCCGCTGGGTTGCCCGCACCTCTCCTACCAACTGGAGCATTGAGCACCCTCTCTGCGGCATGGATCTCATGATCATCCTCAGTCTCTGGCTCTACCGTCTGGAACATGACGAAGAGCCAGCCACTGATGAGGAGATGGTCATGTACAACAAGATCCGCAAGCTCTTCGAGAAGGACCTGGAGCAGCACTACATCTCTCAGCTGGGCTCGATTGTGGCCCGTCTGTGGGGCTCCATGCTTGACGAGGTGGTCGTCTGGGGGTAAGTGTCATGGTTTCCCCCCCTCCCGCGCTACTGCACCGACTTGGTCGCTAACTAGGTATTCACAGGATGACCCGACTGATGGGCGAGTCTTTCCGTCTCCACGCGCAGGCCCTCTGCGGCTATGTTGATGACATTGAGATGTCGTCCAATGTCTCGACGCCGTCCATGACCTCGCAGGGAGCTGACGCAGACAGCGTGTATTGATTATTCGACGATCATTCCCAACACTTGCACATGTCTCATCCATCCGCCTTTCCCCGGGGAGGGATTGAGGCGACTTTCCTTGAGCATACTTTACTCAGTCTCATGTTTCTTTCTCCCAACTTGATTTCATCGTCCGGCGTGGGGGGCGAAGGGTTTCTCGTCCTCGAATCTCCTTTCTATTTCCTTTTTTTGCTTTTGTTTTCTTCTTTTTCTTTTCCGCGTTTATATGTTTACGAAGGGTCACTGGTAATAAGCAAGGAAAGGGGGGCAGGTTTGGCAAAAAGCCCGGTCGGTCATGCTTTTTTTGGTCCTTTCACATGGTTTGGAAAGGTCGAGGTTGAGAGGGCTGAAGCATGCTTCTGGCGGGCAACCTAATATCCGCAGCACGGATGGATTCGTTGGCTGGCCCCAATGGGAGGATTAGGACTCTTCTTCTTCTCCTTGTCCTTTTCGCTACGGCGACCCTACCGTTTACTTTTAATCCTTCTTGTTCTGAGCTTTTGGTTTTGGTTTTTATTTTCCTACTTGTTTGTCTGTCTTGTCCTTTTCTCTTCTTTTCTTTTCTGTCTCCTTTTCCTGATACCTTGTTCGATACTGATGCGTTGTTTGATTTATCGTTTCTCGTCCTTCATCCTTTATTGGTGTACTAGACGTGGAAACATGGACATGCGGGAGGGCAGTAGGGATGGGTTTTGCGTCGGGGCCAGAAGTAATGCAATAACGAGGTTCGCGACGAGATTGATTTTCTGTTTATTTTTTTTGCTTTTGTGTTCTTGTTTTCATTGTTCGTTGTTGTTGTTCTCCTTTTATTAATGATGGTCGACTCGGATATTCGAGGTGTACAGGAGCATTTTCGCAGTCTAGCGTTCAAGCAACGTCTCTCTTCTCTCTATAAATCTGTGCGCGCAATGCCTGATGAGTGACAGTCATGACATGTAAGCCAATGATCAGATGTTCGTGGCTGGTTTGCTGGCTTGGTAGGGGACTCTTTTGGGCCGATCTGACTGCGGCGTAGCCTATGAAGCGGTCATGATGGCACTTGTGACTGACACCGTCCAGACAAGGAGGGCTGGTTGGGCGCACTATAACTTATGCGAAACGTGCAGAGGTGTTAAGGGCAGGGATGTCGCCGACTTGTTACTGCCTTTGGAAGGTGATTGATTGATCAGATGCACTGTAGCCCTCAAGGGAGGCAGGCGATCATGTCCCTCACCATAAGCGCCACAGCAGTCAGAAGGGTCCTTCTGCAGTGCACACACATCGCCCTCTACCTTGTTCTTGCCTGGCGGTTTACAAAGGAATGTACATAGAGTATGTCCCTGTGTGATCCGAAAGAGAATCAGAAACCCACATGCGGGTGGTAGCTTTCTGCACGACTCCAGATCGGCATTCCGTTCCAGCCTTTTCTTTTCTTTTTTTTTTTTTTTCCCCCCCCCAACCCCCCCCCTTCCTTGCTCCTGCATTGGCGCCATCCGGCGTCCTGGTCCCCGGGAATCATGGTACATTGTACATTGTCTTGCCCTTGCAGAATACCATGGTGTCTTTCTTTTTCGACTAGGATCTCAAACCATGTCTCTCCCAGCCCAGCCAACCAGACGTTGGGAGATGGATACGAGGGAGGAGTTTGCCTCATCGTCCCAATGGAAGCGCCATCCCAAGATACGCCCGCTTTCTATCGGCAGCAGAGAGGAGTTATGACTTTGTTTTTCTGACTTGACGATTGACACTTTTGAGTCTCTCACTCTTGTGTGTGTGCGTGTGTGTGTGTATGACTGTATCACTTGATTGATACAATGATTCACACCTGGTCGCTTATCACGGTTATTGACTCGTTTCTTGGAAGATTGGATGACTTGATTGTTGCTGCGTTGAGTGCTTGTGTCGCGTGACGCTTCCTGCACTGTCTGTCCTTGCGCAATCCCTGATATCGTCTGTGAAACTTCGCCTGAGACCAACATTTTACCTCACACGTTGACCCGTGCTGAGGACCTCAAGGAACCATTTCTGCTGCCAGTGCAAGCAGAACAGATTTAATTAAACCTTGCAACCTTTCTCCTCTTTCATACTTTTACCTCGAGTAGCGCCATGGCGCGCCAACCTCACTCCGGCCTCGAGATGGCCACCACGAGGAGGAAAAAGACCGGCCTCCTCTCAAGCTTCACAACGACATTCGCCCTACTCCTGGCCGTGGGTGGTGTGCGCCCAGCCCGCGCCGACTGCGAGTGCGGCTACCGCCTCACGACACCCCCGACCAACAGCACCAACGCGACGAGGCAGTACGTCGTGACGGACCTGATCGAGACCAACTTTGTCAACATCAGCAACATTGCCAAGAACACGGACTGGGTGCGCCAGAACTGGAGCGAGGACGCCACCGTCGCCCGCGGCAGGTACGGCGAGATGATGAACGTCGACAACGCGGTGTCGTCCGAGGGGGACGGCCTGCAGATCACGGTGCAGGGGGGCTCGGACGGGACGGCGGGCGGGGACGTGGAGGGGGGGTGAGGTGGACAGCGCGCGGCTGGACGTGTCGTATGGGACGTTTAGGAGCAGCATGAAGCTTACTGGGGTCGCGGGGACCGTGTCGGCCTTCTTTTGGGTGAGTCTCTGTTGGGTGGTTGGGCAAAGAAGAGTTGGGTCGTCTTTTTTTTTTTTTTTTTTTTTTTTTGGGTGTGTTTGTTCAACATGTTGAGCAATGGCTGGAGTATCCAGAATATCAGCTCCAGCAGAGCTCACAACAACTTTCCCTCTCCGCTCCCTTGTCACAGCCCTCTTCTCAACCCAGAGAAGAAAGTGAAAGAAAAAGAACACAACAATTATATGCTCATGCTAACGTCTTTGCACAGTACTACAACGACACACAAGAGATCGACATGGAGTTCCTGTCGAGGGAGTTCCAGACCTCCAACGCCAGCTACCCCATCAACCTCGTGCTGCAGTCCGACGCCTCGAGCGAGGCCGGCTACGACGCCGCGCACACAAACACGTACCAGGTCATCTACCTCCCCTTCGACCCGCGCGCCGACTTCCACGAGTACCGCATCGACTGGGTGCCCGGCCGCGTGCTCTTCTACGCGGACGGCACCGTGCTCGCCGAGATGGACGACCCCTCGGCCGTGCCCACGCACGCAGGCCACCTCGCCGTCAGCCAGTGGAGCAACGGCAACCCGGAGTGGTCCGGCGGCCCCCCGGCCAGCGACGCCGTGCTCGAGGTCGGCTACATCAAGGCCTACTTCAACAGCAGCGATGCCGGCCGCCAGACGGCCTTTGCGGCGCGGTGTGCTGACCCGGGCGCGGACGGCGCCGTGTGCGACATACCGGACGTCACCGCGTCGAACTCGTCGGCTGCGGGCTGGTTCTTCTCGGGGCAGAAGAATATGACCTCGAACCAGACTGTGTCGTCGGACAGCGGCATCGAGGGCTCGGCTGCTGCCGAGGTGAGGGTCGGCGGCCTGAGCTGGGTGCTGATGGGGGCCTCGCTCGCGGCGGCAGGCTTGATGCTCGGGCTCTGAGGAAGGAAGGGCAGTCGGAAAGTTTAATACGCGCGAGACTCGGGCTTTCACAGCAGAGGCTGCTTTGTGGCTGGTGGAGATATCCGTGAGAGAATGGACAAGGTGTTGGATGGGGCTTTGAGGTCCCTGGCGTTTGGTTTCGGGATTGATTAGGCGTTTGAAAGTCCCTTAAGCGTTGATGGGAACGAAACAAGATAACAGGTCCTATGGCGCAACAGGATATTGATGAAGTCAACAGATGAGCAGAGTGGCTCACCTGCCTCCATTTGCCACTCGCATGGCCATTATTGAGTGAAGCAAACTACGAGCACAGACTGTGTGGGGCAATATTATCGTACGCCTGTCAACAGCAATCCAGTGCTAAGGGTTCGTTCTTGACCGCATGCATTTTTCTAATTCCCATGAACTCCTGTGATATCGAAAAGAAAAGGCCAGAGTGAAAAGGCCAAGAAAATGATAAGAGGCAACGGGGCAACGAGGCGGGAGGAAAACAGGGGCTGACTGACGACAGAGCCAGGAGGTTCAATGGCGAGAGTGTGACCGAACACAAAGCTGATCAATCACTGGTGTTTCCCACAGTCACAACCTTACAACACAAGATGCATTTCCGGACAGGAGGATACCACGCCAACATGGACTTGGAAGCAACGTGTGATGTGAGGAGCAATTCCAACCCCCCGCCCCCCGGGTCTCCGGGTCCGGCTTTTCGTTCATTACTCGACCGAAGCTCGATTGGTATTCATAAAGGGACCATATCAGCTGTTTTAGCATGCTTACTACTGAAACAGGTATGTGATAAAGAGGAACTGCGTTGGGAACCAGATCTACTCTGGGATTGAGCTCCTCTGTTGGTTGCATCACACCTCTCCTCTAAACTGCTGTATGCTGTCGAGAAAAGCTATAGGCCGAGGGAGAATAGCACGACAGAGGGTAAAAAGATGTGGGGAAGGTTTGTTAAAATAGGGTTAATTTTCCCTTATTCTTTATCTGGTCAGATTCGAAGATCCCAGGGCATGTCTCCATGTGCCGGCATATGCACGATCCTCTGAGTATGCAGGTTTCAGATGAACATGTCAAAGGAACAGCCAGGACTCAACAAAGATCACTACTCACATGCCTGACACAAACTTGTCGAGGATCCCTGAGGGCAATGTCCTTGTGCTGGAGGGTAAGGGGACGTACAGAGGGGGTGAGGTTGACGAGACCTCGTGCTCTATCTGGGCTGCTCCCATGCTCGCCCTTCTCCACGAGTGAGCAGACAGAATTGGATCCTCTCCCCTTTGCATCCTAGTCTGCCCAGAGGCGCCTTTTCTCTTACGTTCCAAGAGGTTGTCATCACTGCCCTCAGCCTGATCTGGTGATTATTCTCTGGTCAACTGGGTTGCGCCGCACACGAGGGCCACGATGACCCCCTTCTCGTTGCTTTCCTTACTCCCCAGTATCCGAGATCCATCAGCTAGCCCAGGGTCTGGGAAGAAGCGGCACACAGGTTGACTGTCACGCAGTGGGAAAAACAGATGGATGCTGTTGTTGGCTGGGCCCGGGGCAAAGTGAGCATTCGACGGCTGCAGATGAGGTTTCACAGCCATGCAAAAAGCCCTGAAGTCGGTCCGAAGGATTTGCTGCCTGCCTGGGATCCAAACACATATGCCGGATGACGGACAGTAAGTACGGATCTTCAGTGGTGAGCAGCCAGGATGATGATGCGCCTTGTCCCCCTTGTCCCCCTCCCCCCCCCCCTCCTCCTCCTTTACCTACCTTTTTCTCCAAGTCCTTGCTGTGGCTCCTCTTTTCGAATCGAGAGAGGAACCGTCACTAGCCTCGGAACCCGAATCTGACAAAGACAAGACAGAGGCGTTGGCAGAAGCAAGGAGATGGCTTTGCCTATTGTGTGTCATCTCGGAGGTCAGCCCTTCTCCCAACAAATTCTGGACCGCCTCTCGAACGGATGGAGACGACGTGTTTTAATTTGCAAGCATCTAATGGAGGTGAGGCAACTTGAGTGGCTGATTCATGATATTAAGGGAGACAAGGTGTACCATGATGGAAAGAAGACACAAAAGGGTAAAAAAGGAAAACAAGCGTTGGTGGCTACTCCATGTTCCTGAGTAATTCCCCGAGTAATATTGTGGATGGGACTGAAAGGGTCGCAGCTGCCATCTGATCTTGGAGCTCGGTGAGTCCTTCCTCAAGAGAAAAAAAAAGAAAACAGAAACATCGATTCGGTGGATCCTTCCATGTCATGCTTGATGTGCGCAGGGGCTCTTTCCTCCATTCAAGATCTGCAGTTGTGATCACTGATCTTGGCATTTAATCACCCTAGCCCAGGTACTCAAGTAAGTGTGTACTTGATTAGCACACTCAAGGAAAGCCCCTACCCATCTGGTTCATAGTAGCAGCAGTTGCTTGGACCCCTCCAGTGAGCGCTCACACCTAGGCCCTAGCAGGCTTGTGTGAGGCAGGTAGGTAGTAGAGGCCGAGCAACCCACCAACACACAGCGCCGACATGGACCCCGCCCCCTCTAACCGATTTCCCCTCTGGCCCGGGTTTTGGCGCCCCTCCGCCCTCCTTCTTCCACCCCAAAAAATGAGATAGCTCAGAATAAACCTGTGGCACGAGACTGGCTGGGCCCTTGGTCAGTCAGGCAGAACATGCTACAGGGGTGCGCTTGTTCAACCGGACCAGCGACACAACCTCATTTCATCCCAACGACCACTCATCGTCCTCAACCCACATCTTCTGCAGGCCAGACGACACAAGACCGACCGCACCCCAGATTCCTGGCAACCCTTCTTTTCTGGGTGTGGGAACCAGTCTTTAGCCCTGCTCGCGGCCCGATTTGTCAACAAGATGAACAACAGGGGCCTCTTTACAGCAACCGATGCAACACAAATTTCCTCCCCCCTCCTTCATCCTCGACGGGGGATATTCCCTGCCGCGTATCGCTTTGGTCACGAACGTACTCGGCTGCCACTCCGGATTGGATGGTTCCCTGTCGACAACAGATCACGATACAGAACCTGTGATGGCGCACACGAATCATCCATCAGACCATAGGGCGTCGGGAGGGGGGCGCTCAATAATGAGGCACACGCAAGCTGGCGCACACACTCGCACACACATTCTCTCTCTCGCTGCCACATTGCTGCTATTACGGAATGCATGCCGCGCATCCCCACCAACCATCGCATCATTCGATTTGGTCTAACTCGTTGCGTTGCCCTGCCTGCTTCACTCGGTCTGTCTTGCTTCTCTTCGCCGCAAAAGTGCAGGTTTGGACCTGGTCATTTGCCCCCATCCGAAATGCTGTGGCGGACTACCCCTTCCCCTTTTGGCTTGATCCGGGACAGGCAAGTGTTTGTACGGTCTTTGATATCGAGGTCCAGGCGGAGGGTGTGTATGTGTGCGCTTGTGAGAGGTGGCTTTAGTGGGAAGGAATTGTGGATTTGGATTGTGTCCTCGGACGCCGGCGTCGTCCAGAGTTGTCCCTCTTCACAGGACCAGTCGGTGGACCTACATCAACACATACTCACATGTCCACAGCCCCGTGGCCTACACAACTTGCTCTGCGAGCGTCATCTCCAGGTTTTTCTGGGAAAATTTTTTTTTTTTTTGTCTAAGAATTATTGGCTCTCTGACCAGCACTTACCACAGCATCATGCGACAGTGAATACGTTCTACCTGGCGGAGGTGGACAAGCAGGAGACCATATACCATCCATACGCCCTTTGCGGCTGAGCCAGCCCCTCGAGATGCGCGTCCATCAACCCAGGATGCCTGAACGCTCGTCTGATTCGTTCGACAATTTCATCAAGACTCGGTACCCTACCCGCACTCGAGCAGGGCTAATGCCTACTGCTACCCGACGCGGCAGTCCCCTCTAGGTCAGAGGTTTGGCCCCGTTGGGGCATGGGGCTTGATATCATCCACCTCCGTCTTTTGCTTCTGCTTTCTTCTCAAGCATGGCTACGAGCCCCTGTCCCTCCACTCTGTCTTTGTCTGTCTGCATCTCTGTTGCCCCTCGTCCTTTGCACCCGTCGGTAAGGTCCCTGGTTTATCGTCATGTAGGTAGCCGAACATCCGGTGTTGAGGTGGTCCCCTGATTCCCCTCTCCATTTTGCCCATCAGCGAGGTGCCATTCGCAGGTTCAAGGTTCAGTTCGAACGGAACTGAGCACACACACACACAAAGGACTGGTGGCAGGGTGCCACATTGAAGCCTAATTCGTCTCAATACTCATCCTGCAATATCATGCAGGTCCCCAGGGCGTCTTCTCGGGGCAGTCGTCGACAGGGTTATTGGCCACAGCCTCTTGCTTCCCTGAGCCGCATCCTCGGCCGTGACTCGGCAGGCCTGGCATGTTTTGTCATTTTAATGTAACAGCAGGCTTGGGACTAAGGGTTCTTTTGTGGTAACTAATGCCCTTTGTGGTTCGAAGGGAACTGCTGGGCGTTACAAGTGTGCCTCTTCCCAGCTGTTGAGTATGTGGTGTATATAATACCCCGGAGGCGTCCCTCGGGATCATGGTCAGAAGGCACGCCTCTTGACAGGTCAACCACACGTGCCCAAGTCAGCATTGTGAGGAGCTCTCCGACAGCTCGCAGAGCAAAGAAACAACGCTCCTTACCTCAGTCACTCCTTTTTCTGTCTTTCTCTTGAGCCAGCCAAGATACAAGCCATAAAAAACAAATACAAAAGGGCCTCTTGCTCAACCCGCTCCACTCTCTTGCTACAACTTCCCTCGTCGATACCGCCGAGCCACAGTCCTTACCGCACTCGTTGTGTGATAACAATTATTGGAAACCCTCTTATCGGCAATCACGAACACGACGACCATACCCAGCCACCCGCAGCTGATCTTGCAAAGATGGCGACCCTCGCTGAAGCGATCCAGAGGGCCAAGGTGGAGCATATCCTCCAGCAGCCGACCGACATGGCCTCCAAGAGCACGGCTAAAGTCGACGCCGCCGTCTCAGCTGCGGCCAGCACCACGCTGACCGTGGCTCTCGTCAACAACACAGGCTCCTCCAATGCCTATGCCTATGTCAACGGACTTGCGGGAGCGAATAACGATGCTGTGTATCTGTTGGAGAGGTAAGACCGCATCTTGCCAGATGGAACCCTTTTTTTTCTTTTTCTTTTTCTTTCTTTTTTCTTTTTTTTTTTTTTTTTTTTTTTTTTTTTTGCTCTTGAGAATGATATATTAACACACCTGTCTCTCCTCCCCTGCAGTGACGGAAAGACCATATACTATCCAACCTCGCCCTCTAGCAATGGCTCAGCATTGGCTGCTGACTGTGCCATCCCGCTGGGGGCGCCGGGAAGTACCACAACGATTACTGTTCCTCTAACTGACGGAGGTCGCATCTGGTTCTCTAGAGATGCGACCTTGACCTTTCTGCTGAATGAAGGGCCTGCGCTGGTCGAGCCCTCGCCCACAAACACCGCGGACCCCAACTACAATGTCTACTGGGACTTTTGCGAGTTCACCTTCAACACTTCGCAGCTGTATGTCAACATCACCTGTGTGGACTTTGTCTGCCTGCCCATCGGCCTCTCGCTGGAGAACACATCCGGAACCGTCACCACGGTCGAGGGTCTGGCTGCGGATGGTCTCGACACCGTCTGCTCTGCGCTCACGGCTCAGACTGCCAGCGACGGCCAGGGCTGGAGTGACCTGATCGTGACCCTCAACGGCGCCAACCTGCGTGCCCTGTCCCCCAACAACGGTATCGTCATGAACAGCTCGCTCTTCGATGGCTACTACGATCCCTATGTGACGCAGGTCTGGGACAAGTACAGCAACGGGGCCGTCCTCACCATTGACACCCAGACCTCGACGTACGGGTCCCTCAACGGCACGGTCGAGAACAATGTCCTCACCTTCAGCGGCGTGGGCACCTTCTCCCAGCCCTCGAGCGCCGACATCTTCTCCAACTCGAGCGGCCCATTTGGCCAGAGTGGCGCCGAGATCCAGGCCATCATCCCGCGCCTGGCCGCGGCGTTTGTCCGCTCCACCCTGCTGATCGATTCTGTTCAACCGGATAATGAGGTGGTGAGCACGTACTATACTAACACCATCACTGACCACTATGCTCGCATCGTCCACGCCACTGAGCTTGACGGCAAGGGCTACGCCTTCCCATAGTAAGTCTCTTCCTCCCCTCTGTGTCTCTCGGGGCATGGCAACATCTGTCGCTAGAGATGAGAACATATGCTAACAATAACGGCTCTGCAGCGACGACGTCACTCCAACTGGCGGTGCGGACCAGTCCGGCTACCTGAGCGACCCCAGTCCCTCCGTGCTCACGGTCACCGTCGGCGGGCCCAGCACGGCGTCCAAGACGGTCAAGCTCCGAGATATGGCCACACGCGTGGCCCAGCGCCCTGGAGGCCTCCCGCAGGCCCAGCACCAGCGGGTCCGCAGGGACTCCGGGTGGACGTCTGCCGAGGACGAGAAGCAGATGCTCTCAGGCGCACAGTCTAAAGCGAGCGATGACAACGACAACGGTGATGCTGAGGAGGAGGAGGGAGAAGGGTACAACTCGGCAAACGCGGACCTTGAAAAGGGTCTCGGCCGAGGTAAGCATGATGCATTTCTGAATCGCGGCGTCGGTGGTGGGATCAAAGACGCACAGGATGCTGTGGGAGCTGTTTCCTCATCATCTTCTCTCATGACCAGGTCACTGACCTCGCTCGTCCCACCCGGCTGGGGCGAGAGGGTCACCTCGCTGCTCGAGCGGCTCGAGGCGTCGCCCGCCTACGCGAGAACGCGGTCCTTTGTCGACCTCGTCGTCCGGCTTCTTACTTTGTTTCTCAGCATGTCCGTCCGCGCACTCGTTTCGCGCGTCACCATGGCGCTCTTTCTTGTTCTTTTCTATCTCGCCATGCCCATGATATCGAGGAGCTATCAGACAGGTGATGTTGCTGCACCCATGGCAGCGCATGTCCTCGGGGTTGGTCCGGTCAACATCACTGAGGTGATGACATCGCAACCACAGATGGTTGGGGTTGTGTAAAGGCTGGATACTGTCCGTTCGTTCTTGTATATATGTGTATATTTGTTTTCTGTATCTCGATTCTCGGGCGGACATTTTGCATGAGTTTTTCCTTTTTTTTTTTCCCCTTTTCTATTCGCTCTTCTTTCTTGATTCGTTCTTGTCTTCCGGGAAGGCCCCTCTGTGTCTATATCCTGGGTGATGTACTCTTTGGGAAGACTGGTTCTGTCACTCGCTTCAAAACTTTGTATCTAAATATCCTGCTTCTGTGTAGATTATTCTTTACCCAGCAGACACTCGCTTGGTGCCTATCATGGCACAATGCATATATCATGGCAGATCACCACCAATTTGTCTTGTCTTTCTGCTAGTGATATGCGTCTTTTTGCTTCCTCGAGACATTTTATTGATTCCTTGAAGGCTGTGTGCGCGAGATGTGGTGTGGCTTGCTTCCTGGATGAACCCTGTTCTGCTTGGACGAATAGCATTACACGGATTCTGGTAGGACAAGCGGGCCTAATTCGGAATGGCTCCCCTGCAGTATATGCTGCCAGCGAATTGTGGTTGTAGCACCTTGTTTGACCAAAGAGTACCTATAAGGACCTGGAAGTCGACAAATTTTCAGAGGTCATCAAATACTCTGCAGAGGCATCGAGTTTGTTTTTTTATAGCTGTCATGCTCTTCTCGGTGAAAAGAGACTTTGGGGGCTGGGGAACCCCCCAAGACATTTGTGAGCGAATTGTTTTTTCCCCCCTAGTCATGATTTTTTTTTTTTTTTTTTTCATTCTATATCCTCATCATTGAGCATAATTCGCGCATCAATACTTTGACACGGGTGAGATAAGGGGGAGGGGGACAAAAGGAGAAAGGAAGAAAATTTAAGCACTTTGGCATTCTGAAATTACAAGTGTGCTCCTAGTCAATGTTGGTCCTTTTTCTTCCTTTCTTCCCTCCTTTTATGCTTGGATCCCTGACTACCGTAGGGTCGTTGTTTGGGATCACGGGTCTATCCGTTAGCTCCAGAACAGGGGCGGGGGGCTGTGCTGTATACTTGATCTGTTTTGTTTTCGGGATGGACAACGAGGGAATATTGGTACGAGGACTGCAGAGTTGTGCTGGCTTCTGTGAGAAGAACATGAGTTGATAGGTTGTATTCTGCTTATGGTGCCGAGATGTGATGTGCGTTTCATCATATTCTTCTTCTTTCTTTCAAGAACGTTTCCTTTGGGGTCTGATGCATACAGCCTGCAGCCAAGTTAATTACAATCTAGACTTCAGTCGCAGAGGAGAGAGGCCTCCCGCCTGAACTCAACGGTGTGGAGCGATGGGTCCCTTTCCCGAAAAAAACATGATAATTAACATAGTCGTGCTAAAATTGTCACGTGCTCTCTCCTGTTCGCTATCTTGAATGTTGTAGTGCTATGTATATTGTCACCGTAAGACCAACGTTACTTGTCCGTAGCCTCGGGGTGTAGATATCTCCTCCGCACGGCTTCGTATGCGAGGGATTTCCATTGTGCCACATGCAAAATTCCACACTCGGGTTCCCCAATTTGTATACGTCTGCCGGCCAGAAGCCAGAAGCCGGATCCATGTTCGACCTTTTGGTAGTATGCGACATTTATTTCCTATGTCTCCCCTTCGCTTGCTCGAAAGAAAAAAAAAGAGGAAAAAGTAAATTTGACAGCCAAGGGCGACTGTTCACCTTATCGCTGTGTGTGGATGATGCTGGGTCCCCTCCCTTAGCCGGGCGGTCTAGCCAAGACGAGTTGGCCTGTCCAACACCGCCATCCTCTCCAACGGCAACATCCCATGCCAGTTCAGTCCTCCTCCAATCCGGTGCTTGCGATTTTCCCTTCTGCTGTATGCGGCATTTCTTCAACCGTGTATTGTTTGAGCTTCCGGGGGGAGGGGGGAGGGAATGGTCTTGTTCCGTCGCTCCTTCAGCTGGCCACGCAACGCACTCGTTTCCCTGGCTTGTGATAGTAGTGATGATGATGCTATGAGCGATTTTTCTCGTCGCGACCAAACCCCCCCCCAGAGGGCATGTTGATTACGTTCTTGGCCAGCGGGCGGTTGTTAACCTGGCCATCGTTGTCCGTCTTGTTTAGGTCTTGAGGCTGTGAGGTACAAGGCCAAGACCATCCATACCTGTCGGCACCCTGGTGAATCGCTAGGGAGGTACTACTGAGTTGAATACTGAAAGCTGAGGCTTACGCTCAGTATTATGAGACAAATATTTGCTCCCTCGGTATCACCCGTCACATGTCAACGAGGCGTAGTCATGGACTTGGGAAGGACAGTGTGTCCACCCCCTCAACCTCCCGGGGTTATTAAAGCGTAATAATCAATGCGGCGAAATGTTGTACTAGCATGAGAGGAGAGGAGAGATAGAGACAGACAGGTCTGGCCATACTGTGTTTAATGCCCCTGGCCTTACCTGTAACCACATTCAGTATTCCGGTCGTGACTCCATCCCATGGCCAGCAAGCATCAGCTCGCCAGAGATAGTCTGGTTGGTTGGGGCGTGCTTATTCGAACAGAAGTGGCTCCAACATAGCTTGTGATCCTTACTGAGGAGGAGTGATCCATTAGCAATAAAGAGTTCACGGGGGTCCCATCGGGTTGCCTTTTGTTGTCAAACTCACTTACACCGCTCCCCTTGCTTTCCTCCCTCCTTCACCTTTTTCTCGTTCCTTTCCCGGTCCTCTTGTCCGCCTCTCTCTCTCTCTCTCTGTCTCTCTCTCTTGCTGTTCCTCTGGTCTTCCTCCCTCTCCCTCGGCTTTGTTGTGTGCGCTGGCACCTACATTGCCTTCAGAATGGCTGAGCCTAATCCTAGCTCTCAAGACGGGCCCTCCTATCATATTCAATTTCAGGAACCTACCCAGCCACTCCAGCGCGAGGATGTCTCTACCGAGAAGCTGTCCGAGAAAGCCATCTCTATCCATTCCGCAGCGACAAACCACAATCCCATCATCATCGGAGACGAGGAGAATGCTCGTCAGATTGCTGACGACGACCTGCACAAGCCTCAGAAACAGGTAATTAATGGATCCTGTAGACTGAGGGTCTTCTCTCTAGGTTCTCGATGAGTATTGTGCTGAAAAGTTTGGTCAGAAATACAGTGGTTTTGTTCTATTATGGCTCAGCTGGCAAGGTCAGTACCTACGAAGAAGAGGCTATACTTTCATCTCCCCTTGTCAAGATAATCCAGAAACTGACAATTGTATTTAGCAACCGGTGTTATCTATGGTGACATCGGCACAAGTCCTCTCTACGTCTATGTGCGTCAATGCCGTCTTCATTTTGTTAATCACTATCACTATAACCCAACTGACATCCCTTAAAACAAACTCGCAGTCCTCGACCTTCACCAGCCAACCAACATGGGACAATCTTGTCGGCGCCCTGTCCATCATCATCTGGTCCCTGACCCTGATCGTCACTGTCAAATACGCATTCATCGTCTTGAGCGCCGATGATGACGGACAGGGCGGCACCTTTGCCCTGTACAGCCTTCTCTCTCGCTTCATCGACATCGCCCACCGCGACCCCTACGAGAAGGGGGTCCGCATGCAGCGTTATAGGACTGGCGAGCTGCGACCCGAGACCCGGTCTGTCCGTCGATTCGTCGAGAATAGCCCTGTGACCAAGACCATCCTGAAAGTGGTCGGCGTATTGGTGAGTTTATGACGTTTCATAAGAGGGGAGGATTAACCATCGAAAGAGAAGCAAAGAGACAGAGAAGGGTGCTGATGAGGAACTGTACCTGCACAGGGTGTGTCCATGATCATGGCCGATGGCGTCCTCACGCCAGCCCAGTCCGTTCTCGGTGCGATACAGGGCATCCGCGTGGTCAACCCCAGCCTCGGGACACCAGTCATCATTGGCGTGTCATGTGCCATTCTCGTCCTCCTCTTCGCCATCCAGCCCTTCGGCACCTCGAAGCTCGGCACAGGGTTCGCCCCCATCGTCGTCATCTGGCTCCTGTTCAACCTTGTTACTGGCATCTACAACCTAGCTAGATACGACTACACGGTGCTGAAGGCGTTTAGCCCGTACTTTGCTTTTACATACCTCATCCGGAACGGCGAAGAGGGCTGGAGATCCCTAGGCGGCCTGTTGCTGGCTTTTACTGGCGTCGAGGCCCTGTTTGCGGACCTCGGCGCTTTTGGCAAACGTGCCATCCAGATCTCGTGGTTATGCATTGCTTATCCATGTCTTCTTTTTGCATATATCGGACAGGTCAGTCGGGATTTTCTTCTATTGTATTCATATCGAGCTCCCAAGGTTCTCTCCGGAACCATCAGTTCTGTTGCTAAACAAAACCCATTGTTTCCAGGCTGCCTACATCTCTCAGGATGCCTCAGGAACTGCATGGGCTAACCCGTTCTTCTCTACCGTCCCTCCCGGCACACTGATCTTCTCCCTCATCCTCGCAGTCCTCGCCGCCATCGTGGCTTCTCAGGCCCTCATCACATCCACCTTTCAGCTGCTATCACAGGTCATGAGGATGTCCTATTTCCCCCACATCAAGGTCGTCCACACAAGCCGCAAGTTCCACGACCACATCTACCTGCCCTTGGCAAACTGGCTCCTCATGATCGGCACCGTGATTGTCACCGCGGTCTATAACAACACGACATCCCTCGGAAACGCCTACGGAGTCTGCGTCATCATCGTCACATTCATCACGACGTGCATGGTGGCCCTGGTCGCTATCGTCGTCTGGAGACTGCCCCTGCTCGTGGTTCTGCCCGTCTGGCTCGCCTTCGCCTGCCTGGACGGCACGTATCTCAGCTCGGTCCTGACAAAGGTGCCCGATGGGGCCTGGTTCACCATCCTCCTGTCCGCCGTCCTGTGCTCCGTCTTCATCCTCTGGCGCTTCGGCAAGGAGGCCCAGTGGGCTGCAGAGCACCTCGACCGCCTACCACCTTCAGCACTGCTGGTCAGAGCCGATGACGGTGCTTCACCACAGGACCACGAAGGAACCAGCCGGCCATCGTCCACCACCCCCTCGAGCCGCTCCAGGAGAACCCGGCTGACCCAGCCCTTCGGCGGGACCCCAGTGTCCATCGTGCCCGGGCTGGGCATCTTCTTCGACAAGAACGGAGACCTGGACGTGCTGCCCCCTTCCTTCACCCACTTCGTGCGCAAGTTCGCCGCCCGCCCTGCCGTCATCGTCTTCTTCCACATGCGGCCCATCCCTGTGCCCACTGTCCCCTGCGCCGAGAGGTTCGTCGTAGCGCGCACACCGGGAGTCGACCGCGCCTACAGCGTTGTCATGCGGCACGGGTACATGGACGATGTCCTCAAGCCCGGCATGGCGAGGGATCTCGTGGCGCAGGTCGAGCTGTCTGTATCTCGTGGGGGAAGGGGAAGTGGAGAGGATGCTCAGCACCAGCACCAGCACCAGCACCGCGAGCTTGAGGAGCTAAAAGAGGCGCACGAGGCACAGGTTGTGTATGTGCTCGGCAAGGAGACGATGCGGATCAGGCAGGATGCGCACGGGCTGTTCAGACCTGCGGGGCTGGCCAGGAGGGCGCTGCTGTGGGCGTTCCTGTGGATTCGGGAGAATTCGAGGACGAAGTTGGCTGATCTGGATATTGATGTCGACAAGGTGATTGAGGTTGGGTTTTTGAAGGAGATATGATGAGAGTGGTATGGGATGCGCGTGTGTGTTGATGGCGTGGATGGAGGTGTTTCTTCTTGAACCCTTTGAGGGAGACTGCCATTGCCCGAGTTGCCTGTAATGTGTGATCTAGTTGGCATCGGCTTGAAAGACCGTCCTCAATGCCAGAGCAGCCTTCGTCTCCCATTGGAAGAAGGTAAGTTGTCTGTGACGATATTGTCAATATATGCAAGGCTGTTGTTTGTCGTAAGTACCATGTACTGTCTAAGTCGCTGCCGTTCTGTTGCAGGGAAAGTTGCAGGGATACAGGCTTGTACACTGTACATGGGTCTATGGCCCTGCCCCGCTCAGGACTATGCCGTGATGAGACTAGTATCAGGCCTGAAGACTGATCTTTCCTGCTGCAGGGAAAATAAAAAAGAATTTTGCTGCATATGTACTCAAGTAATTTTGAGCAACACGTCTTTCTATGCATATATTCTGTCAATGCTCAGATGAATACATTTCCATGGATTTGGTTCACATTGAATCCCTAGCAAAAGCTACCCCCTCATCTACAATTTTTTGCTAGTGTGGTCTAGCTCTGGTCCAAAAATTGTGTTGGACAACAGGGGGTCAAAATCATCCTCAAATTTACACATTAGGAAGGAACACCCAACTTACTTTTCCGTCAACCCTGCAAACCTGAGAGTCTGAACTTTGGTAGGAACATCCCTTGCGCACCTGCAGTCTGCAGTGGTCTTCACTGAAGGCTCTGGTCCAGACCCCCTCCCCCTTCTTTCGACACCACTGCCGCGAGAAATGTCGCTCTATCACGAGGCTGCATCGGTACTCGATGGCGATGCAGCTGCTGGCGGCAACCTGCGCTCTCGCGTCTTCAACAACAAAGATCTGAAGTCACCCCGGGGTCAGGTGTATGCCTTGGCTGCAGAGTCGTGCAAATGGTCGTCGATCCTGTCAGAGGTCATTGACAACTCGCAGCTGCTCCAGCACGAGAAAAAGGTATGCGCTGGGTGGCTTCGTCTCTCTCTCTCTCTCTCTCTCTCTCTGTGTGTGTGTGTGTGTGTGTGTCAACTTGCACAGTACTCAAGGCTGACCATATATCTTCTTCTCTTCTGCCAGCTCACGCCTGTTCTCTCGCTGCTGTTGGTGCATGACTTCCTGCTAGCAAAAGGCGGCATCGCCCTACCAGCCTCGCACGGTCTGCGGACCACAATTGAACGTCACAGGTCTCGCCTCACAGCAGAGTTCAGCCGTGCCAGGATACGCAGGAAATGCTCATCCGTGGAGGCCCTGACCCAACATGTCGAGGCATCTCTCTTGCGGCCGAGCAGCCACCAGCACCCTCGTTGGGTCCGGGTCAATACTCTGAAGACTACCCTAGACGATCAGCTGGCCACCACCTTCGAGGGCTACCAGAGGACAGATTCGATTCCCAATGTTCTGAATGGGACGACAGGCAAACCCTTGATCTACGTCGACGAGAATATCCCGGATCTTGTGGCTGTCTCCCCTCGGTTCGACTTTGCGAAATCTCAGGCCTACAGATCAGGGGCCATCATACTGCAGGACAAGGCCTCTTGTTTTCCGGCCTACCTGCTGGACCCGCAGCCCGAGGATGGACATGTTATTGATGGCTGTGCCGCGCCGGGAAACAAGACGACTCACCTAGCGGCCATCATGAAATCACGGAGCCACGAGCCAGCAGAGCGGCATGACAGCAGCAGCATCTATGCCTTCGAAAAGGACGCAAAACGGGCCAAGACTCTCGAAAAGATGGTCAAGACGGCCGGCTCAGACGGCTTTACGCAGATACACCAGGGGCAGGACTTTTTGAAAGTCAACCCCTCGGACGAAAAGTACCGCAAGGTTGGAGCGATCCTCCTGGATCCAAGCTGCTCTGGGAGCGGTATCGTCGGCCGCGACGATATGCCTGATCTGTACCTTCCAGCAGCTGCTGGAGCAAGAAAGCAGGGCCACAAACCAATATCAAAGAGTGCCGCAGGTGCGACGTCGAGAAAGCGAAAACGCCAGCAGGACGACGACTCCGGGTCCGAGAAAGTCATGATTGATGACGATGGAAACACGACAGTGGCAGTCTCGGAAAAGGACCTCAAGGCACGACTCAGCGCGCTGTCAGGCTTCCAGCTCACTATACTCCTGCACGCCTTCAGTTTCCCAGCTGCGCGGAAGATCACATATTCGACCTGCTCGGTGCACGCAGAGGAGAACGAGCATGTGGTCTTGAGAGCCTTGGAATCAGATATCGCGCGGCAGCGTGGATGGCGTGTGCTGCCTCAGGAGTCTCAAGTGAGTGGGATGCAAGCATGGCCGGTCCGCGGTCAGGCTGGCGCGTGCGATGGGAAGGACGAGGTGGCCGAAGCCTGCATCCGCACCTACAAGGACGATGGCCGTGGCGTGATGGGCTTCTTCGTAGCTGCTTTCATGCGCGACGGCAGCAGTGAAAATGCATCACAGGGAGGCGATCTGTCCGTTGACGACCCGCCGTTACCCGACGTGGCTGAGTCGGGTATCGATGAGCACGAAGTGGAGGCAGCGGACTTGAGTGGTGGTGAAAGTGACTGGGGTGGCTTTGACGACTGAATGTGTGGATACCAAGAGGCTTCTGAGCTACGACGACAACGAGAAGCGAGGATTGGCGCAGGGGTTCAAGGAGGTTGATCCTCGGTCCTCCCTCCACGTCCGAATTCCGGCTCCGGCCCGTCATACACTGTACACCTTGATGGCTTCGGAGTGAGAGGATGCAGTCTTCATTACGAGCTTTCGAGACGCTTAACTTGTTTCAGCCAAGGACGAGACCATCCAACACCCGCTTGTTGTGAGGTCGTACCCAAGGCACGGCCCGGGCAGACTTTGGGAGTGGCCGTATGTTCTGAGTGAAAGCGACGCAGGTCGGGCGTACGCGGTTCAAATCCCGAGACTCAACTGACGAATCGTCGCAAAGGCGGAAATTGCAAAAGATCTTAAGGGGCAGAAAAAGAAAACCTTATCTGCTGCGAGCCTCCGAACGGGCTGGCCTCTTTTCACCGCTCTATTTCCGGCTAAAGACTGGGTCCGCGACGGCGTCTCCTCGTATGATATTGGGTCTTTCTTGGTGAGCCAAGGATTCCTTCTCCCGAAGTATTGTGCACTTTTTTCTTGATATTGGTCTGACAACCAAAGAAGAGGAGCAACACAGGTAGAAAAACGTCAACGGCGTATTTCCGCCCCTCAGATTCCGTCCTTGCTCCAGAAAAGACTTTTGACAACGATTACTATACTTATAGGGGCAAGGCTGCAGCCGAGGCATTCTCTGATAATGAGACCCACAGCGGCTTGATGCGGGTGTGGCGTACCAAAAATGCAGGATCCGCAGAGCCTCCTCAAACACACACACACACACACAGACACACACGTACAATGTACCATGCGCGTGTGGACCCCTACCACTTTCCCACAATTCCTCGCTTGTACAACTACGTAGGATTTCTTCTGCCAAAGGACTTCCTTAGTCGAGAACCTCGGCACGGGTGCCACCTCGGCGCCGTGGCCGGGCGCTGTGGGTCGATCGATGCTTGCAAGGAAAATCTATCGGTGGAGCCCGAATAGATGGCACTCGATTCCATTCGAGAAGAAACAAGAAAAGGAAGACGGAGGAAAACCGTTCTTAAATCCGCCAGGATGCAACGCTGCTTTTTCCTCCTGTGTTTTCCTTCCTCTTCTTGCCTCTTTTTCTTCTTTTCTTTCCCCGTTTTTGCTCCTTTCACTTTCCTTGTAACGTGATTTCGGACAACCTCCTCGAGCCTCCCCCCCTTTCTCAAACATGGCCAACTCAACATCGAGCGCGTCTCTGGCCTCTGCCGTCACTGCCACTGAGGCCGATGTTCAGTCTCAAAGTTCTCGGGAGTCCCATGTGAGCCATCTCAAGGTTGTTTTCGACCCGGCGGGCGTTACGAAAGAGGCATTGCAATGGAGGTATCCGGGCTCAGGAACAGAGGAGGATCCCTACGCGGTCGACTTCACACCTTGCGACCCTTATAACCCGCAGGGCTACAGCACCAAGAAGAAATGGGCCATCACCGTCCTGACCGCTTTCTCGACATTGGCTGTCGCCTTTGTGAGCAGCGCCTTCTCTGGTGGCCTCAGCTACATCATCGAGGAGTTCAGGGTCTCCGAGGAGCTCTCGATACTGGGAATTTCTCTCTTCGTCGTTGGCTTTGCCATCGGGCCTCTCCTGTGGGCGCCCATGAGCGAGTCATTTGGTCGCCAAATGCTCTACTTTGTCACCTATGGCGCCATGGTCGCCTTCAACGCTGCGGCTGCCGGTGTGCCTACGTTCTCTGGCCTCGTCGTGCTTCGATTCTTCGCAGGCGCCTTTGGCTCCTCACCCCTCACCAACTCCGGCGGTGTGATTGCAGACATGTTCTCCGCCTCAGAACGAGGCTTCGCCACGGCGTGCTTTGCTGCTGCCCCTTTCCTCGGCCCCTCTCTGGGTGAGTCCCCACCTGCGAGCCCCCTCCCCCACTCTACAGCTCCTTGAGAGAAAGGACCTCCCTCATTGCTGACTCTCTACTGACTAGGTCCCATCGTGAGCGGTTTCCTCGGCGAGGCGGAGGGATGGCGCTGGATCGAGGGCGTCATGGCCATCTTCACCGGCGTGCTCTGGATCGTGTGCTCGGCACTCATCCCCGAGACCTATGCGCCTGTCCTCCTGCGGACCCGCGCCGCAAAGCTGACCAAGCTGACGGGCAAGGTCTACGTCTCCAAGCTCGACCTGGGAAAGGACCGCATCACACTGCTCCGACGACTGCGCATTTCGCTCTCCCGACCCTGGACCCTCCTCTTCCGGGAGCCCATCGTGCTGCTTGTGTCCATCTACATGGCCATCGTCTATGGCACTCTCTACATGATGTTCCCCGCCTTCCCCATCATCTTCCAAGTGGACAAACACTGGAGCGCCGGCCTCTCGGGTCTCGCCTTCGTGGGCATCCTGGTGGGCATGGTCTTTGCTATCGGCTACGCCCTTGTCGACAACGTGCGGTACACGAAGATCTCCGAGAAGCTGGACGGCGACGTGCCTCCAGAGGCACGTCTCCCCGGCGCTATTGTCGGTTCCATCCTCCTTCCCGTCGGTCTGTTCTGGTTCGCCTGGACCAACGGCAATAATGTGCACTGGGTTGTCCCCATCATCGGCAGCGCTTTCTTTGCTACGGGTCTGGTGCTGGTGTTCTTGTCCCTGATGAACTACCTCATCGATTCCTGTGAGTCATGAATTCCATATTCCTTTATATATAAGAGTCAGACAAACTAACAAAATGTCCCCCCCCCCCAAGATGTGGTGTTCGCAGCATCCGTGCTAGCCGCCAACGCAGTCCTCCGGTCCCTCTTCGGCGCAGCCTTTCCCCTCTTCACCGACCAAATGTACGAGAACCTCGGTATCCACTGGGCCGCCTCGATTCCGGCCTTCCTCTCGCTCGCCTGCATCCCCTTTCCCATCTTCTTCTGGAAGTACGGCCCCCACGTCCGCGCCAAGTGCAAGTTCGCGGCCGAGGCCGCCAGGGTGCTGCAGGAGATGCGCGCCGACAACAACCTCGTCATCGACGAGAGCGAGGCGGAGGAGGAGGTCCGCGACGCCGAGAGGATGCAGAAGCTCGTCAAGTCCATGAGCAGGCAGTCGCGCAGGAGCCACCGCACGGTGGCAACGACGACGCGCAAGGAGAGCGTGGCCGCCGCGGGACCGTCGTCGGCGGAGAAGGAGGCCGATCTGCCTCCTCTTGAGGCGTCCGCGGCACGTGATGAGAAGGAGATTGAGAAGCCGCAGGAGGAGGTTTGATTTATGCTGTGTCCGGGGGAGGGGGGCACGCTGCTAAGACAATGATCACGACTTGAACTTGTCGACACACCCACGACTTGAAGACTTTTCTTGTGCTTTTTCTGTTCTCTCGTTGAGATACCTCAGCATGGCACGGCGTTGCATCATAGATGAAATTTGATATTTTTTATTACATAGATACCATGTTATAGATAGTGGTCGGGGAGGCGAAAAAAAGGGGTCAAGGTCGCCTTGGGGTGACTAGATGTGTGTCGGACTTGACACAGAAAGTACTTATAGAAGACGCTATGGGAGTAATTAATCAATCATACGAGTTAGGACTACCATCACCAAGATCCTCTCACAACCATCTTTTTGCTATAAAAACATTGCAATCTGTACAAGACCTACCAGGCGCCCAGGGACTGAGTAGGTAAATGCTTGATCAAGGCAAAGAAGGTCACCATCACTGCCAACTGAAATGACTTGTGCGGATGGCCACAGACCCGAAGCCCAGCAAGGCTTTGCATCTTTGAGGCCTATAACAATAAATGATCAGCAATCGACACGATTATACTTCGTTCGCACTTTGCCAGGGGTTGCTTTACCTGCGTATCAGTACTGACGGCCACCGACCCAGCCATCGAGCTACTTGCCTGTCCGCCTGCGGTTGTCGTCGTCACTGTCACCTCTGTTGCCAAGGACACACCATTCATCATGGCCTGGACAGACATTGCATCTCCAATACTGATCCAGTCGAGCTTCAGGTTTCAATATTAGCCATCCAGTCACCCACTGATAAGTTTCAAGAGCCAAGACAAAGAACGACCAACCAGAATGAAGTTGGGAGTCTGCTGGTACAGTCTAGAGCAAAGATTCGCCTGAGCCGTGATAGATGCTGCCGAGTTGGTTACGTTGGCAGCGGCCTGGTTGGGGATCAGGATCCCTGACAGATTAGTGTCGAGGAAATGGTTCACTAGGATCATCCGCCCGGCTGCAGCGGCGCCAGGAGGGCGGTCAATAGCACATTGGGGAAACGTCTGGTCGGTGGTGCTGTCGAGAGATGTCAGTTTGATGGCGTTTCCCCTGATTGGTGCCACATTCACTTACTCGAATGGAGTTTCGCTGGTGACAAGATGTGGTATTAGTTAAGAATCTTGACCGAGGTGCACAATCTGAAGGGCGAAAACTCACAATATAAAAGACTGAAATTCGTCGAGAATATATGGCACAGGAGCTCCAGCCGGATAATCTGGCCTCTCATATCAGCCAGGTATATCATATTGAGAGCCACAAAGGGGACAACGAACCCATAAAGACAACCAACCGCTGCCCCATCGAGATCAGCTGACCCAAGGTCGGCCACTGTTCTAAAGTCAAGTTCCCAGCCGGCGTGAAGGCGTACTGTTTGATGCCACTGCTCTGGAATGCAGCATCAAAGGCCGCCCCGGACTGCCCGTCCTGGTTGGTGAGCAGCAGCGTCACCACCTCCTGCGGATTGTCATCCATGAACGTCTTGATGGAGCTCAGATAGTCCGTCAGGGGCCCGGCGTCTTCCAGCAGGCACAGCGTATGACACAGCTCGATCGTGTCGTTGCTGGCGCTGGATAGGTGGGTCTGCGCCTGGAGGAAGCGAACGCCCTGGGCCAGCTGGTCGGCGACGGGTGTCTCCTGGTTGTCTGCCACAGATGTGCCGACGAATGCGGAGTCGTGAGAGCCGATGAAGGTGATGTTGCTGTACTTGCGGTCGCAGAGCTCGGCGTGGCCATTGCAGACGGCTGCTGCTGCGGCGAGAGCCCGGGCGAGCACCGCAAGGGTGGCGAGGGTGGGCCGCTTGTGCATTTGTCCCGATATTCAGACGATGTCCAGAAAGTAACGAAGATGAATGGATATTAGGTACGAGTTAGTCTTCTTGAACAGTATCAACGGCATATTTTTCTTGGTAAAAAAAAAAAAAACCAAAAAAAAAAAAAAAAACAGAACAGAGGAGAAACAATCTAGGTGAGTGTAAGTGTGAGCGAGCAGAAATAGCTGGCGTCGGTCCGTTGCTTGAAACATCACCTGAAGTCGTGAAACTCTCCAAGACATCAATTGCCACAAAGGGAGAAGAAACTCGGCCTTTTCAAATCTCAGTTCCCGTGCATGACCCGGCCTTGCAGGGAGTCAATTCTCTTGAGCATCAATCCGCGCTCTGTCAGTATCTGGGCATCATGTGTCTGGTGATTATCAGCGATGTTGCTCAAGAAGCGCAAGGAGAAGTGCTTCTTGACAGACGTGTGAGTGGCCTTGGAGTACTGTAGAGGCCCTACTGTAACATCCTTGCAGGGAGGACTGACAAGTCAAGCACAAAGTAAGATGTGAAGGAAAAGAAGGTCTCGAATTCTTCTTCTCGGGAATTTGAGTTTCACCCCGAGCCAAATTAGATAATTTATTTGAGGAAGTTGCCCTGATCTTGACGCGCCTAGGTCCAGGACGTAAATGAGGAAGGGACAATGCGTGTAAGTGATAATTATCTATTTACTGTACAGTAGCACCTTCCCAGTGTACTTAAAGTAAGTACCCTCAGTCCTGACGCTGATCGTGCACGGACCATGGAGCTCAACCTCACAGACGTCACTGCCTCTTGGAAGCGAATGAGCACAACATCGTCCCGTTCAACTGACCAACATTTACCCTCACACTATATCCATCCCCAGGGCCAGCCTATCTACGTACAAAACGAACTCGAGCCTGATAACTTTACCCTTCTGCCTCAAACATGGCTCAGTTCAATGGCACATTTGCCCACCTTTGAAATTACAGACATCTCAACGGAGCCGGGCTTTCACCTGTGGTGCGGCCCTGAGAACTCGGAGAAACAGCAGCATGGTCGTCGGAGGGAGGGTTGTAACAGCTCAGAAGCTGGGGCAACAATTTGGGATCCGCTGCTTCTCCCAGTCCTCGATGAAGGCGTCGCGCGACAGGCCACCTTGGCTGCAGACAATCCTCGACGACTCGAGACCTCCACCGATATCGTACGCCTGGACGTTGGACAATCTGGTCTCGAGAGGCGCAGAGAGCAGGCTGGGTCAGACATATGTATCCTCTGCTCATCGGACACCCGAGTCTCGAATATTCATCTTAGGCCTGGGCAATCTCGGTAGGCTGTATGCCACATGTCTGTCACAGCTCTCAGATCCCCCGCCCATCACCCTTGTCGTACATCGACGCAGCCTGCTGGAGCATTGGGCTTCTGATCCAGGCATAGAGATGACGCGGTATGGACACACTGAACGGCTCTCGAATTTCGACATAGAGTGGTGGACACCCGAGAAGCCACCCGCCGGCCCCGTCCGGCAACCTGTTGATGGCGGGCACATACCGAATCTCATCGTTGCGACCAAAGCCCCAGATGCAATCCCGGAGGTCGACAGGCTGCGCCGCTATCTCGATGGATCGTCAGCTGTCCTTTTTGTTCAGAACGGTATGAACAGGCTCTGGCCTCCGCATGGGAATACCTACAGCACATATCGGTATCCAGACGGCCGTCATCCAAGCTTCCTCCACGGCGTGACCACGCACGGGGTGTTCTCAGAGGGTCCCTTCAAGAGCGTACATGCTGCCCCGGCTGGTGTGGTTGTTGGGCCTGTATGCTCCAGCAAAATACAGGCTGAGAGGGCCAACTATCTCACCAAACTCATCGCGACGGCACCCCACCTTGCGGGGCAGTCGGTCCCTCGCCCGGAGCTCTGGATACTGCAGCTCGAGAAGCTCGTCGTCAACATGATCATCAACCCTCTCACAGCGATATTGCGGGTCAAAAATGGCGTACTTTTCGCTGAACCTGACGGAACCACCGTCAAGGTCATGGACCACCTGCTCAAGGAGACAAGCCATGTCCTTCAGACGCTCGTCCAACACGAGAGTAGCCAGGACATTCTGAAGGGCGGAAATATCTCACTCGAGTCTCTGAAACGCCGCCTCTCCGCCTCGGCCCTGAGAGAGATGCTCTATGAGGTTGGTGAGAAGGTAAAGCACAACAAGAGCTCCATGTTCCAGGATGTCGAGGCTGGCAAGCAGACCGAAATCATGGAGTTCAACGGCTGGCTCATCGAAACGGCAAGTTTTCTGAACCAAGGTCTGGACGTGAGCCTGCACAAGGCCCTGGTTGAGCTCGTGGAGCAGGGTGCCAAGCTCGACGAGGCAGAGCTGGGCAGGCGTCTGCTGCAACGCTGAACGCAACTACGAACGCCAACAGAGCGTGGAAATAGTAGACAATGCCACCGACACTATCGACAGGCTCTTTCTGACCTCTCTCATGGTTGTTGCTGCAGATGAGACCGTTGGTGTACATTGGGCCTCTTCAAGCTTGCGACGGCACCTCACAGGATGACCAGAAAATAGTAGCAGGACCACCACCGCTGATGGCCTCATCTTGTCCCGACATCAGCCTGTAGCTTACCATGGCTAACCGTCTAGGGCCAGATGTGGGAGCCTTGCAAGAACTTTCTATGGACCCGTGCTGAGGACGAAACCCACTCACAGCTTAGACGGGTGATACCATGGACTCAGGCCTACAACCATATGAAAAGGCAGCCAGGCAGTGAAACCCTCGCTGACCCGTAAGAACAACACATAAACCCAATTTCACCACTGGGCTACCTCAAGTCCGCTTCGGCATCACAGTCAGGTCTGGAGCATTTCATGTGACAGCCCGGCTGAGCTTGATACTCTGCCTACACCGCTCTTCCAACCACGGACTGAAAAGATCACCGCCATGGTGACCATCGCTGCTGTCCATGTCGACCGGTTGAGCCATGTGCTGTGTGTGAGATGAAGTCAGTCTAATTTCTCCCTGGGATCTTGGTGTCTTACGCTGTGCCGTATAGGTCCATACCTCTATACCCAGCTCCTTTATACCCTTATAATTAACGTCTTATTGCAGCACACACGCATAGAATTTTTCACCCCGAACTCCACTTTTTACCGTCTTCAGCCAACGGGCATCCTTCGTGATGCAGCACTTTTGGGTCGCGGAAGGTTTTCTTGCAGGCATCGCCGCCCCGCTGGTACCCTCACACCCAACGCTGATCGCCCGGATGGTTGGCCGTCGGCCTTGAAGATCGAGCCAGCTTCGCGGCGATAGTGGCAGGGATTCATAGCACCTTTCTCCGAATACAGCGATTGAGCGAACCAGTATTTTGACTCACAACGGCTGTCGTCGTTTTAACCGCACCAAATTGTGCCCTCCGCATGGGTCCTGAGGCCCAGCGTGGTGTTGTCGTTAGGGGACCTTCGGTCCAGGGCGCCAATCTGCCTGTGCGGGCACGTAATCTCAGCGAATGGCACAAGCACCAAGTGTCTCTGAATGGAAGCTCGTCGTGATGGGACTCAACTATAACACCTCCCCACGAGGCGCCCGCCTGGCGATGCGCCACTTGTTACCGTTGGGATCGTCGCCTCTATTTTTCGAACGGGAAAGAGGCGGCTGCGTCGCGAGGATCTCTCGGGCGGCCGCGGAAGCTGACGAGGGCTCTCGTGTTCCCTCCGCCACCGGCAGATTCACACACCAAGCGAACGAGAGGAAGCCAGCGTCTACCAAGATGTTCCCAGCTGATACGTAGGAGGCGGCAGCATGCGGTTCTCACCGGTGATCTATCCGCGACTGGTTCTTCAGGCCGAAGGAAGTCTCGATAGGAGGCTGGTTGAGAACGCACCTCCAGCCTGATTGGAGTCTATAATCCTACCTCAGAATCTAGAAGTACCTCGAGCCACAGCGGTACAAGCCAGGTACAAAGTCCGCATTGCGACGCCACCGATCCTCTTGATGACTAGGAATACCACAGTGCTACGCAGCACTGCGTCTTTGGTACCTCAGTGGACAGAAACAAGTCTGTAATTTCCGATTGGTCATCCCTCGTCCTGGGTACCCCAGGCCCGAGCAGCTTGGTCATCTTCATGGCTAGCTCCAGGCCTGACCCGGCCGGTTCGGAGATTTCACGACCTGAAGGCTGGTAGAGAAGTCGTTCTAATTCTGAATGACATGGATGATCAAGTTGGGCAACACCAGTTGATCCGTCATCTTCTGGTCACCCAACAACAACCTGCAAAGTATCACAAGTCGATGCTGGAGGAGGGAGGGCAATATAAGTTCAGCCCTGACAAGACAACACTGCGGCATATATATTACTAGCTAACCTCGGGTAGGCTGGTGGCGGTGGAATCAGCACATCTGTTGCAGGCTGCAGGCTGCAGTCACGCATCTACGAATCGGTTTCTGCACACAGGTCTAGGAAGCGCTCCCTTCCTCTCACGTAGGCACGCACGTGCAAGCAGGCGAGGAGCTCCCAGAAGAGATCCATACTGCGTTCCAGTTTCGATGCGACGATCCCTCGGGCCCTCTGATGGATGGGACACCAAGCCATAAGTCATGCTGCTGACCGCTCAGGGCGCCTCCATGCCCTTCTACAATCACTACTGGCCAAAGGTTCCTTGTGGTATCTAGACCTTGGCCTCCTCACCACCCTCGACGTTAGCTCTCCTGCATGCGACTGGTCTGACTCGCGCTTACAAAATGCAGAGATCTTTGAAGACACAAGGACCAGATAACCTTACCCTGGACGCCTCTAGACACCACCGAAAGCCCTGTAGCTCCGTGCCACCCGCTGCACTGGCCATGCGCCCAAGGGCCGGACCCCTGCCTGCTGCTGCAACAGCTCCTCACGGCATCCCGCCTGCAGAGCTCCTCATCGGTTCAACGCAAGCCTCGTCACAAGCAGGGCAAGATGACCGACAGCGGGAAAAAAGTGTCTGAAGGAGCGCACGGCGCATGCATGACTATCGCATCCTTCGCTCGCTTCTCGCCGCGTCGAATAATGCGCGGACTCATCGTCGAGAGCCGAAAGGTCCGGGCCCTCGTTCGGCAGCCCGGAACGGGGGGGGGGCAGTCCCACAGGTCTCGTGCAGGAACAGAGAGGCCTAGGTCTTGCGCGATACAGTCATCTCTTAGAGCCCCGCGCCTGGAGACCCCACGGCAGTTGGAGGCGCCATCGTACGATCACCAGAGTACCACACACCCACACCTATCCACACCTAGCCCCAAGGTGAGGGGGCGTGCTGAGTCTCGACTATCTGCTAACCACGCGGGAGCGTTTCATGTTGAATACTCCCCCAGAGCTGGTGATCCAGCTCTGTCAGCCCCGTGCTACCATGCGATGTGGAACGGCGTCAGCATGAAGACTGGATTGACCGGATGGACGTCGGCGATTCTGCTCGAGTAGGGCCTCAAGAAAGCACGATACGATGGGAATGCTCCGGGGCGTCAGGGCTAACGTCCTAAGGCTGATGGGTACCTGGGCGCGGCAGAGCGCCTCCCGGACAAGATGGAGGGGAAAGAAGAGGGGGGGGGGGGTGGGAGGGTGTTGTTGGTGGTAGGGGCCTGTAGCAGCCCTCGACCCTTGTGGGCCCGGCCTGGAAGCTCACCGTAAGGTATTGACCATGTAAGCTCTCTATCTGCTGCGGTGCGGAGAGCGGCATACGTAACATCGTGGCCACGGCATGATACCCCCTTTCGAGTGCGAACTTGAGGTCCAGTATCCATGCGGCTGCTTTGTTGCGCCGTGGTTGGCCCGGCTGATGCTCAGTATCTGCAACAAGATGCAAGGGCAAAAGACACACCCCACACGGAGAGCTCTAGTGGTATACCATCTGACTTGTACTATATGTACCAGACCTGCACAACAGCACGGACCCCAAGAGCCTACCGCATAGGCCTGGCGGGTTTTCTCTCACACCATCACCATGAATACGTTGCTGCCCAACGGCGTAAAGCTGAGGGCACCAGGCTCTAGGAGAGATAGGTGCAGTCTCTTACGACGCAGAAAATATTCCTCAGATCCCGGGCGGCAACCCGCGCGCGCCATCTCGCCCTCTTCATCTGGGAGCGGCAGCTCGGGTGAATCTGTCGAGTCTTGTCATCATAACCGACAGGACGGGGTGGTAGTCGTAGGTACCCTGGGGTACCCACACACAGCCTAGGGTAGCTTCATGACTACAGGATACCAGCCACAAGCTCCTCCTCTCGCCCTCACGCCCAGCTCCCCGCAGGGCATCCCGTCCACGCACCTGCACTGCAGGCTTGTCGATGATGTGACCCGTGGGAACGACCCGGGAGCCGCCGCAGCCGGGGAACGTTCAAACGGGCGCATAGTGATACGCTACTGGCACACATGCAATGGGTTGAGGCTGCATCTCAGACTTGCGGTCACAAAATGTGGGACCGTACACACACACACACACACACACACAACATCTCCTGGCCCTCATAAACCCGGCGCAGTGCATAAGTGTACTCCTCGCGAAGCAAGAGTTTGCTGCAGAGAGGAACGTGCGAGGGGATGATCATGCACCCGACGATCCCGTCGTCACTGGGAACCGCAGCATTACATCTACAAGCAAGGAAAATCCAGATCGGCGCTGGGTTGCTGCTGCATGGTGCGGGTCTCCCGCACGTTACTCTACCGGGGGCCGGAAATACTACATGTGCCTGACTTGCCCATTTTGAGGTCTTGGTCCCGGCGCGGTGTCCTCGGGCTACGGTGCAGGGGGTTTGTTTTTCTCTTGCTACGACTGAAGGCTTTCCCGATACGAAATCATCGAGTCCCTTTTGGTGACTAGAAATGAGCGCCTTTGCATGGCACCGGATCACCAAACCCCATCAGGACCATGCCGCGGCAAAAGCAAAACTTTCGCCTCTACCAAGTACCAAGCTTGGCGCAGCTGAAAGACGAACCACCACACACACTCGCAAGGTCAACCGCCTGTGGGCGTGTATGTCTAGGTGTTGTGTCGGATTGCTTCTTCCTTGTGCGTAGCTTCAGGAAAACATACTAAAAAAAGGAACAATGTCGTTCATGTCTGGACCCAGCAAGAAGCATTGATCGACAGACACAAGAGCTTGCGTACCTCTCTGCTGTGGCGCATGGGAGCCTGGTCCATCGAGTGCCACAAGAGATAATCGGCCTCCGTACGGAGGTGGGCCATGCTCTTTGCGAGTACGACCTTGTCCTGTCTCTTGTGGCCGCGGCCACCGCTTCCGTTTGTGGGTGGTGGCAAGTCCCGAGCCCGAATCCTCGGGATCTAGGACAGGCCAGCCAGAGGGAAATAAGAAAAAGTAATCTGGACAAGGGCCGGAAGGAGTTCGATTCGTGATAGCACCATGGCGAAGCGAGCGAGGATGATCTTCACGCCCTCTCTTACCTCTGTCATTCGCCTCACCCGCCTCGTCCAGGGCGAGGGCTGCTCTTGGTTGGCTGACATGCCGATCAGGTGGGTTTTGGGAGGAGCCCCGGGGGGGGAGGAGAATTCGACAGAAAGAGCTCAGGCAAGAAAAAATTCGCCGTGCCCCCCCCCCCCCCGCCCCCCCAAAAAAGGGTGCCTATTTCTGATTTGTGTCTTATCATGTCAGAAAGCGCCATGCGAGAAGGGGTGTGTGGGTGTGCGCGTGCGCGCGCACGTGCGTGTATATGCATGTTGATGGAATCATTATTCCTCTTCTTTGTGTCCTTTTCTCTCTTTTTCCCCCTTCTCACACGAGGTGATCGACATATAAGATCATCGGCCTTGTTGCCTCCCCTTCCCCACAGGGGTGGCCCCCGTTTGCGCAGCGCCGTTACATTGGTAGCTTGCCAACAGCCTCGCAAGCCTGTCTGCCCCTTGACCCTGGACGATCAGATATAGGTACAGTAAGTCACAGTCATCGACGCTTATTTTTCTACTACTTGCCTTGTATCTATTCTGATGATTATTATTGGGGGAAAAGGACGTGCGTGGGTGTGCTTCCGGAATGGGAAGGTTGACGGGATTCTTGCTTTTTTTGTTGATTTTTCTTTTGGACTTTCCACCTTCGAGCTCGTGTATTCCCTGAAGACAAAGTCATCGAAATTAAAAAAAATAAAAAAAATAATTGCCACTGTGTTGCGCGACCCATGATGGCTTTTTTTTTTTGCCCCCATCCCCCCCCCCCCCCCATCCCTCGTGGCTTGCCTCGCGCTGATTCGGTTCCAGACAGTCGGTGGTGGTGTGGCCCGTGAGGCTGAGAATGATTACATAGCAGGAGACTGTATCGATTTTTTTTCTCTTTTTTTTCTTCTTTGTGTCTAGTCGTTGAATTATATACATTCCCAAGATACGTACGTACATCCATATAGAGTAGCATAAGAAATGTCCGTACGAAAGAAAGAAAAGGGGGAATTAGAAATGCTATCTGTCTGTTGATTCCCATCCGTGTCTCCGACAGAGTCGGCAGAAAGAAGAAAGAAAAGATAGAAAATTAAAACACAAATGGCCGCCCCCATCCCGCTCCCCTTCCCGTTCCCGAAAGAATATGTGTATGATACGTGCGATCGCGTCTTGATATTTCCCACCACCGTCTTTGTGCTACCTCCCCAGACGCCATGCAGGAAGGGAAGAAGAAAAAAAAAACGTAGAAAACCACCTCAACAAGCGTGCTAAATTCATGATAGAATTTTCACACGCGCCTCTCCTCCCCCTCACTCCCCCCCCCCCCTCTTCGCGCCTCGGGCACATGCGTCAAAACCAAAAAGGACAGCTGACTTTCTGCCCCTAACGAAACCATCCCTGTCTCTCCGACGCAAGTGTCCCAATTCGTCAAATGCGTCTTACTTCTTTTTCTCCCTTTTCCTTTTCCTTTCTTCCTTCAACCAGACCATCGCAATCATTAAGGCTTGGCGCCGAGGCTGGAGAGGACGGGGGTAATGCACCAACCCTGACACAAGGCGAGAAGCGTCGGCGTGGGTTGTCGTTTCATTCTCGATCGAAGGTCGGCTGGAGGATTCGTACAAGCAGGGAGGCTCGTGAGAGCCCATAAAAGTGAGGAAAGAAGGAAAAAAAAAAAAAAAAGCAGAGGGTATGTATCAATGTGTGTGTCGTGAAACTAGGCCGTGATTTCATATGACCAATCTGTGAACGTGCCAAAGCAAAAATAAAAACACAACCCGTGTATGCTGTTTGCCCTTACACACAACCCTAACTGCCGATCTATAGAGGCGAAATCAAATATAAAGAAAGGAAAAGGAAAAGAAAAGGGATGAGATAGGGGAAACCTAAGAAAATTAAAAAGAAAAATTTGTGACAAAGAAAAGTTTCGAGATCAGGATGAACAGGAGAGTAGTGCGAGGAAATCAGAGGGGGGAGGGGTGGTGGTGATCTGAAGTGTTCGAAATCGCCTGGCCTGTTTTGTTATCCCCCCCTCCTGTAACTGGCACCTTCCCAAAGACAAGATGATCTCAGGGATTTTTTTTTTTCTGTTATTTTTTTTTCTCTCTCTTTTTGGGATCAGGGACTTGTTTCCGAGCCGCCATCTCGCCCAGGCAGAATCCGTAGACGTCTTCCCGTGAGGGCAATCAATCTGGTTGTCTGCGCGCCGCGAATCATGGGATGTTGCTCTAAAGTGACCTTGTCGAAACACGTTGGTCACATCTCGTTTGCTTCAAAAGTGTAGGCGATCGGTCGAGTGTTTGTGATCAGTGAGGCTGTGCGCCGAGAGCGTTCAGCGTGTCCCATCTGCTTGTCAGGCATTTTTATTGTGGCGCCCCGTACAGCCAAATACCCGGTGTTATTGAAGCTGTTGGCCATAGACGGCATTTGAGGGGTCGCCAGGATGCTGCTGGTGCTGCTGTTGCTGGTGCTGCTGGTGCTGCTGGTAGACAGCGCTTCGGGGGTGATCTGCAGCATGGGGCTGCGAGTAGACGTTGGTGTCCTCTGCAGAAGCTGATACTCCTGGAGAGGACGCTGATTGCTATAAGCTCTCGCCCACACCCCCTATCAGCTGCGCAGCCCTTTCCCGGCATGCAGTGGGCGTGAAGCCGGTTCCGACCTTGTTCGCCACGATGCGCCACTTCTCATTCTCGTAGTCCTGAAGCGCTGCGTGTAGTTTTTGATCCTGACGCGAGGGGCGTCAGTAAATGGGTAGCAGCTCCTGCAAACACACACGAACATGTTCACAAGCACAGTCTTCTATCAGGCCAGGGCACTCACCGTCTCGTCTGTCCACTGCGTGGTCTTGGCCTTAAGTTTTGTGCAGTAGCGCACCTGAAGTGTCCCGCTCGACCGACCAGGGAAGAAGTCGGCAATCTGCTTCCACGTGAGGCTCTTGTTCTCCTTCAGGTCTATCAGCAGCTGGTCGTCCTCGGGTGTGAATTTGAGCTTTGGGCCCCTCGGCCTTGGTGCCGGTGCCGGCATGCCCTCCTGACCAACCACACTCGGCGCACCTCCGCTGGCCCCATCATCCCTTCGCATCATCTTGGAGGGCGGCCCAGTGTCTGGGAGGCGGTGGTGATGATGCGTAGGATGGGCGCTGCCTGTGGCCTGGGCGTAGGCGGCGCTGAGGGGGAGTCTGCTGCATCGAGTCGATGTCTCCCTGATCGAGGTCTGCCATGCCGTGGACCGACAGGTCGAGGTCGTCAGGCCTGGACCGCTTCACCCCTGGGCTTGGGCCCGGCGCGAGAGAGGGATACAGAGGCGAGACAACGGAATGGGGAGACGGCCCCGGGCCCCCAAAGTGCGAAGGCCCAGGATGGGACAAGCGATGGCCGGGATGTGCGCCCATCTGCGCAGGGTCCATCAGGACGGGCACGGCTCGGTGCGCGGACGGGTGGTGATGCTGCTGCATGGTCGTGTAGTGGCTCTCTGTTGGGCTCTCATGAAGAATAGAGGCGCCTGTATGGTGCATCGAGGCTCGGTGGTGGTGGTGGGCGGCGCTGTAACCGTGAGGCTGCTGGCTCTGATCGGCCGGTTGCGAGTCCTGTGGTGAGTAGTCGACATTGTAGTCTGCTCCTAGTCGGTAGTTGCCCGCCAGCGTGTCTACAGAGCATGGGTTCCGCCAGAGCGAACCGCTCTGGCTGGGAGCCGGTATCTGTATGGTGAGAATTTGATTGTCTGGAGCCCCGTAGGGCTGCCTGGTGGTCGTGGTGAAAAAGGGCCCTCAGGGTCTGCAGGCGCAAGTCTCGCCGTAGTATGGACGGGAAGCTGCGCGGGCTATGCTGGATTGGCACCGTTGCTGCTAAGATAGCAGCCGAGTACATGTGTCGGCGGGCGTGCTGATGGCGGATGTCGCCGGCAGATTTCGCTAGGTATATATCGGCAGTCGAGAGATTATTATGGTTGGGGCCCCTCGCTCTGACTGGGGTCAGGCGCAAGTGATAGGTCTGGCTGGCGGCCGGTGATGACAATGGCTGGAGGAACCACCCTTCTCCCTCTGCTTCTGCCTCTTCTTCAACAGACCACACGGCCTTCTTATCCTACCATCTCCTAACACGGTGCTCCGGTGGAGGAGAGGAGTTAGGTAAAGGGTTTGTTCTCCCAGCGCGCTGTCTTCTGTATATCCTCTCGTCCTTGAGTGTTGGGGCTAGGCCAGTAGGGCTACTGAACAACACACTTATAAGGCTGGATAGTTTGAAATTTTTTTTTTCTTCTTTGCCGTAGAGGAAGGGGGGTTGTTTGATGCCGTGTCGTCCTGTTGGTTGACGTCCGGTGGTTCGTCGTGTGGAAGGTGAAAAAGTTTAGCAAGATGTGTGGATGCCGAGGGGAGGTACCTTCTTATGGCCTTCTACATGCCAACAGGGAAGCTCCCATGCGATCTACCACAGAGCAAGGTACGCGGTACTGTTCCTGGACCGGTGCGGAGACTCGAGTTACCTCTGGCCCAGCAGAAACGGCAGCATAATTTGGGGATCTTATGCCTTGGCCGAGTCACTAGACATCGACACGAGACCCCGGCCTCTGAGGCGAGTGACGCACTGGGATGCTGTGGCACACCCTGTTGACGAGCTCCAGATTGATGGGCAGGGGGGGCCCGGCTCGCCCACAGAGGTCTTCGGGATGACCAGCAGGACCTCCTAACCACAACGAGGGGAGTACCGTGGGAGCGGGATAGAGAGTGGATTTAGGAAGAAGGGGGGGGGGGGTTTGGTGTGTGTGGGAGTGGGTGTGTGGGCAGAGACGGGCTCGCGACCTTGCCGAAGCCTCCTCAAGGAGCTGAAACGGGCAGAGCCATGCCGTCCGAGAGAGAAAAGAGAGATAAACACACACAAGGCAGCATGACGGGCACAGAACCCAGCTCCGGGATATGGTCCCAGGGAGCGGGCAAGCCCTGCCTAGGGTGCGTGTGTGTGTATGTGTGTACCTGTGCTGGTTGCATGTGTGAGAAAGACAGAAAATGTACTACTTACTAGGCCGCAGGGAGGGGAGGGGCAGCATGGGATGGAGGGAGAGAAAGAGAACAAGGGTACCTCGCTGTCCACGGCCGCTGGGCGTGAGAGGAGAGGAGGGGGGGGGGGGAAGGTAGGGCATGGAGGGATCGCGAAGGTGACAAGGGCGAGGAATGGTGGGTAGCGAACCACCCAAGAGGTACTCGAGGGTACATCAGCATGGCCGTGGTACTTTGCTCTGACCTGTGCCAGGTCCCTTCCAGAGAGGCGAGGCGGGGTTCCTCGATAGAAACAGGGCAGAGGCGACCAGAGTCAGAGTTCCCGCCGCTCTGCGAGGGGAGGGGGTATATCTGACCCAGGGGGGCCTATATGATGGACGAGGGAGAGAGGAGTGGTCCTCCCTCACACGCCATAGGGCGTTGTGCGCCGCAACAGGGTATGTAGTACGTGGTACATTGGACCATAGTAGCAGTAGCAGCAATAGCAGCAGTAAACAGCAAGCCATGGACCCGTGGCATTAGTGACCCAGATTGCCGAAGCACGCAAAAAAGAAAATAAAGACAGAATGAAAAAGAAAGAAAAAAAATTAAAGCCGAAATAAGTCATGCCTGGAAATAAGGCCCAGGCCGAAATGTGGCACCGACGCCTGAAGTCCTCCACCAGTCTAGACGCGCGCGCCCGTGTCTGGTTCCGCTGAGCTGACGGGCCTCCTACCCTACAATTGTCGTCTGCTGTGGGGATCTGTCAATAAGAGAAAAATAAAAATAAAAGTCAGTCGACTGACCGGCCATGCGTCGTCTTGCCGCGCAATAAGGCATTGTATGACAGGTCCCGTACCAAAGAAAAAAAAGGCCCCGAGGAAAAGGGTCGCAATCCACCTGAAGGGAATGCAATTTCAGAGAAGGAGGTGCGCTTCACAATCGGATGGACCGAGTTCCTGCGAGGGCGAGAGAAAGGGGGCGCAACAACCGCCGTGATGCGCGGGCTGAGAGAGGAGACCCCAGGACCCAGCACAGGCCACGATGTACTGTAAGGAGAGGGCGTGGGACGGGATCATTCTGCGACCGGAGCTTCAGCATGCGGCTGTTGGGATGGTGTCAACCGATGGCGCGAACTCTGGCGAGGCTAGGTTGTTCCCGCAAATCTGAGCGTTGTTCCCAGAGAGCCCCAGCTGGGATGGCATGCATATCCATGCCGACCACCCCCTGGATCGCGGTCCACGGGGGTGGTGATGATGATGCTCAACGGGCTATCATACAGTTAGGGCATTCCGGAATCCACACGAGATTGTTCCAAGAGGCTGATCTTCCTTGCTTTCGTGGCGGCGCATTTGGTCCCATCAACCTGCTCTCGCCTCCTCCATCGTCGAGAAGAAGTAAAAGGCGACGAAGAGAAAGGGGGGCGAGGGGGGGGGTTGCTGGCGCAGGTGTTTGGAGCGATGATGACCATCGTTTTTCGATTGGGCGAAGTCGCGGGAGGATCCAGTGGTCGACACCGGAGAAAATGCAGGGACAGGTTACCCCTGCAGTGTCGGCCATCCCAAGATTACGCGATTCAATGCCTCTTTGGATCCGCAGCGGGCAATTCGATCCTTCAAGGGGGAGGGGGCGCTTTCTGCTCAGGTGCCGGCCGCTGTGGGTTGCACAGGGCGAGTAGCGCTCACGTCTCTGCCTTGGTCCCCTCCTAGCAGCAGACATGTGGATGTATTTCGAGCCGTGAGACATGCCATAAGGCTTGTCGCGGACGGACGAGGAGCGTGGCGCAGGCTCTGGTCATTGCTCGATGATGCTAGCTGGCGACCTGGAGCCGCCCCGTCCGCGGGGCTGCGCATAAAATGCAAAGACGCTTTATGGGACCTGGCAATCAAAGCTCGATTATGCGACCCCCCAAAGGGGCCTAGCTGACGATGGGTCCAACCTTCTAGAAGGCGTCGAAGGAGCTTCTAGTGGCACCTCACCCGGAGCCGGCGCCAGAGCGATCAGCCAGAGTTCCTCCCCCTTCTGCAGCCCTCCAAGCCCGTACCGGCCTGCTGGGTCCATGACCATTAGCCTTCTTACACGCGTAAGCCCAGCTGAGGGCATGGGTTGTGCTGTGTGTGCCGTCCGTGTCGACAGGCGGTAGGCCCACGGATGGGCCTTGGGTCCCGCGGAGAGAGCAGGGGAACGTTTGCTGCCCCGCGTCGAGATCTTGCAGAGACGGTGGTATTGCCTGGGGATGGAGATGACATGAGTAAGGGTCTAGTCATGATGACGACGAGGGCGCAGGCCCTAGACTGGATATTCGTCTGGCTGGAGGAGTAACAGCAGCAGCAGCAGCAGCAGTGTCTCTGGCAGACCACTGCTGGCGTCAGTCTTGTCGAAATGTTCAGTCCTTGTGTGCGAGAAGTTGTGCACCGCTGCTCTCTATGTATGCCGGTTTGCTTCTTGACGCGAAAAGGGAAAATTTCGTCCTGCAAGAGGTCTCTGGGACTTCGGCCAGCTGTTCCGGGCTGCCAGCGCACAGCTGCCCAGAAAAGGCCACAGCACGGGTTCCGAGACACCCGTCACGAGGCATTCCTCCTCGTGTGGATCTACGGACGCAGCGGAACAGCTGGTCGCTCCAATCGCCACCGTGGGCTGTCTGCAGCTCGATGCGAATGTGTATCCCTCCGTCTCGAGTGGTGGTGCCTGGCGGGCCGAGAAAAGACGAGGTCTCGTCGATGATGCAATGGAGCGGCCAATGTGCTGAACTTGACGATGGCATCGTCGTATACGCGGTGCGGTCAGGGCTCTGCATGAGCGATCGTCGCCCCACCCCTCTGGAATTGGCCATGAGATCCGACGCTCTTGAACGGACCTGCATGCCGCGTCTGGAGATGTCATGTCATCCTGCTCGCGTGTCTGGATCCGCGGGCTGGATGCTTTCCCAGCAATACTCGCAATCGGCACAAAGAGCACGCAGGTACAGTAGGCGGCCCCGGACGAAGGACCCGCTGTGGGATAGCCGAGCAGGGTGGCCCGACGATCAATCTGGGCGGGCTCGCTGATAATTTTCCTGGGGTGACGTGCCTTGCTTACGAGGATGTGACCAATCTGCCGGTATGGCGGGCGTCGTATGACGGCCTGACGCCGTACATGGCTCTTCTCGATATTAAAAAACAAAATGATGGCTTGATGCCTAGCAGGAAGATGTAATATAGGCGTGTCCGTTGGTGGATTCAAAAGTCGAGAGCGTGCCTCTGTCTTGCGCGTGACGGTGGGGATTCGACCATCACGGAGGACAAGGATTGCACTTGCCCAGGTCCAGGCCCCCCCGTCGCAGCTTCTAAAATAAACTCACTCTCTCTTTCCCTTCTCTGCTGATTTTCTCCAACAAGAGAATTCCACACGTGTTGATAGGCAGGCGCACGGACTCCTCATCCGTACAGAGTACTACTAAATTCGTGAGGCACATGACAGGCCCTGAGGTACTCGCTACGTGCTGTAAGTGCATACCCTGTTGTGCCTGCCATGTTAGCGTACAGATATATCGTCATAGGGATCTACTCAGCCCCCTGCCCTCCAATTCCATCTTTGCCTATCTTTCTTTCTGTCTTTTTTTCTTCGTTTGCGTCTGTTTTTGTTCTGGGGCCTTGGTTGGTCGACCCTGACCCACAGCCACCACCTCTTCTTGGTGATAGCATCGGGATTTCAATTCTTGACCCCTGCTTAGAAATACCATGGCACAGCAAGTTTCTTTTTCCTCGTGTTCTCGCCACCAGACCTGTGGAGTCGGGCATAAAACAATTCCAGGGATAGCAAACGCAGAGAGGGAAAGCAAAAAGAGAGAGAGGCAAAGGAGAGAAAAAAAAAGACGGAAGTCCCTAGAGTTGGCCACCTAGGTCAACCTTGGTTTAGGGGGGGGGTCCTCCTTGTCACGGCGTAGATTTGTGAAGGTTGTAGGAGCCCCGTCCAGAGAGTTTAGAAGAAGAGGTCCAACGTACGCCTTGCTGCAGGATATCATTTACACAGAGAGATGCCCTGCATCCTCCCTCGTTTACCCTTTTCGTTGAATATTCAAGCGTAACAGGGCACTGCATCTCGGAATCCTTGACACGAGAGCCAGTTCGATCATATCGGAGCCCAGGTTCATAGTACGGAGTAGGAACCGGCCGGCTGGCAATCATGTGAGCCTGTATACCATAGTACTTACTTATCACCAAGGCCACAGTGACGGGTGTCAAACCAGGTCTCGGCCCCGCTCTGGGGGGGTCCCCTTCTCAACGTTCTTGTTTTGACACTGGTTTATGGACCGCACGCAACCTTGCAAACTCTAATTCTATGCGGCCTTTCCCTGCGAATGGGATTTTTTTCAATCGCCTCCTCGCATCTCGTACAAGTATTCTTCAGAGGGGTGTGTATCGAGAGCGGTAGCCGAAAGGCAGAAGGGGGACACGATTCGGACCCTTGGCATTGACATACCCTTCTCTGGCTGCCCGGTCCTACCCCTTCGAGTCTATTTTTTATTATTATTTTTTTCCACCTTGGAATCTTGACTTTACATATTTAAAGACCAAGTCTTTTGGGGAGGGGGGGGTTCGACATGGGGGTGAGACAAACTGACAAGGTCTATCAGGAGACGTGGCCGGGGCCCCCTTCCGGAACGCCTCGTCAGGAGCTTCCATGCATTCTTCCAGAAAATTCGACGAGACTTCTACCATAGCAGGATCGTCGTCGTCTTGACTCACTTTTTCTATTCCTTTTGTCTTGTATCGATACGGCGGCGGCGCCTGCATTGCCAATCATAGTAACCCTGGAGACAGCCATCTGCGGGATGGCACGGCACCAGAAGCAAGGGGTCCCCCTTTGGGACCAGGCGCCCGGATTGCGAAGCATATCTCATCTGCGGCCAGAATCAAACTTCAATGGTACCAGCTGGGCGGCTTGCCCATGCATGGCTACATGTCATTGTGGTGGTACGCAAGCCGGCGGCCTCCCACACAGGCCGGGGTCGGGACAAATTACCTATCCCACGGAATTTAATTACGTGAGGCCCATGTAATCAGCCCAGATCTATGCAAGATGTAAGCAAGATGAGGTTTCCCCGGGGCCCCCATTGGGAAGGTGATGCACTGTGTGTGCTGGGCCCCAAGGCTGAACCGTGAGCGTGGGTCCCCCACTCGCTGGTTGGCTGTCCGTCTTCTGTCTTTGTTTGATCGTTTGATTTATTTTATTTTGACCTCGGCGCGGATGGATTACCACGTTTGTCAATACCTGTGTACAGTATGTATCTATAATTGAATTATATTCCTTCATTCCCGACACTCCGGACGGACTATGGACTGCCCTTGCATTAAGTCGACTGGCACCCACCTGTCGCAGCAGGCCTCCAGCTTCTTTCTTCTGCTTGTATGCTATGTTTATTATGTATGTACTATAGTGCTGTACTATAATACCTTGTACTTGTTGGCCAGAGGTACTACTGTACTACTTCACTACTGCCACACAAAGGTTGGGCCTGCCCCCTCCCTTTCCCAGAACCCGGGTTCAGCCTCGCAGCCTCGCAGCCGTTGGGGCTAGATCAAAATACCCGCTCGTGTGTTATCGTCACTTCAAGTCGCCCTCCTATACGTGCTTTAACCTTACCTTACCCTCCATGTAAGAACCCTAGGCCTCGGCTTGATTGGGACTCGGTCGTCTAAATCGTCCCATCTGGCAACCTCCACTTGCGACTGGATAGCGATGTTCGTCCCACCTAGGATTGCCCTTGGCTCCTTCTCCGTCAATTTATGTTTCTATTTTCCTTTTTTTCCTCCTTTTCTCTTTCCTTTTTTACCCCCGCCTTCCCTCTTCCTCATTCAGCTGGCATGGGGGGTTTTTTTTTTTTTTTTTTTTTTTGTCTCCTTTATTCAATGCAGATCCCTACTGTGCCAGAAGGGTTTGTCGTCGTACTACGACATTCTTGAATCCCAGGTCAAAATCTTGGACCACGCGTCTAGCCGGATGAGGTATCATGCTACGTATTACACACACTATGAGAGAGTTCTGCAGTACAGTACTTTCCTCTCCCCCCACCCCCCACACCTATCACTGCCTGGCATCACAGCAGCAAGTGCTGCTATGTATGGTATCACGGGCAAGAAGGGGAAACAGAACCCCACAAGGCTAAACTAAACCGTAGTACGGAGTACTTTCATAGTACACGCCACAGTAGACCCTGTGGGCCCCCCACCGCGGTGAGGGGCCAAGGCCTAACCGACGTCTGTCAAAAGCTCTATTAGCGGCACCGAAGCGAGGAGCGCTAAAAAAAAAAAAAAAAAAAAAAAAAAAAAAAAAAAAAAAAAAAAAAAAATAAAAAAAAGACTACTATGTACAACCGTCTACTGTAATATAGACCCTGAAGCATTGATGCATGAATATAGGCAATCTCGCAAATGGCCCTGCCTATAGACAACAGGCCCGTAACCATTACCCGCCTGTCCCCCACCCTCTTTCGACCTCCACCAAAAGAGAGGAGAAAGAAGAAGAAAAAAAAGAAGAAGACGCGCACGCAGGAATAAAAGGTTAAAAAAAGAGAAAACGAAACGAAAACGAAACAAGATTGGCGAACCGCGCCTCAATTAGAAATCAATGAATGGGCTGATTGATTATTGACTTTGCTGCCTCTCCTCCCCCCCCCCCTTTTTTTTTTGTTTCCCTTTCCCATCTCCTTCTCCCCTTTGGCTCAACTCTGCGCCCGCCAACCTCGTCATGCCGTGTCCTTTGTACAGTACACGAACTTACTTACACACACATACTTACAAGCCGAGCACTGGGGGGCTAACACATGTTCACGGTGATCTCCACCATTCTTTTCCTACGTGATCATTCATCCTCTCGAGGATAAAGCGTCCAGGGCAGTGATGATCCCTGGAATCATGCAATCCATATACGGCAGAGGGCGCGCCGCGTGACGGACAGGAGGAATAAGAAAAGGGGGGGCTTGGGGGGGGGGGGGAGAATATGAAAAGGCAGGAGAAAAGGGGGGGAAAGGATGCCAGAGGCTAAGCCCGCACGTCAATATACTACACTGGCTGCTGCGATGTGTCCCATCACCCGCCTCGGGTAACACGACAGGAGGCCATTCGGCCCTTTGCCATTGTAAGAACATGGACGGGCGGGACAAGACGTGCCTTGCCAAGTCGTAGTGCAACTCTTACCTACGCCAATGCAGGTACCAGACATGAGCGGTCCCCCCCCCTCATGCGTAACAGTACCTAGTGCAGTGCCGCAACAGGTCCAGTCTGCGCATGACATGTCGGTAGCTGTTGTGTGCAGGATGTGGGAAGTCACGCAGCGTGTCGTGGGGGCTGGGACTATCTAGATGGACATGGCCTGAGAGTAAGTCTCGTCGTAGGCATGATGGGTATACTTTTTTCTGGAGCATAGGCGGCGACGACCTTCTCAGTTTCTGTTATACAAGAGACACGACGGGGACCGACCTCTGCAGATGACGAATGTGCCGCACAGCTTGTTTCACTTTGCTGTCTGTATGTGCAGGATTCGCATTTCTTTTTTAATTGTTGTCGTACAATCTCGCACGAATTTCGAAGAGAGCAAAATGTCGCGGTACTACAATGCCCCCGTGAACGCCATCTCACTTCACCCATCAGTGACCAGTAAACCCAAACTTGCGTGCCTCGAGCCCACGTGTGTATATTACAAACCAATCTTGTCCTGTCTTTCCCTCCAAACCATAATCATGGATGTTTGCGCAGTCGTTCCGTCCGCATGTCTAACACCACCGACCTGCCCTCATATACCCTCGCAAAACTGCAGATCCGCCTATGAGACTGATGCCCTGCCAGTATCCTTCATAACACCTGGGCGAGTCAATTATGCGAAATTGTCGCTTCTGTCGACCCAGATGTCCTCCAGCTCGGCGAAGCTCTGGAAGTGGATGGGCCGGTGTGCGTCGTTGTAGAACTGCTGAGGCGTGTCAAGCTTGACGCGGACAGGCTTCTTCTCCAGGCCAGAGAAGGCGGAGCCCATGAAGCTGTAGTTCCACTGCCCGGTCTCCGGCACCAGGAAGAACCCTCTGTACCGAGGGCTCAGTAACAGCTTGCGCTTCTCGCCCATGCTGGTCGTGAAACCTTGAGGCTGATCGCTCTGCAGGTCCCTGTTGTCCACACCCCACTTGTAACCCTGAGGTGTGAGAGCCCATGCAGACAAGGAGACACTGCCTGGCGTGAAGGACACCGCAACTGTGAGCGTCTTGTCTCTGGCCCACTCAGGGTGTGCGTCGAGGAGCTTGGCGTGCTCGGTGACGTCTGCCGCCGACATGTACGGAAGCTCGTTGCCAGACATGGTGTGTATCAGACCGAGGGGCTCCATGCCCCTCAGCATCTCGTGCTGGGGGAGCTGCTGAGGGAGCTGGACGTTGCGGAGCCCACCGATCTGAGGAACCAACACAATACACTTGATCTCCTTGACCTGATCGTTGTCGGGTGGAGATGCTCCGTAGAGGTAACCGGCTACCTGAACGCGGAGGTCCGCAATGGTGATGAACCGCTTGAGGATGTTGTTCGGCATGACATAGGTGATGTCATCCAATTCATTGTCGACAGGGGAGACGTAGATGTTGTTCGAACGGGTACGCAGGTTGGAGCTTGCGATGGCGCGTGTGCGCCATTCCGTCTTGGACGCGAACGTCTGCTGCTCGAACTGTGAGGTGGTCGTGACAATGATCTCCTCTCCGTGAACATTCTGCGTCTTGGTTGTCACGGCAGTGAGCTGCTGCTGCTCCTGCTGCTGCTTCTCAATCTCGGCCGCCTGCTGCCTCTGCAATGACGGCGCAGAGATCTCCATACCGAGGATGATATCCCGCACTTCACTGCTGGTCAAGCTGGAGACGTTGACGTTGTTCTTCTTTCCGTAGTCGTTCAAGATCAGATCGCGGAGCTGCGTCTCGATCTTGATCCAGTCCTCGTCTGAGAGCGTGGGCCAGATGTGGTGCTCTTGGGTGATGACCGTCTTATCCGGCCGCAGTATCAGCTTCGTCTTGTCCATGTTGACGTGCAAAGCACGAAGGATAAGGATCAGACGTGAGAAGGCCGTGTATGACGAGATGCTCTTCAACCATTCGTCATAAAGGTTGAACAGAACCATCTGCGGCTCCGTAGCCCTGAGGATCATGTCGCCCAGCTTCTCCACCTTCATAGCAGCCTGGAAGGGAAGCTGCAGTTCGGAAGCACGGATAGAGATGTTCGGGAAGTCCAGCAGATTGACCTCCAGGGGGTCCAGTAAGCCCTTTCGGGTAACGATCAGCTGCTTGGGCTGTTCTTCCACCGGCAGGGACCGAATAAGAGCTGCAACTTCTTCCGCAGTCTTCCATTTCGCCAGTTGTCCAAGACGTTTCTGTCCGGCCCATACGCTGGTGTGGATGATCTTCAGGAACAACTGCCCGGTCCTGGGGTTGAAGATGAAGATGGCGCCGTTGATGGGTTTGGTGGTCAAGTTGCCTTCGAACGTCTTGTGAATGGTGACACGGTAGACGTTGGTGTCGTCGATGAACAACTGCGTCTGGTTGCTGAACAGCTCCGAGTAGTTCTGAGAGTTCAAGAACTCTTGGTTGCTCTCAGAAGCGTACAGCTGAAGACCCTTCCTGATACGCTCGCGCAGGACGTACAGAGCAGGATTTGCCTTCATGATCTTGGCCATGGCCTGCTGCACGAGGATCTTCAGCCCCGGGAAGTAGTGACCATAGGCGGAATACAAGTTGTATGCCAGGTCGATGCCGATCATGAGACCAGTGGCCGAGGGGTAAAGACTCATGCTGTCCGTGGTGTAGTCGAGGTACTTGGCACGGACATATCGCTCAATGTCGTGTGAGTCGTAGTCGCCATACCGCAGCTGGACATCTACCCAGAACTTGTTCGTCGTGGTTGGCTCGATGATATCTTTGGTGTCGAATAACATCGACGGACGAGTGACATTCCACTTATGACTGGCAAACAGCTGAATATCGGCGCAGGAACTGTTCATCTTGTACGACTTTCGAGGGTGGATGGTCTCCTTCTGCACCGACTCGATGCCGAGTGACTCGAGCTCCTGATCAAACACCTGGCAAAGATCCATTCTATGATTTTGAGTTAGCAAGTGACCCTTCCTTTCAGAACCCGACCTCTTGACTTACGTAATGCTTTCATGGCACTTCTGCCACAAATGAGCCCGGAAGATCTGGATGAGTGAGATCTTCAGTGTCGGAATCTTGCCATGCAGGAAGATACCCGTCAGATCCAACTGCACTTGGAAGCCCACATAAACGTTCGCTCTGGATTGGAAGTCAGTAAAATTTGTCTGATTCAAAGATACATAAGATATACACACCTGTTGATAGTTGGTGACCACCAGAGTGTAAAGCGACGGTTGGGAATCTGGTTCAGACCAGATCGTTGGGCGTTCGTCAACTTCTTGAACTTCATGGATTCTGTGAACAGCCGTTAGAGGATATTCAATTCTTATAAATACCAAGAACCGAAGGTAATGGCGAGGCAGATGGCATGTCCCTTAGCGAGAAGCCTGGGAGACGGGATATCTAGCAGGGTGAGGTGCTAAGAGGTTTGGGGAGGGAACCTCGGACGAGGGTGGTGTAGTCCGCAATGAAAAAAACAATGGAGATTCCCCAGAGAATGGGTATAAAATCATGAATAGGACTCGACATACCTTCAAAACCTGAAGCCTTTTCGAGTTTGCATGTTAGTAAAGGTGCATTGCATTATGGCACATGTTAGGATTGGATGTATGAGTGACTTACTTTCTCCCAGAAGAGACCCTCCCATGATGGGAAGCCTGTTGCCTTGAAGAGGGTGTGCTCAAGAATTGTCTCAACTCCTCCCAAGGCCTGGATCGTATCACCTCTGTACTGGTTCAGTTGCCAGAGTTTTCCATCATGGCGCTGGCTGGTCCACCAGAAAGGATTGTTCTTCATCTGCTGGTAGATCTTGAACTCGGCGCGAGCACGGAATCCCTTGTCGAAACTCAAAGTGCTTCTGTCCTTCTGGAAAAGGGTGTTGATACGCGGCAGACCGCGGTCCCAGCTATCCTCGAGATCCTCCAGAGTCAGACGGCGGTTCTGTTGGTTGGCCTCCAGGCGCTTCTGAGAGTACTCTGTCCAGACCCGTTGGGAGTCAATGAACTCAGATTCCCATGGGATGATGTATCTGAAGATGTTAGGGATCAGAGTCTCCTCGTCGTGCGACATGCCAGCACGGTAGTGAGTGACCCCAGTATCCGTCTGCTTGGACCAACGCTTGTCGCTCGCCGGGATCAAAATGTGAGATCCCGAGATCATGCCAAGACCACCGAGCTCCTTGGGCGTATAGAACACAGCCGGGGGGAATCGTGAAGGCATCTTAGAGTTGAGCCCTATCTTCACACGGGTCTGGATCTTGGTCTCGCACTTGACGATAGTATCGAGCAGATTGACAGTCGAGACGGCTGCCTCGCGGTAGTAAGTGAAGAGAGCAATCAGGGCAGTGTTCCACTTATTGGCGATCTTGGTAAATGTTGTCGAGCCAGATGACATGAGAATCTGTCGGATGCGGTTGTTGAACTTTTGCACGTCCTCCTCTGTCACCTGCAGGAAAGCGTGTGCGGTTCTCTCCTTGGAAGTATTGTCGACCAGAGACCAGACACTGTCTTTGACTGGGAACTCCTCGTTCTGATTGCGAATCTTGGGCAAGATGCGAACCTCAAATCCACACATGGAAAATAGGAGGTTAGGGTTGTCCCGACTGTAGACACTGACAAATGTGTCGTCCCATTCGATGGTGGTGATAGAACGCGGCAAGCGGTTCTTGAGGTCCCAGAATACGGCGCGGCCGAGGTTAACATCGTGTCGCATCAACCTCATGCGAGAATCTCTAGGCCAGCACTTCTTGCTCTTGTAACCGATGACATTCTCAAAGTTGGGATCAGGTTGCTCGGTCAAGAACCTCTGGATCAGATCTCTGGACTCCTCAGCCGAGAACCGGAGGAACATCCAGATCTTGTCGATGTATCGAGTGTAGAGACGAATTGGGTGCTTGGACTCAGTCTCACGGTCTCTGAACTGGAGGAAGTCGTTGGGGCTTTGCGGCGGGCCGGCAATCTCCGTAGCACGCTGAGGACCCAGGAGCAAAAGATCGAGGACAAGACCATAATATTGAAACACGAATGCTGAAAATTGAAGGCCACGGATCATACCGTAGCTGTTGACATGGTTCATGTCCTTGTAAGTGAGCGTGACGTTGTTCTTGGCCGTGATGTAGTCCGCCAAGTTGTGATCCATGATCAACCTGAGGAGCGAGTTGAGCAGTGTCAGCTCAATTTTCTCATAGACTTTCGACAGTTCAGTCTCGATCATGACATTGCATTCGCCGTCCTCTGTGACCCAGACATTCTCCAGGTTGTTGATGCCCTGCGCCCACTTGTAGACGAGTAATGGCGGGACCTCAGAGTCTGATGGTTTGATCCAGGCTGGGAACAGATGCCTCTGGTCGGCCTGATACCACAAATACTGATCCAGATACGCATCGCTGATCTTCTCGATTGGCTCGATGTCATAGACTGGGTTGATGGTGCTATAGTTGTCGTTCATGTCGATACCGACCTCCTTGAAAGCACGTTGTGTGAGAAGGAACCGCTTGATACGTTCCAAAGTCGTGCCAGGACTGTCGTAGGCCTGCTCAATAAGGGCTAGTTCTTCTCGCTGACTCTGGTTGAGTCGGCCCTTCGTCGAGTACGCCTCCCTCAAACGCTCTAGAGCCAGGATCAAGATCTTGGTATCGTGCTTGTAGGAGACACTGGGGAAAGGGATAGGCGAGAATTTCCGGGACTCCAACCAGTGCACCATTGTGGTGTAGATAGCAACAGCCTCTTCGGATGACACGTACGGACCATCCTTCATGTGGTTGTGCTGGCGTTCTTGCTCGGCCTTCAGCCAAAGACGCGTGAGACGTCCGACGTTCTTCTTGGCAACAGTCTTGTCCACAGTGGCGCCTCTCCTGATCCTCTCACGGTTGTAGTGCGCGACGGAAATCCACCAATCGGCCTTCGCCTTGACGTATCGGAGAATAATATTCTCGATAGCTGCTGGCAGACCAGGTACCTTCCACGGGATGTTGCTCTTCCAGCATCTCCAAGCCTCCGAGAGATGTTGCAGCACAGTATTCACCTTGTTCTGCTTGATGCCTTCCGGCATCATGTCCATCAGATCCGCCATGACAGACGCACGAAGCTCCAAGTCGAAATGAGACTCAACGCGCTGCTTGGTCACCGTCTTTGCGACACCCTTGGAGTGCCGACCCTCGAACTGACGCGAAAGCAGATTGCCGAGCCACCGCTCGAGAAGAGGGATGATACCACGCATGAAGAATAACCAAACTCTCCAAGCCGGTGCCCAAAATCCACAGCCAGGTCCCTTACCCACAGGACCAGCGTTGAACCGATAGTAGATCAGGTGCTTCAAGTCTTTGCACGTGCGTATCTGATGCATCAACTTGTACTTGTATCGGTACATACCGGTCAGCTGGCCGACGTGATTGAAGGCGTAGAGGATACCATCTGCAAGCTGGAAGGCGTCAATGTTGCCCAGTCGGTATTGTACCTGGGCATCAACAATGAGCTTCGTGAGACGCAGGATCTCTCGCATGAGATGGAAGGCATTGCCAAAGCGAGACTTCTTCCGTTCCTTGGTTGTCAGGGTCTTGACGGGTTTCAAGTTGAAGTTGTAGTCAAGGTGGAGATAAGTGAGGTTCTTGCGATGTATGAGGAGGTTGAGCATGTTGAAACCCTGTCGGCAAACCTGCAGGCCTGCTTCAACCCAATCGATGGTCGTCTGCTGAAAGAACTTGGTGGCCTTCAAGGTCCGAAGCAAATTCTGCCTCTGAAGCGACTTTGGCTGTTTCTTGTGCAGCTCATTCAAGACATAAGACTTGAGCATCTTCTGGTATGAGACGCGAACCTTGACGGGTTGCTTGGGAGGGCAGTGCTCAAGATACCATTGCTTAATGAGTGGCACGTCCTGGGCTCGCACCATGCGGCCGGAACGGCGGTCGAAGGGGAAAGGGGCCCACCACAGCTCGATTGCAGAGGCAGTCTCGTCGGTGTAGAGCTCCTGATCAGCCAAGAATGGCTCGACGCCTGCTGGCAAGACAAAGGCCTCATCCTCCGGCTCCTCAATGCTGTCTGTGCCAAACAGCTCATCCTCATGGCTGATTGTGAGGTTCTTGGGGGCCACGTCTCGCAACGAGATTGGGTTCAGCCCCTTGTCAAAGTAAAAAGCAGGCAAGCTGGGGTCTTCACTCCTGTTGTAGACAACCTGAGGGTAAGAGTGCCACGAGAGATGAACACTTCGAGGCAGAGAGTTGTACAGGAAGGGGAATGCTACCCTGTATTCCGTCCTGACCGGGTTTCTGAAAATGATGCGGTCAATGGCGTTGAACTCGCCAAAGTCCTCATCATTGGGGTCGATGTCTTTGTACAACGGCTCGAAGCGAGGGCCACCTGGAAGGGCAACATTAAGCGCCTTCGCAGTCAAGAAGCCCTTCAGGTCGAACAGATAGAAGTAATTCTTGTCATAGACATCAGAGACCAATGGTCGACTGAGGCGATACAGATTGGCCATCTGCGGGAGGGTGAGGTTCCACGTCTTGTAGCTCGGCCCGTTCACGTGTGATGTGTCAAGCAGTGGTCGGTGGTCGTAGAACCATTCGTAGATGGCCTCATCGTCTTCGTCGTCGAGCTCCATCTGCACCGGCTCCAGCGGCTCCACGTCTTCCAAGTTCTCGGACCATGACAGAGGCGGCTCCTCATCGTCAAAGGGTGGAAATCGCATCCGCTTAAAGAGCCGTCGGTCGCTCTTCTCCTTTCGCATGATTGTCCACATACTGCCCCACTGCGCCTGGAAGACTGGTTCGATGACGCGAGGTATCTCGTTGACCAATGTCAGGCATCCGTTGACGTGGTACAGAACCTTGACCTCTCGAGCTGACTCCCACGGCATCGGCATATTCTCCAACAGCTTCATGACCGCATGGGGCATAAATTTCAAAGCACCTAGGTAGCTTCGCTTGTCGACTGTGTATTTCTTCTGTGACACATCGCCGATATCCTTGACAATCTTGCGTAGATGCTCGGGCGGCATGTCAGCCTTCTGAGTCTCCACGAATCCGCCCTTACGCTTCTCGCCGAAGCGCGCTCGCTGCATACGAAGCCATTCCTTCTTCTTCTGCTCGAACTTGGCAAGCTGCGGGTCTGCTGGCGGTCGGAATCCTGGGGGAGGAGGTGGAGGCGGCGCGCCAGGGGGAGGAGGTAGTTGCGAGGGAGGCGGAGGCTGCGCGGAGTCTGGGGGAGGTGGAGGCGGGCCCCAGCCCGGGGGCGGCGGTGGTGGAAGCCCAGACATCTCGACGCGGCCTTGTTATCGAGTGATTCGCTGTTGTGTTCAATTGTCCCGAGGGACCTGATCAGCTCGCAGTGCCCGCGGGTCGCGCGAACAGCGTGAGCGGGCAAGTTCACCTATGCGCTGAGTTTAGCAAGCAGTCCTCGAGGGTATGTGCTGTTCTGTGAGTTGCATACAGCTGCTTGATAGATGTCGGTGTCATCAGCAGGTTTTCAGACAAGACCTGAAAGATGTGCTGGATGAAAAAGATGGCCTCTGAACGACTTTGCCTTCACATTTGGCAGCTGAGGTTGCTTGATGATGGCGACCTCTGATTTTACGCGATGGCACTAACCTGATCTGAGCCTAGTGGTTTTGCTCTGGATTTGCCCCACACTCAAGCTACAGCCTGGCAGCCCGGGCACGCTGAGGCCTGGTCTGTACTAACTTGCATGTAAAAAGTGCAGTACACCTGTATTCAACCACAATTGATCATTTGGTGCGAGTACAAATTTATGATGTGGGATTGGCAAATAACAAGGCATCATGACAACACTGTTTTATTTCTCACAGAAAGGTGTCCCTACCCCAGAAATGATAGGTTCTCTTGCAATATGTACAGGCCCATGCTGGGGTGGCGGCCATGCCTAGTACGCCAGCTCAGCACGCCCAGGCAGGTCCCTGGTAGGCTAGTGGCTCACTCTGGGAGGCAACTCACACTTCTGCACCCATCAGATTTTGCTGCGGCGCATCTTTCACTCTCATATTTCTTTTTTACAATCAACCGTCCTGGCTCACGTTCACATTTTCGAGTTGTAAAAAAGAAGCCTAATTCTATCCGAATGAGACTTAAGTCTCTACTCGAATATTGACGCGCTGCAGGAGCTGTTCAATCGCAGATCCAGTAAGCCCAAGTTGCGCAGCTGGTGACGGGCTCTGCCAGCTGGCCGAAATTTGCTCCACAGACAGCTGACGGAAAAAGTTGACCCCTCCAAACGGTCCACTCGTTTCTTTCAACTGCAACACCACAAAAGTCGCAACAAAGCCGCCACCACTTGCGAGCATTTCGACCCAAGGGCCGACTCGCAACATCCAACGAATCGACGACTCATCTCAATAACTCGAACCCGAAGTCAACATGTCTCGATTCTTCCGCAGCGGCGACGACAGCTCCTCTGAGAGCAGCTCTGATGAGGAGGCGCTGTACTCTGGAGAGGAGGAGGAGGAAAAGGAGGAGCAGTCCGACGAGGAGTCATCTGAGGAGGAGGAGGACGAGGATGAGTCTGACTCCGACTCCAGCGACAGCGATGCAGGCAAGAAGCAGGGTGCTTCGCGTTTCTTGTACGACTGGTCTGAGAGTGAAGAGAGTGACACGGAGCAGACCACCAAGGTCAAGTCGGCCAAGGACAAGCGACATGACGAGCTTGATGCCACCATCACCCTGATCACCAACGCCGAGAAGATCAACGACTGGAACATCATCTCGAGCGGTAAGCATCACGAGCTCTTGATCTGTCGTCCCCGCGCCCGTGATGCTAATTTGCCACAGAATTCGACAAGCTGAACCGCCAGGCTGAGAAGCTGCGGGTGGCCGGCAAGGCCCCCAAGGCCTACATCAAGTGCATTGCCGACCTCGAGGACTTTATGAACGAGGCCATCGCCAAGCAGAAAGTCAGCGCCAAAAAGATGAACAAGCTGAACGCGCAGGGCCTCAACGCCGTCAAGCAAAAGATCAAGAAGACGAACAAGGAGTACCAGGCCCAGATCGAGGAGTACCGCGAGGACAAGGATGTGTACATGTTCGATTCCGAGCCGGAGGTGGAGGAGGTCAAGCCCAAGAAGGTTCGCATCAGGGACGCTTTCGACGACGGCACCGCAGATGTTGGCGGTGACGAGTTCACCGAGGTGGGGCGTGGCGGAAAGGTCCTCCAGTACACCCCCGAGAGTATCTTCAAGCACCTCCGGACAATAATGGAGTCCAGGGGTAAGAAGAACACAGACAGGCTGGAGCAGATCAGGGTCATGGAGAAGCTGAACGAGATCTCAAACACTCCCTACCAACGAATTCGCGTCCTGCTCACCCTCGTCTCTACTCGGTTCGATCTTGGCTCTGGTGCAAGCACCTCCATGCCTGTGGAGCAGTGGAAGGCGGCTGAGAAGGAGATTGGCCTTCTCCTGAGCACCTTGGACGACCACCGCGACTATATCGTCATCGAGAACGCCGAGGAGTGGGAGAACGACGACTCACCCCCGACCCTGCAGGAAGGCCAGAAGTACATCAAGGTCCCTGGAAGCGTGGTCTCCTACATCGAGCGTCTCGATGACGAGCTGACACGGTCCCTCCAAACCATCGACCCTCACACTTCAGAGTATATCGACCGCCTGACCGACGAGACTGCACTTTACAACCTCGTCTTCAAGTCACAACTGTACTACGAAATGTTGCGCAAGGACCAGACCCTAGAGATTGAGCAGGACAGCATCAACCGCATCGTCAGCCGCCGCCTCGAACACATCTATTTCAAGGCAAGTTTTCTGTACTTCCAAACTAATCAAGTCTTTCTTTCTAACCATTCGCAGCCTTCCCAAGTGGTGAAAACCCTCGAGGAGAATTCTTGGAAGGCAGTGCCCTCTGACGTGGACTCGGCAATTACACCTCGTGCTACCAGTGCCGAGACGTCCGAGCTCGTCAACATCCTTAGCAACTACCTCTTTGCCAATGGCGAGGGCTACCACCGAGCTCGCGCCATGCTGTGCCACATCTACTTCCTCGCACTTCACGACAACTACTACAAGGCTCGCGACCTGATGCTCATGTCTCACCTGCAAGAGAATATCGCCAGCTTCAACGTTGCATCACAGATATTGTACAACCGGACGCTTGTGCAAGTTGGTCTCTGCGCTTTCCGCAAGGGTCTGGTGTATGATGCCCAGAACACCCTTCAGGAGATCTGCGGTAGTGGCCGTCAGAAGGAGCTTCTCGCGCAGGGCGTAATGATCCAGCGCTACAGCCAGGTCTCGCCGGAGCAGGAGCGCCTGGAGAGGCAGCGACAGCTACCTTTCCACATGCATATCAACCTCGAGCTCCTGGAGTGCGTGTACCTGACGTGCAGCATGCTCCTGGAGATTCCCCTGCTTGCCCACATCGGCTCGTCTCCTGACATCAAGAAGCGAGTCATCAGCAAGACTTACCGCCGCATGTTGGAGTACCACGAGCGACAGATCTTTACCGGGCCTCCTGAGAACACGAGGGATCACGTCATGCAGGCGTCCAAGGCCCTGGCTGCCGGCGAGTGGAAGAAGGCTACTGACTTCATCCACGCCATCAAGATCTGGGAGCTGATGCCCAACACCGATGACATCAAGACGATGCTCGCGAAGCAGATCCAGGAGGAGGGTCTCCGGACTTACCTGTTCACGTATGCTCCTTTCTACGACACCCTGGCCATCGAGACCCTGAGCAACATGTTCGAGCTCGAGCCGAGGAAGACTTCGGCGATCGTGAGCAAGATGATCAGCCACGAGGAGCTGGCGGCAGCTCTCGACCAGGTCACCAAGACCGTCATCTTCCGCAAGGGCGTCGAGCTCAGCCGGCTGCAGAGCCTCGCCATGGCCCTGTCAGACAAGGCCAGCAACCTCATCGAGACGAACGAAAGAACCCTTGAGCAGCGGACACAAGGTTCATCGAACGCCTTCGAGCGGTCGACGAGAGGAGGCGGCCGTGGAGGTCGTGGCGGCGCGAGGGGTGGCCGGGGTGGACCAAGAACAGGTGGCACGGGGCCCAGGCAGACTGGTGGCACGCAATTCACGGGCGGTGCTCTCGGGGCCGCTGTGCGTGGCTAGATGCACTACGCTGCTCTGCTTTTGAAGTTTTGTTCTTTACTCGGCTTAACGGCATGGGACCGGTTTTCCTCGCTTTGGAGGTGAAAAAGGAATAGGCAATTCTCGTGACCAGGGGCTACGAGTATTAGATTGTTAAAATTGACGACATTATTCTAATGAAATTGCCTTTCTAAGCGAGGTTGTTGGTGATTCCAAGGCTATTGGTGACTTCGTGTGATTGAAACTGTCGTAGAAAGTAATAATTATTCCTTGACTTTGGCTCTTCTTTTTTTCGTTCTTTTCGTGCTCCCGGTAATTAAATTGGCCCGGGGGGGGGGGCCTCCGATAAGATACGTACTTAGCGGCAGGCCAATTGCGGATGTTCAAAATTCATGAGCTCCAACGCCTGGCCAAACCTCGCAATCCGACTTCCCAAAACCACCCACACCATTGACTATGCCGCCCAGGATACCAACGTCGCACATCATAAGATGCTGCAGGGCGTCAATTGAGAGAAGACCAAGGGTGACGACGGCTCCCCTTGCGTCCCTATTTGCCGCCCTGTCCATACAAAACCCTTCACCACAACAGACGCTGTCGCAAGCACGACACGCTTCGATCCTGAGCGACCTGCGCGACAACCGCGGTGCCTACAACAAGAGGATCAGAAAAGGCCGTGGTGCGTCCTCTGGATACGGAAAGACGTCTGGTCGTGGTCACAAGGGTCAGGGCCAGCACGGGAAGGTCAAACCTTGGTTCCAGGGTGGACAGACGCCGCTCATTTTCAAGCATGGACGGATGGGTTTTGTGAACCAGTAGGTATTTTTCCTATATCCTGCGTGCAAATTCATAAATTCTTGTTCGCTGGCCTAATATGTGTCTACACAGTGGCAAGGAGAATATCGCCCATGTCAACCTCACACGCCTGCAAGCGTGGATCGACGCCGGCCGCATCGACCCGACCAAGCCGATCACGCCCAAGGAGCTCATCGCGTGCAACCTGATCGGGCGTGTTCCGGACGGGATCAAATTGCTCGCGCACGGGCGTTACGACAAGCCGGCGGAGGGGAGCCCGATCATGAAGCAGCCGATCGACATCATCGTGTCGCGGGCGTCCGCCAAGGCGATCGAGGCTATCGAGTCGGCCGGCGGCAAGATCGTCACGCGGTACTACACCAAGGAGGCAATCCGAAATCTGATGCGCGGCAAGAGCGTCAACACCAGCGAGCCGCTGCCCGTGGGCAAGGACTTTGTCGAGCCGGCGCTGGAGAAGCTGAGGGGGGGGCCGTACCTATACAGGCTGCCCGATCCTGTGGGCCGTTGGCACATTGAGTATTATCGTGATCCAGCGCATAGGGGATATCTGAGCCACCAGCTGAAGCCAGGCGAGTCGCCTAGTTTGTTCTTCCGGGTTCCCAGCAAGACGATCAAGAAGAAGGCTGCCAAGGTCAAGGAGGTGGAGCAGAGCGACAAGAAGCTGTTCCAGCTTCGGTAGAGTCACTAGAGTCAAGATATATACAGAGAGATCTGTCGTAGTATATCTCCAATGACATGTCAAACGTACAAAGCTCAGTGCATTCCAACACATTGCATCAAGATAGTAAATATTCAAACTACGGCGTGAGAGGGCAGAACCACCGTTTCCAGTCGAAATCACTGTTTCTACCCCATCACTTCCCCCAGAAAGGCTATAATATATATATACGAAAGTTACGAGAACAATCACGAGAAATTATTCCGGGGCAAGTTGGCGCTGTGTTATGTCATTCGTCTCCAAGCCGAGCAAGGAGAGTACGCACTGCAGAGCGGGATGTTCAGGTTGCGAAGGCAAGGGCCAAGCGTTCCATCCTGAGCTGCCAATGTTTAGTGCGCTGGATCACCTAGGCCTAGCGCTTGGGGTGCTTCTCTCAGTGGGCACTGGATCCGCTCGCAGCGCAGAGCTTCCCCTGCATGCGCTGCAGGCCAGAGCTGAAGGAGCACGGTAACTGCCCACACGCCGTACTCAGCTTGCAAAGTACATACCTACACTTCAGCAGTACAGCCATTACTCGACACCATCTCTCGAGAGTGGCCTCTTGCGTTTGGATACCCCTTTTTGCACACACTTTTTAAGATTCTCTTGAAATTCCTGTATTGTTTTGCTTGTACGTATCATCTGCTTTTGCACCAGCATTGCTGCTGTCTTGCCTCTGCTTGTTTCGTCGCATCATCATCACAACTCCGAGCCGATTACGCTTCCCTGCTCCGCCCACCCCGAACCACAGGAGCCACCGTCCGAGGCGCCTCGAAGATAACTCCTCGACTCGCACATCGACTTGCCCTGTTCAAGAAGCGCAGGCGAATCGCTCCTCCCAACAAGAGCAAGATGTCCCTCTTCGGCACGTCGCCGCCGGACGAGTCGCCGTCGATGCACTCGTCCTTTGCCCGCTCGCGCGCCTCGCTCTTTGACGAGGATGACTCCATGACCGCCTCTCAGACCCAGTCTGCCTCCAACTCCCTCTTCCAGGACGACGCCTCGCCCTGGGACATGCCCACCCCGCGCAAGCAGAAATCGCGGGCCGACTTGCTCCGAAACCTCCTCGATGGCATAGACACCCCCGACAGCTACATTGAGACATTCGACACGGTGGTCCGGGAGGGCGGCGGCGGCGGCAAGGTCTCGTCCTCTGGCGTCTCGCGCGTGCTGGCTGCTGCGGCGCTGGACGCTGACGCGCAGGCCAAGATCATGAGCATTATCGCACCAGCCGGTGGCGAGGTTGCGCTGGGCCGAAACGAGTTCAACGTGCTGCTTGCGCTGGTTGGGCTCGCCCAGGAGGGAGAGATCATCAGCCTGGACAGCGTTGATGAGCGACGAAGAAGTGAGTCCCACACTCGGATCTTCTTTCTATAACAAACTCGTGCATACGGCCATGCCCCGTCAAATATCGTCCCCATATCCTACCTGCATGCGCAATCACTCGCGTGTTCCGCAGTCGCACTGCCCATCTAGGACAGCCATGCACGCACGCCCTTTATCTTATCTCTGGACCCCCAGCGGCAACCACCTCAGCAGTAGTGGAGGCCGGATCTGCCTCGGCGCTGTGTTGGCAGTTTGGCCTAAAGACATCATCCGCCTGTCGAGGCCCAATAGAGCTGTTGTGGGGCCGGACCCAGGCCGATTAATGTTCTTGTTTTCCTGCTCATACCCTACTATCAGCGCGCAATCCTCTATACACGACTGTTTCTTGTTTATTTGGCTCCCTTTTTTTCTCTTTTTTTACTTTTCTTCTTTTTCATTTTCTCGTCAAACAGTCGGCTGACCGTGTCCAATTTCTCCGAGACACAGATCTTCCACAGATCAGGCTTCCCAGCATTACAGACCAACCTTCTGCAGAACAAGTCTTTGCTGGAACCAGCGAACTCGGCGCGAAGCTACCGCAGCGACCCGTAACTCCACCGGCCAAGGATAGTACGTCTTCGACATCCAGGACTCCCACGACCTTCCGAAAGCCCTCGATGGATTATCAAGATGACCCCTGGAACACTCCAGACGTCCACAAAAACCACAAGCACGCCGTTGAGCCTCCCAAGCCAGTGAATGGCGATGGGTCGCCCGACGAAGCTGACGTTCCAAGCACCAATGGCAACCATAACAGTAACGGCAACGGCGATGAAGTCCGCGGTAGCCCTATCGCGCCACCCTCGCGGACAACGTCCACCTTTACCACGACTGTAATGAGCACGGCCAACGACCCAGCAGCTCCTGGTTCGATGCGGCAGAGCTCATTTGGTCCTGCCCAGTCGCCCAGCGGTGCTTGGGGAGGCGAGTTCTTCGGCGGAGCTGGAGGCAACCCTGATGAGAGCGCCAGTCCGTTCGGGCCTCCAGGAGGAAGTAACGGCGGTCGGGGTCCAGGCGAGCCACGGCCCGGCCCTACGAGTAGGACGATAGGCAGTGGCAGGACGGGCAGTGGGCTGGAGGAGAACATTGTCGTAGCGTTGATGCCCGAGAAGGAGGGCATGTTCATGTTCCAGCACCACAATTACGAGGTCGCGAGCGTCAGGCGGGGCAGCAAGGTCATCAGGAGATACAGCGACTTTGTGTGGTTGTTGGACTGCTTGCACAAGAGGTATCCTTTCAGGATGTTACCTCTTCTGCCGCCAAAACGGGTTGCCGGTATGCCTATGCTTTTCTCAATGCATCACCAGGTCTTTGTATATGCTGACTCCGTCGTCCAGTCAATGGGAATCACCTATCGAATGATGGGGCATTCATTGAGAAGCGTCGCCGCGGTCTTGCCAGGTTTCTGAACGCTCTCGTCCGCCACCCGATTCTGAGTCAGGAGCAGCTGGTCATCATGTTCCTGACAGTGCCTACCGAGCTTTCCGTCTGGCGCAAGCAGGCCAACCTCTCTGTCCAGGATGAATTCGCCGGCCGTGCCCTGCCGCCTGGGCTCGAGGACTCCCTATCGCCTCAGCTCGACGAACTGTTCTCTCAGACCCGCGCCGGCGTTCGCCGCAGTGCTGAGCTCTACATCAATGTGTGCAGCGTCATGGACCGGCTTGTCAAGCGCAATGAGGGCGTCGCCGCTGACCACGCACGGATCGCCATGAGCCTGACGTCTCTGACAGAGACCACGTCGGACACATATGCGACCGACACCAACGAGGTGCCGCTGCTCAACGATGGCCTGATCGCCATGAGCAAGCACCTGCGCACCAGCCAGACACTGATGGAGGACGAGGCGCGGGCATGGGACGAGGGCGTGCTGGAGGATCTCAAGAGGCAGCGCGACGCGCTCGTCAGTGTGCGCGACCTGTTTGACCGCCGGGAGCGGCTGGATCGGGACAACATTCCGTACCTGGAAAAGCGGATCCAGAACAACGAGACGAAACTGGCGAACCTCAGAGGCAAGCCCGATGGGATGGTCAAGCCTGGAGAGATCGAAAGGGTCGTAGAGGCCATCATCAAGGTACAGTCAAAACCTCCGTTCCCCTATACACAGGCATTTGGTCAGTACTGACTTGGGGCCGTCGCGACAGGACAAAGAGTCGATCGTCAACCAGCACAACCGCTCCGTCTTTGTCAAGGAGTGCATCCGCGACGAGCTCATCACCTTCCAGTCGACGCAGTACCACGTCTCGCACTGGAACCAGGACTGGGCGCAGGAGCGTGTCAAGTACTCGGAGATGCTGGCAGACAACTGGCGCCGCCTCCTGGACGAGCTCGAGGGCATGCCCTTGGGCGACTAAGGGCCACTCGTTGCCGTGACAGACAAGACAGACAGGCAAGAGGACGGACGGAGGGATGGACTATGAGTAAAGCGTATTGTCAAGTGTAGTGGGCTCACACATCGGGTTTCCTTTTGCCCCTGAACTCAAATGTAATCACTGGTGGGCGTATAAGGCGGGCCTGGCAGGGGTTAAAGTAAGATGAATAGACGACGGCCGCAGTTGTGTGTCAAGGTTGACCGGATCAAAGAGCCTCCCATTCGCGGTGTCCCGAGAATCCGCTTTTCGTATATATTATCCAAGATGGGTGCTTGTGCCGGCACCCAGGGACGAGGGAGGACTGGTCCGCATCATTGTGCGTCATGACGAGTGCAGACCGAGCATTGGCGGTCTTCAAGTCAATTATGCGTATATCCTCTCAACCCAAACATCACTTCTCTTTCTCCATCTCTCACATCAATTACGTTCTTGTCCCATCAAGACTTCATCACCTGCGGTATGACCAAAACAAAAGGTCAAACAAGTCCAAGTTACTGATACAAGTTGGCATGCATGATATTCATTCCTCGTTCCCCGTATACTAACTGCTCTTTCCATGGCTTGGAAGGACAAGTGGTGGGAAACAACGGCAAAAATTCCCAAATGACGGAGAAACTGATAGCCTTTCTATACAGCCGTATTGCGCCGTCGCTGAAGTACCAGTCATTGGTAAAGTATCTGGATGTCCACCTCAAAGGGGATCTGATCCATGATATCTGTCAGGGCCATCTCAAGATCCCCCATAAAAAAACCCTCGTCGCTGCTGTCCGTAGAGTCTGACCCGGTTGTCTGACGCTCAGTCGCCTCCCTCAAGCCGTGCGATTCCCCAAACCCGCGGGATGGCTAGTCCTCGTCCATCTTGTCCTCTACGGCCTCCGAAGGGTACTTCTTGCGGTACCAGGCGACAAAATCGTCAATGACACCAGGCCAAGAGTCCTCTGGGTTGTAGAATCGAAGGGCCTCGTCCTCCATGGTCTTGTTGGCGAACTCAAGGGTCATGTTCCACAGGTCCTTGCTGACTGAGTGGGTGAACTTCTCCTCAATGTAGTCAGCCCAGAGTTCAGACCAGTCGCGAGAGGCAGACTTCCAGGGGCGACCTGGTGGTGAGAACAGGATGCCCCAGTAAATCTTTGCATATTCGAGTGCTAGTGACTTCTGCGATGCCTCCTTGCCGGCGATGAAGGCATGGCGGTAGACCTTGCGGAAGTAAAGGCGGTCGGAGGATAAGCTGGCGACGAGGTCACGGACGTGCTTCTTCTGGGCGGTCTTGCTGAAGGTGGTCAGATCGGTAGCCTTCCAGCCTTCGACGAAGCCCTGGCGGGTGATCTCGCCCATGGCGGGGGCCTGGACTAGCTCCATGGCTACGAACATCTCGGCGTTCTCGACGTTGATCCCTAGGGTTTGCTGCAGGTACTCGAGTGTGGTCTCGGTGGACAGGACGTCGCGGGTATCGCCACGTGCTGGGGTGACGAGTTCATCGTAGGCCTTCTCGATGGCAGAGACCCTGGCATCCTCGACGCTGCCAGAACTCAGGTACCTATGCGCAACCAATGTCAGTAGGTGATGCTTTGAAGAAACCCTCTCGTAACGGTGTGTCTTGTTTTGGACGGAGGGTGAGGTTCATCATCTTGGACAGGAGCTTCCTGGGGGGTGGGCAGGGAAAACGGATTGTGTGGGTGATGGTGGTGCGGGCTGTGATGTTGTTGGCAATCCAGGTCTTCGCATACCGAAAGGTATCGCGGCCACCTTGGTCATCACGCTTCCTCTTCTGCCTGGCCATGGCTTGGACTGGAGAGGGAGTGTGTGGTGATGAGGAGGGCACTAGTGGTGTGTATGGCTCAGGTTGTGAAGCACTCGAGGTGGCGGGAGATTGGCCTGAGTTGGACTTGGGCCCTCTCTTCAGCTTGTGGAGCAGCTTCTTGAACATGACTGCAAAAGCACCAGTGGTGGTGGTGGTGGTGGCAGGTACGCTTTGGGAGGTGAGGTTTGGGGGGCTGTCCGCCTGGCAGGTGCAGCTTTGCCCTGGACCTTCCTCTCCCCCAGCAGCTGCTTTGCAGTCACCACACAAGTTTTGTTGAGGGTCCAACCCAGGCCCCCAGCAACACAGCACAACACGTCCTATGCCCCCGCACACAAACACCCACTTCAGCCTTATGATCCTCTATATTTAACTGTTTGTTCTTGTTGCTGCTGCTACTGCTGCTGTTGAGCCGCACCACCATAAGTTCTTTGTGAATGTCTAGACTGTCGTCTCAACTTCGTCCCGTACGATGCGATAGATGGCTATGCAGGCAGGCAGGCAGGCAGGCAGAGGGATGATCCAGGAAGCTCGAGATGCTGTCGGCTTCGGCAGGGTACGACACACGGCACGATGGGGCAGAGAGGCAGGCGAGTCTGGTGAAATTCCTGGAAGGTCGAGAGAGGATGGCCAACAAGATACACTTACGTATCTGCCGCAACGTCCAACTTGTAGTTGGCGTTCTTGAGAAACTGTTTGTGGGAGGGGGGGAAAGACGTTAGCTGGAGGGTCCGGAAGGCAGGCGCACAAGGTCTGATTGGATACTCATGCGTCGATGGGACGAAACCATGGATACGAGGATACGGTTACAGGCAAATGCAAAGAGGGGGAGAAGGGGGAGACCTTACTCTCTGGGCTGTCTTCTCATTGGTTCCAGTGGCGGCCATGAACCTCTGGACCATGGCCTTCTGGATGGTGGTGAGAGGAGGCATGTTGACTCCCAAGCCCGCAGCCGAGGGACACAGGGGAAGAGAGAGACAGAGGTTACAGTATGATTCTGCTCCTGCTCGAGGTCGGCCCGAATATCGCGGTGCACGATCCCGCGTGGAGATTACCTACAGCAAGGCGCGGGCAGGGTAGACAGATCCGGGGCTGGGTATAATTGGAACTGACCCTTATTTTATGGAGAGGAGAGATCTCGGACGGTTAAGACAGTAAGACAGTATGAACGGAAGGGTGAGGGGAGGGAGGGGGAAACGCGAGACGGAGCAGAACAATGTGACGACAGGGCTGACGCCCAAGGAAATGGAGAGGAGGGCCAAGCACAGCAACAACCATGAGTGCTCCCCTAGTGGGGTCAGGCTAACCTTTCAAAGGTGGGGTGAATTATTCAAGACCAGGGTCTCCGCTGGGCAGGGGGGCTGCTGCTACTGTACAGTACTTAGTGCTTGCACAAAACCCACAAGAATGCAGTGAAGTGTAACAACACTACACAAGCTGTCATGGCTCTGCCAGGTATACTACAGTATGTGAAATCATAGATAAGATTGGAATGCCTTGATACCTCAACAAGCTTTGGCCCAGCTTACAAGTATATGAGACATACATATACATCCTCTGCTTGCACAGCTGGGTGCCATATGGGTACGGACAGTCCTGGCTAGGTGGGAGGACCTCTTCATCAGTCCCACGAGACCTCAAAAAGGCAGGAGAGCAGCCACAGTTACTCGCATTCAGTGTCGATACCCAACCACTCCCTTCCCTTCAAAATTTAAAAAAGAGTCCAGACCAGAATATTGAGGTCAGCAGATGGGATATCCTTACCACCAATGGGAGGGTATGAAGGACAAGGATCGGTTGCGCCATCTCGCCATCAGGCCGAAAATGCACAATAAATCCGAGTGCTCCAAGACTTCAGATGGAGCTATGCACACCGATGCTACACAGAGTACCATAGCTGTGGATCCCACCGGCAATGAAGTCGGCTCTTTGAGATCATATTATGGTGGGTGTGACGGTGCACTGCGGCGACAAAGCTCATGAACAAGTGCATGTCCACCCCCAGCAGCCGTCTTTGTTGAGAACTGATCACTGCTATTCGAGAGACTTGGTGTATGCTATATTTGCCATGCAACTCACAACCGGGGTGGACACCTCAATTGAGGATTGATAGTACACACATATACACACAAACACATGTATACAGACCAACAATGTGCATTTACATGAAACAGAAGCCCAAGTTCCTGCAGAGCTTCAGCTCTATAGAGTCAAACATGTTATTTCAAGGGCAACAGGCAGCCAAGATACAATTTCTGGGCAAGAGACATCACAGAGGCTACTGCACAAATGCCAACTCAGTTATGCTCTCACGCGGCTCGCAACAGTGATCAATACAGAATGACCTGTTGCAATTTATCAGATGATCCCTATGCTACCCTTAGCAAATGCTCAGGGCATGCGACCTGCCTTTCCCCAACTCCTGGGCATGCAGACCCAATTGGCTCAGATGTGCTCCAACATGGTCCTCACCATCTGGTGTGCCTCGTAATTCTATCCCCCATTTTCGGTGCTGCCGCCACTGCCACTCTTGATGCAGTAAGGAAGCCGTATGAAGTCTCCGAGGACCGTTTCTCCTTCTCCAACTTGGCGCGCACTGTCCCTCAGTTGTGTATTCCTCCCTCTAACTTCCATTGCCAGGTTGATTGCCATATAGAATTCACTCCTGTATAATGTCTCCCCTTCTCTCTCTTGTTCCCCCTCGTCCCTGCCCCCCTCAGGAGCTAGTCAGCCAGTCGATCTGACCAAACCTCGACATCGTGTCCAGCTTCCCATCGCCCAGCTTCACGCTCGTGGAGCGGATCATGCGCGGGTCCAGCCTCAGTGCGTTGCACACTTCCTGCTGCGTCTTGGTGCTCGCGTCGTATCGCATCACAAAGTAGTGGCCGTTGTGGTGGAGCGCCTGGTTCTTGGAGATGGCGCGCGGCAGGGTGAAGACACCCCAATTGCTGATGGACCGGATCACGCCGCCCTGCTTGAGGACCTGCTGGCCGGCTGCAAGGACGATTCTGTGTAACGCAAGACAAACACACATGCTATGTCAGCGGCTTCTGTCTGCAACGTCTGGTGCAGGGTGAGAGCAGGGAGGTTTGTAGGGAGGGATGGATGCGTACTCTTTCACCTCGACAAGATTGCCGGGTCGTACCTGTCACGGCCGCGTTGTTAGCATCAGGCTCCCTTGTCTTTTCCTTTACTATATAGCGCACAGGGTTTGCTTACTATCCCAATCATCTCATACAACATCTTGGCGGTTGGCGATGCGGCGACATGGACAGAAAGTTGCGTCCAGAAAGCTCTCGCGGCAGACGGGGCAAGAACGTGTGAAGTTGGGGCGGAGTTAGCCGAATGTCAATTTTCAGGCGAGCCGGCGGCGTGGGCGGCAGGCGAGCGGCTCTGCCAAGGCGGTTTGTGCCGGGGGTCAATGCTGGGAACCCCCCTGCAAAGTGACCTGAGGAAGTTCTATGGTAATCAACCACATCGCTCAAAGGCATAATACATCTAAGAACCCAGCTTCCCTCATAAGGCATTTCCATCGTGTTTCTTTTGTATCACACAGTTTGGAAAGGGTACGCTCATGTGTTTGTCACCCTAGACATAAGTGTGGAGCCACAGGCATCTTCAGCTCAAGCCTGATCACGGCCCGATGAATAAACCTGTGCCTTTCCAACGCCATCAGAGCCAGCCTACCCAACAAATTCTACAACAGTATAGGCATTGATCAGTGATGCATGCAATCCTAGGAAATCATCGAATCATGGACCCAATCCCCATAATTCCACAGTATATCATCGTCCATGACAGCCGGTATTCCAATACTGATATCGCCCTCTCCTGGACCTGCGCCCTGGCCATCGACATAGGTTGCCTCCAAGTCCATAGCCTCCTCCTCATCTGCATCCTCACCAGAGCTCTCACATTCCTCGTCCGTAGACTTGCTGTAGTTCATGAACCCGTCCTCCCAGTCCCACCAGATATTCTCATATAATTGCTCCAAAGAATTATCATCGGTTAGCCCGTCAGAGCCCTCACCAATAAGCTTCTCAACACTTGCTTGCAAATCATCCTATTATATGTAATAAGCACTGCCGTAACCGGGGTATACAATAAGTATATAAAGGGTTTATATTAGGCAAGAACGAGATCAAAGTATAATCCAAAGAATACAGAAATAATCTTTAAAGTCTTCTGCAGTATATTACTAGCGGTAAAGCTATTACTTATATCAGAGGTAATACTTAGATTAATAACTAAAGAGCTATATACTAAATCTATCTAATAGTAGCGAATATGTCCCTTATATAACTAGTCTTCGAATATAGCTAACTTAGATAGCAATATATCCGAACTATCTAGATATCTCTAGATAGCATATATTCAAAGCTATCTATTCTAGTTAGTCCTTATTCTAACCCTAACCCTAAATTATATAATCCTAGCATAGCTCTATAGATAAATATTAAACTTTTCCTATACTAAGGGTTTTATTCTAGATAGCCCTAATATGCTATATTATAATAATTGCAAATTATAATATTATCTCTCTCTTATTAATTATTATTCTAAATAATCTTCTATAAGTTTCTTATATATTATTTTATTGCTAGATTATGCTTTCCTAATTTATTATATTAAATAGAGTTAATAAATCTTAATTTTTAAGTTCTTATATTAAGAAAATAAAATAAAAGGATTCCCTTTTTTTAATTATTCTTTAAAATGCTATTACTATACCTTTTTATTCTTTTTGCAAGAGTTATAGCATTTCGCCTTATTAAGTTTCTCCTAATAATTCTTCCTACTGCTTAAAATATATTTGCTTTAAATATTCTTAATATAATATCTAGAGCCTTAGCGCTTTAGAGATTTAATAGATTAGAGTTTAATATTAATATTTAGAGAAGCAGTTAAAGAATGCTAAGGGCTAGCTTTGCAATACTGCTGTAAAGATTAAGCATCTGCAGAAATAAAAGCATATATAGTTTAAGAAGATAATATGCGCAGTTTATTATAGCCTTAATAGCATAGAGGCATTAGAATATATAGAAGCTAAGGAGGAGCGTTATTATGCTTCTAAGATAGTCTAAAAGATAGTTTCTAAAGAATCTGCTGCTTTTGCTAAAGTTTCTAATTTTAAGGGATTTAATTAGAATTTTATAGATATAGGAAATGCTATAGTAGACTAGTTAGGTTTTCTAGCTAAAGGGTTGCCTACTGCAGCCTCTAGTTCTTATTCTGGGGTAGAGAGGTCTGCTAAAGAGGCCCCCTAAATCTTAGCCCTATTAGTTACTATTCTAGGCTTCGAATTAACTAGTATATCCCTAACTATTTATATCCTTTAACTAGTATAATATCCTATCTAGTATTTTCCTTTAGCTAGTAGTATATTTTGCTAACTAGTAGGATATTAATTAATAAATTATATTCCTAATTATATTTCTGCCTAACTAGTCTAATTTCTAGCATACTAGTAGTTTATTTATCTAGTTTAGATCCTAATTGCTTATCTTTGTAACTAGTTTATCTAGTAGTCTTAAAGTGCTTATTATGCATAGGCTAAGTTTTCTTTGGGTTCCTATATATTTTTGCTTGCTAGATAGCCTTTCTATTTAATATAGTATTCTAAATTATGCTAAGAACCTCTATATCTTAGAATTCTTTCTACTTTATATTCTAGCTTATTATCTTTAGCTTTAATATTATTATTTATAAATATTTCTTATATTGCTAGTTCTAGGAGTAAAATATAGAATACTGGGTATATTCTTATTCCTGCTAGCAATGCAAGCTTATAGTTAACTAGAAAGATTTTTCTTAAGATTTTAAAGAGTTTGATTTTTTTATAATTAAGTTTATTATTTAATTAGATAGTTTTTATATTTTTTTGTTTTAAATAGACTTTATCTCCCTTCTATAGAATTAGTCTCTTAATCCTCTTAAAGTTAGCATATTTAGTTATTTATTCTTATATAAACTGAAGTTCTTATTAAATATCTTCCTAAATCTTCTTAATGCACTATATTTATTTTTCTGCTGCTTTTGCATTTGCCCTTAGCAATGCTTTATAGTACGCTATTAGGTTATATCTATAGAATGCATAGAATAGTAAGGTCTTTATTATACTTATATTTGCGCTATTATATGCAAATTGCGCTAATAATAATAGTTTAACCTAGTTATTCTATTCCTAATTAATATAGTGCCTAAAGTATTATTTAATAATTTAGTTTATTTATTCTATTTGCCTATCTATTTATAAATAATAGGCTATTAATATTTTATAATATACTCTAAATTGCTTTATAAATAATATCTAAAAGTATAATACAAATTTTCTATTTCTATCTAAGATAATCTTTTCTAGTATGCTATAATTAGCAATAATTATTCTGAGGAATATATATGCAAATTCTTCTGCTATACTGCTTTCTTTATAAAGAAGAAAGTAAGCATACTTGCTTAGTCTATAAATTACTATTAGGATGCTATTATATTGCATCTTAGTTAAGAGTTCTTATAAGATAGATAGCTTAGTAATAAAGTCTAGGCTAATTAATTGCTAAATAGTTATAAGTACTAGTAAGGATTATAGCAGTCTATAAGGCTTATATCTTTCTGCCTTATTTTTCTTATAACTATTGCATTTCTAAATAATTTTCTTAATTTATATTCTAAGGCTTAATAGATTCTAATATTGCTTAATTTATTTATAAATAGCCCTAACTCCTTAGTGCCTATATGCTAGTGCGCTATATATATCCCTAATATATTCTTCTTATTCCTATAAAATTATTTCTTTTAGTTTCTTGCCCTAGTATGCAATCTTAAGTATTAAATTAATTTCTTATTTCTATATAAGATTCCCTTTCTTATCCTAATTGAAGAGTATTTATTCCTTAATTCCTAATGCTAGTATATAATCTAATTATTGACTAAGAGCGTTTGCTTTAGTATTTTCTTTTTCTTAAATATAGCTAATTTTAATATTAAATTATAAAAAGAATTCTGCTTATTATACTTATTATTTATTCAAAACTTTGATTATTATAAACAATATAAGGTTCTTATAATTAGTAAGTACTTTAATCGGGTATTTTGCTCTAATAAGGTAGTATTGCTATTCCTAGAATGCATATACTATAGCTATAAGTTCCTTATTTAGGATTCTATATTATAATTCTAGACTATTTAGCTTCTTTAAGAAGTTAGCAATAAAGTATAGTTTATTCTAATTATCTTATTAGATAAGTTCTCTGCTAAGTATATAGTCTAATGCATTAGTTGCTATTTCAAATTCTTAGCTAAGATTAGCTTCTCTTAAAATAGGTTCTTATATAACTTATTCCTTAATAGCATTAAAGGCTTGCTGCTCTTTTCCTATCTAATAGAAAGATTTATCTTTTTTTATAAGCTTTATTATAAATTATATAATCTTTAAGTATTATTAGATAAATTATTAGTAAAAGTTAGCATATTTAAGGAATGCTTTAATGTTTATAATGCTTTTAAGTATTAGCTAATTCTTAATTACTTTTATCTTATCCTTTTGCATATATATATATTTAGGTTTAATTATATATTTAAGATAATTAACTTTCTAAATATAGAAGTAGCTCTTTTTTAGTTTAATAAAGAGTTTAATATCTTAAAGAGTCTATAGCACTTTTTATATATGCTATCTATAAGTTGCTAAGTCTAAAGAGTAAATAAGGATATTATTAAAGTAGGCAATAATATAAATATCTAAATACTCTCTAAGTATCTAATTAATTATTTCTTAGAAAGATGCAAGTGCATTAGTTAATCTAAATAGTATAACTAAATATTTATAGTGCTTATATCTTATGCAAAATACTATTTTCTATTCTTCGCCTGCCTTTATCCTAATAAGGTTATATGCTCCTTTAAGATCTAGCGCTATAAACTATTATGCGCCTTATAGTTAATCTTATAGTTCTTTAATAAATAGTAATAAGTACTGATTTTTAATTATAATATTATTAAGCTATTTATAATTTATATAGAGTTATAGTTTGCTATTTTTCTTTAGTATAAATAGGATTAGGTATTTTGCTAGTAATTGTAATAGTTGTATATAGCCTTTCTTTAGGTTTTTATTAAGGTACTCCCTAAGTGCTTTAAGTTATGCTTTATCTAGTCTATAGATAGAGAAGAATTTAGGCTAAGTTTCTTCCTTAAGTAGGATTTTATAGTTATATAAACTATATTCTAGTAGTCCTATAATTAATTCTCTTTAGAATAGTTTTGTAAACTTATAATACTCTTCTAGTATGCTAGCAAGTATTAAGATTAATTCTTCTTCTATTTTTGCTTCTTAGAGAAATAGTAGATACTATTAAGCATTTTATTGCAATTATTTATTATTTTTGCTTTATATTAGACTAAATCTTCCTAACTAGTCTTTATTTACTTATATTCTCAATCTATGCCTAACCTATATTTATAAGTTCGAGGCATTTATAGTTCTTCTTTATAAGCTATTAGTTCCTGCTAATTTGAAGGTATATAGTAAATGCTTATTTAAGCGCCTATCTTAGCTGTCCTTAGTAACTAAGTCTCATCCTGCGCCTTTGATTGCAATTATCCTATTAGATATAGCTTATTTCCAAAAGATTTAGCTAATAGTTTAATTAATTTAAGGATTATGCTCTTTAAGCTATAGAAGTTCTAATATTATATTATAGTATGCTATATCTATAATATCAAAAGAAATAAATATTATATATTCTTAGTTTAAGATAGATAGATAATTAGTCTCTTTATTAATTATTCCTTAGTTATATGCAATAGATTATCCTTCTATAGTATTAAGTATATAGGGCTTCTCTTTCTATTGCTATAATATCTTTGCTATATTAATAATGCAGGGGGATATATAATTCCTTTATGCGCTGCTATCTAATAGCATACTATAATATCAATTATTAATATTTATATTAAGCTATATATATATATAGCTTCCTTTTGCTATTATGCATAGGGACCTTATAGTCCTAATTAACTATTATCCCTTTATAGGCAATCTTTTCCTTTTAGAGCCTTTTTAGCTGCTTGCTAAGCTAGTATCTTAGCTTATTATTATGCATACTTATAGCGCTTTTTATTATATTACTATATATGCTAAGCATATGCCTTATTCTGCATATGGATAGTGCATTATTCTACTAAATATTGCTACTATTTGCGTTTTTTGTTTATATAAGGCTTAGGGCAATCCTTTAGTAGTTTAATAAGTGCATTATAGTATTTCTTCTCTAGTACTTCTCTAAACTATAGTTTGGATTCTTTATATGCCTAAATAAGTTATTCTTTTTCCCTAGTTAGGAACTATCTATATTTAACTTTTTCCTTAAAATAGGTTTAATAGCTATAATAAATATATAAGATCTATGCTAATTAGTAGTATCCGAGATAGAATGCATTAATCCTAGGATCCTTTAATTTATTTGCTTTATAATTCTAAAGTAGGATGCTCCTAAAGAGGGTTTTTAGAGATATTCTGTATATAAGGTATTCTATTTAAATATTAATATCTGAATTGCTAGAACTAAGACTGCTGTATTAGGTAGTTAGTATTAATTCTTCTAAGTTATCTATATATTATTGCGTAATAGGCTTAAGTAGGATATTAGGTTATCTATCTTAGAGAGTTTCTTCTTTAAAAATAAGTATCTCTATAGTATATTCTTTTATAGAGGCTAGAGTAAAGTCTGCATTTTCTAAGTTATTATTGCGCCTATTATAGGCTAGAGATATTATAGTATTTAATATATGCTTATTATTATCTATAAGCTATATAAGATAGTGCTATAAGAGAAATTTTCCTAAATTCTATTCTTCCTTAGATCTCTGATTTATAGGGTTAGTGGAATAATCTGATTATTTATCCTTAATAGAAGCCCTGCTTCTGATAGCAAGTTGTCGTTGTTTCTTAGGTTTCCAGAAGAACTATCCTAAACCTTCTTTCTTTAAGAGATATAATATGCAATTATTATTATAATATACAGTCTAATTAAGGGATTTATAATTAATAGGGTTTATTACTTGCTCTATTAGAATATTTTTATTTAGATAATTAGATTTCTATTGCATAATAATGCTAAGCTATTATTCTTTCTAGATAAATTGCTATTATTTTCTTTATAGTTATTAATATTCCTATGCAAAGTATCTAGTCTTTCTATAATTAAAGCATGCCCTATTGCCTTTGCCTTAAGTTTAAAAGTTATTGCGTCGATGCATAGCATCTAATTCTATTAAACCAGCATATATACTGCTGCTTTATGCTATATTTATATAATTCTATTATTTTCCTTAGTAGTTTTGCTAAGGCTAGTAGCATTTTCTACTATTAGCTAGAGCCCTAAACTTCTATAGTTATTTATTACTTTTGCAGTTTTTCTCCTATTATTATTTAAAGATGCAGTTATTAATCTATACTGCTATTATAATATATTCTGCTAAGTTATTAAGTTGATCTATCTTATAAAGTTCATTTTTAACCCTATTCTTTAGTCCTTTATAGAACTAAAATATTAATACTTTATTTTCCTAGCTAACTTATTCTATATATTGCCTAAATTTAGCTATATAATCTAAAGCAGCTTTAGTCTGCTTAAGGTTTATAAGACTGCATTCTGCTATGCGCTTCTTATCTAGATTGCTAAATGCATCCTTAAGTGCTTTCTTAAAATCTTTAAATAAGTTAAAGATAGCTTTAGTTTCCTTATTATAATTATTAGGCATAGTTAGATTATTAAAGTAGTTTTAAAGTAAAAATTCGAACTAGGCAAGAGTATTGCCTTCTAACTAAGTTCCTGCAAAAACTGCTTTCTCTCCCTTATTTATAAACTAGGCTAGATAGTAGAGGAAATAGGCCTTATACTAAGTAATAAAAGCCTAAAGAGTGCCCTTTAATTCTTTATAAGGGATAGGCTTATCTATCTTATAAATCTTAACCTAAGTATTACTAGACTTCTTAAATTCCTAAATGCAAGCTTATAAGGCTATAATAGTTTGCTGCAGCTTAGCGCTAATTAGGGCCCTGCCTATAGTAAAGGAGATTAGAGTCTAGGGAGATATTATATTTCTATATTGCTTAAAAAGAAGTATACTAAACTATACTTAAATAAGAGTTATTAAAATATAATAAGCATTGCTATAACTAAGGTATACAATAAGTATACAAAGGGTTTATATTAGGCAAGAATAAGATTAAAGTATAATTTAAAGAATATAGAAATAATCTTTAAAGTCTTCTGCAGTATATTACTAGCAGTAAAGCTATTACTTATATTAGAGGTAATACTTAGATTAATAATTAAAGAGCTATATACTAAATCTATCTAATAATAGCGAATATATCCCTTATATAACTAGTTTTCGAATATAGCTAATTTAGATAGCAATATATCCAAACTATCTAGATATCTCCGGATAGCATATATTCAAAGCTATCTATCCTAGTTAGTTCTTATCCTAACCCTAACCCTGGATTATATAATCCTAGCGTAGCTCCATAGGTGAGTATTGAACTTTTCCCATACTAAGGGTTCCGTTCTGGATGGCCCTAGTGTGCCATATCATGACGGTTGCGGGTCATAACATCATAAAAGAGTGACTATAAAGCTTAATTCCATCTATTTAGGCTATCTAGAGGTTGAAGAGGAGGTTTATTTATCTTTAAACAATTGTAAAAAGGCCTTAATTAGTTAAGGAATAAATCCCTTAGTCTATATGCATTAAACGCCTTCTAATGCCCTTATTGTTTAGAGAGAGCAACGATTATAATAATTATAAAGATTATGCCTTATTTATTAATATACTCCTATAAGGTGCTATTTCTTTATATTATTTAGCTAGATAGTTTAGTATTATTACTTTTCTATTAGTATTTTATACTAGCCTTATCCTTTTTAGCATTACTGCCTAGCAATAGCTATTTAAAGGCTTTATTAGGCTATTAGCTAATTAATCTTTAATAAGCACTTATTTAATAAGAATTTGCCCTGCTAATATCTTATTATATATAAAGTATTCTTCTAAGAGAATATGCTCTATTTGCTAATAGAATTTAGGATTTTTTATTAGCTTAATAGCGCTTTAATTATTGCATTTAATTATAAGAACTAATAGAATCTTTAGTTTAATAAAAAGATTTCTAATCTAAAGCCCTATCTGCATTTCCTTATAAATAGTATAATATTTGGCCTCTATTATTAAAGTTATTATATAATCTATTTATTTAAAATGCTATACTACTATGCTATTTTCTATTTATATAATTATATTATATATTAAATAGCCTATAAATTTATCTCTTTTCTAGTCTAAATCTATTTAAATAGATATAGAAAGCCTTTCCTCTAAGCTAACTAATTTATAGCTAAAATATTTATTATTCTAATATATTTATAGCATTTATTATTGCTTATTGCTAATTTTAAGGCTAAAGCTTTTAGTGCCTTAATAATAGCAAAATTTGTATTTAAGAAGAGCCTAATTCTCTATTAAGAGATTATAACTATATCTTAAGATTATAGATAGTAGAAAGGCAAAATTAGGCCTTATTTAGATTATTAAATATATTAATTAGCTATTGCTTAATTAATATATTATAATATCTCTATTTAAAGCCTAGCATTTATTTAATTTAGCTAGAGCTAGAAATTCTAATGCGAAAGGAATAGATAAGGATTTTATATCTTTATAGCTGCTTTCTAGAAGCAATTATTTAGCATATGCCTCTTAAGCAAGCCTAAGAGAGTATTAATTGCGATTTCTAGTAATAGATATCTCTAGGAAATAGGCTGCTTAGCTTAGATTCTTAATATTAAATCTTTCTAAAAGGCCTTATTTAATAAGATTAATGCTTATTTATTTAAAGCCTATTAGAAGGAGATTATTAATATAGCTATAGATAATAATCTTTAGTTAATAGTTAATAAAGATTGCTATATTGCTATAAAGCTAAATAAAGCCTATCTTAAGGAATTTACTAATTAACTTCTTCTGCTATTGCTATAGCAATTGCTTAAGGCTATAAAGCGATTTTATTACTTAAAAAATCTATAGCTTTAAAGGGTTAAATCTAATAGTATTTTTTTAGAATATTTGGCTAGAAAGTCTGCTAAGCTGTGAAAGGCCTGGCTAAGGGGTGTGCACCTAATTGGGGGTCTATTACTGTGAATATTCTAGCTTAGGGAGTAATAGAAGAAAGATAAGGAATTTTCTACCTGCGAGCAGCTAAAGAGCTACTCTGTGGGTGTGGCGTAGCGTGCGTGTTGTGTGGCGCGTCGTGTGGCGTTCCTGGCTTCGGTGGCTGCCGAAGCCCTATACACGGCCTCAGCCTGTGACATAAGCTATCTAATATCTTAATAAAGACTTCTTTCTTAAGATTGCTATTTAGAAAGGCTGCTATTATATTAATTTAATCGATTTCCTAGTTAAGTATTACTGCTAGATAGAGAAGGATCTTCTAGATTAGTACCTTACTAACTAATGCAAATATTTTATTAAAATTAATACTCTCTTATTAAGTAAATCCTTATACTACTGCTTAAACCTTATATTCTAAAATCTTTCTATTCCTATTAAGCTTTCTCTTAAAAATATATTGCATTTCTAGAGTATAGCATCTAAAGTGCTATTCTTAAGCTTAAAATACTTCTAATTAAATAAGATTTCTAAGCTCTTTATATAAGCTAGTATGCTATTTAGCCTAATTATAATTGCAAAAGGCTTTATAGAGTATACTTAATTTATTTAGAAATAAGAGTATTATATTAGCTAGAAAATATAAGATCCTAGCTCTAATAAGCTTTTAGCTTAATATAGATACTAATATTTATTTAATAACTAGCTAGCTAATAATAATTATATTAGTAGTAGTGTGTAATGAGCACTGCTGTAACCGGGGTATACAATAAGTATATAAAGGGTTTATATTAGGCAAGAATAATATTAAAGTATAATTTAAAGAATATAGAAATAATCTCTAAAGTCTTCTGCAGTATATTACTAGCAGTAAAGCTATTACTTGTATTAGAGGTAATACTTAGATTGACGACTAAAGAGCTATATACTAAATCTATCTAATAGTAATGAATATATTCTTATATATCTAGTCTTCGAATGTAGCTAACTTAGATAGCAATATATCCGAACTACCTGGATATCTCTGAATAGTATATATCTAAAGCTATTTATTTTAGTTAGTCCTTATTCTAATCCTAACCCTGGGTTATATAATCCTAGCGTAGCTTTATAGGTAAGTATTAAACTTTTCTTATACTAAGAGTTCTATTCTAGATAGCCCTAGTATGCTATATTATAATAGTTGCAGGTTATAATATTATCTTCCTTTTATTAATTATTATCCCGAATAATCTTTTATAAGTTTCTTGCATATTATTCTATTGCTAGATTATGCCTTTCTAATTTATTATATCGAATAGAGTTAATAAATCTCGATTTTCAAATTTTTATATTAAGAAAATAAAATAGAAGAATTCCCTTCTTTTAATTATTCTTTAAAATGCTATTACTATGCCTTCTTATTCTTTTTACAAGAGTTATAGCATTTTATCTTATTAAGTTTCTCCTAATAATTCTTTCTACTGCTTAGAATATATTTGCTTTAAATATTCTTAATATAATATTTAGGGCCTTAGCGCCTTAGAGATTTGATAGATTAGAGCCTAATATTAATATCTGGAGGAGTAGTTAGAGGGCGCTAAGGGCTAGCTTTGCAATGCTGCTATAGAGGTTGAGCATCTGCAGAAATAAAAGTATATATAGTTTGAGAAGATAATGCGCGCAGTTTATTATAGCCTTAATAGCATAGAGGCATTAGAATGTATAGAAGCTGAGGAGGAGTATTGCTGCGCCTTTAAGATAGTCTAAGAGATAGTTCCTAAAGAATCTGCTGCTTCTACTAAGGTTTCTAATTTTAAGGGATTTAATTAGAATTCTGTAGATATAGGAAATGCTATAGTGGACTAGTTAGGTTTCCTAGCTAAGGGATTGCTTGCTATAGCCTCTGGTTCTTATTCTGGGGTAGAGAGGTTTGCTAAAGAGGCCCTCTAAATCTTGGCCCTATTAGTTATTATCCTAGGCTTCGAATTAATTAGTATATCTCTAACTGTTTATATCCCTTAACTAGTCTGGTTTCTAGCATACTAGTAGTTTATTTATCTGGTCTGGATTCTAATTGCTTATCTTTATAACTAGTTTATCTAGTAGTCTTAAAGTGCTTATTATGCGTAAGCTAAGTTTCCTTTAGGTTTTTATATATTTTTGCTTGCTAGATAGCCTTTCTATTTGATATAGTATTCTAGATTATGCTAAGGACCTTTATATCTTAGAATCTTTTTTACTTTATATTCCAGCTTATTATCTTTGGCTTTAATATTGTTATTTATAGATATTTCTTATATTGCTAGTTCTAGGAGTAAAATGTAGAATACTGGGTATATTCTTATTCCTGCTAGCAATACGAGCTTATAGTTAATTAAGGAGATTTTTTTTAAGATTTTAAAGGGTCTGATTTTTTTATAATTAAGTTTATTATTTAGTTAGGTAGTCCTTATATTTTTTTTATTTTAAGTAGACTTTATCTCCCTCTTATAGGATTAATCCCTTAATCCTCTTAGAGTTAGCGTATTTAGTTATTTATTTTTGCATAAACTAAAGTTCTTATTAAATATCTTTCTAAACCTTTTTAATGCGCTATACTTATTTTTCTGCTGCTTCTGCATTTGCCCCTAGCAATGCTTTATAGTATGCTATCGGGTTATATCTATAGAGTGCATAGAATAATAAGGTCTTTATTATGCTTATATCTGCGCTATTATATGCAAATTGCGCTAATAGTAATAGTTTAACCTAATTATTCTATTCCTAATTAATATAGTGCCTAAGATATTATTTAATAATTTAGTTTATTTATTTTATTTGCTTATCTATTTATAAATAATAGGCTATTAATATTTTATAGTATGCTCTAAGTTGCTTTATAAGTAATATTTAGAAGTATAATACGAATTTTCTATCTCTATCTAAGATAATCTCTTCTAGTATGCTATAGTTAGCAATAATTGTTTTAAGAAATATATATGCAAGTTCTTCTACTATATTGCTTTCCTTATAAAGGAGAAAGTAAGCATACTTGCTTAGTCTATAAACTACTATTAGGATGCTATTATATTGCATCTTAGTTAAGGGTTCTTATAAGATAGATAGCTTAGTAATAAAGTTTAGATTGATTAATTGCTAAATAGTTATAGGTACTAATAAGGATTATAGCAGTCTATAAAGCTTATATCTTTCTGCCTTATTTTTCTTGCAATTATTGCATTTTTGAATAATTTCCTTAATTTGTATCCTAAAGCCTAGTGGATTTTAATATTGCTTGATTTATTTATAGATAGCCCTAACTTCTTAGTGCCTATATGCTGGTGCGCTATATATATCCCTAATATATTCTTCTTATTCTTATAGAGTTATTTCTTCTAGTTTCTTGCCCTAGTATGCGATTCTAAGTATTAAGTTAATTTCTTATTTTTATATAAGGTTCCCTTTCTTATTCTAATTAAAGAGTATCTATTCTTTAATTCCTAATGCTAATATATAATTTAATTATTAATTAAGGGCATCTACTTTAGTATTTTCTTTTCTTTAAATATAGCTGATTTTAATATTAAATTGTAAGAGGAATTCTGCCTATTATACTTATTATTTGTTTAAAATCTTAATTATTATGAATAATATAAGATTCTTATAATTAGTAAGTACTTTGATTGGGTATTTTGCTTTAATAAGGTAGTATTGCTATTTCTAGAAGATATATACTATAGCTATAAGTTCTTTATCTAGGGTTCTATATTATAGCTCTAGACTATTTAGCTTTTTTGAGAAGTTAGCAATAAGGTAGGGTTTATTTTGATTATCTTATTAGATAAGTTCTTTGCTGAGTATATAGTCTAATATATTAGTTGCTACTTCGAATTCTTAGCTAGGGTTAGCTTCTCTTAAAATAGGTTCTTATATAACTTATTCCTTGATAGCGTTAAAGGCTTGCTGCTCTTTTCCTATCTAATAGAAAGGTTTGTCTTTTTTTATAAGCTCTATTATAAGTTATATAATCTTTAAGTATTATTAGATGAATTATTAGTAGAAGTTAGCGTATTTAAGGAATGCTTTAATATTTATAATGCCCTTAGGTATTAGCTAATTTCTAATTGCTTTTATCTTATCTTTTTGCATATATATATATCTAGATTTAATTGTATATTTAAGGTAGTTAACTTTCTAAATGTAGAAGTAGCTCTTTTTTAGTTTAATAAGGAGTTTAGCATCTTAGAGAGTCTATAGCACTTTTTGTATATGCTATTTGTAAGTTGCTAAGTCTAAGGAGTAGATAAGGATATTATCAAGGTAGGCGATGATATAAATATCTAAGTGCTTTCTAAGTACTTAATTAATTATTTTCTAGAAAGATGCAGGTGCATTAGTTAATTTGAATAGTATAATTAAGTATTTATAGTGCTTATATCTTATGCGAAATGCTATTTTCTACTCTTTGCTTGCCTTTATCCTAATAAGATTATATGCTCTTTTAAGGTCTAGTGCTATGAACTATTATGCGCTTTATAGTCAATCTTATAGTTCCTTAATAAATAGTAATAGGTACTAATTCTTAATTATAATGTTATTAAGCTATCTATAGTTTATATAGAGTTGTAGTTTGCTATTTTTCTTTAGTATAAATAGGATTGGTATAATGAGCACTGCTGTAACTAGGGTATACAACAAGTATATAAAGGGTTTATATTAGGCAAGAACAATATCTAAGTATAATCCAAAGAATATAGAAACAACTTTCAAAGTCTTCTGCAGTATATTACTAGCAGTAAAGCTATTACTTATATTAGAGGTAATACTTAGATTAATAACTAAAGAGCTATATACTGAATCTATCTAATAGTAATGAATGTATTCTTATATATCTAGTCTTCAAACGTAGCTAACTTAGATAGCAATATATCTAAACTATCTGGATATCTCTGGATAGCATATATCCAAAGCTATCCATCCTAGTTAGTCCTTATTCTAACCCTAACTCTGGATTACGTAATCCTAGTATAGCTCTGTAAGTAAGTATTGCATTTCTTCGTACTAAGGGTTCTATTCCGGATAGCCCTAGTATCCTATATTATAATAGTTGCAGGTTATAATATTATCTTCCTTCTATTGATTATTATTTCGAACGATCTTCTATAAGTTTCTTATATATTATCCTATTGCTAAATTATGCTTTTCTAATTTATTATATCAAATAGAGTTAATAAATCTTAATTTTCAAGTTCTTATGCTAAGAAAATAAAATAGAAGGATTCCCTTCTTTCGATTATTCTTCAAAATGCTATTACTATGCCTTCTTATTCTTTTTGCAAGAATTATAGCATTTCGTCTTATTAAGTTTCTCCTAACGATTCTTCCTGCTGCTTAGAATATATTCGCCTTAAACATTCTTAATATAATATCTAGGGTCTTAGCGCCTTAGAGATTTAATAGATTAGAGCTTAATACTAATATCTAGAGAAGCAGTTAGAGGATGCTAAGGGCCGGCTTCGCAATACTGCTGTAGAGGTCAAGCATCTGCAAAAACAAAAGCATATATAATTTGAAAAAATAATGCGCGCAGTTCATTATAGTCTTAATAGCATAGAGGCATTAGAATGTATAGAAGCTAAGGAGAAGCGTTGTTGCGCTTCCAAGATGGTCTAAGAGGTGGTTTCCGAAGAATCTGCTGCTTCTGCCGAGGTTCCTAATTTTAAGGGATTTAATTAGAATTCTATAAATATAGGGAATGCTATAGTAGACTAGTTAGGTTTCCTAGCTAAGAGGTCGCCTGCTGCAGCCTCTAGTTCTCATTCCGGGATAGAAAGGTCTGCTAAAGAGGCCCCCTAAATCTTAGCCCTATTAGTTACTATCCTAGGCTTCGAATTAACTAGTATATCCCTAACTATTCATATCCCTTAACTAGTATAATATTCTATCTAGTATTTTCCTTTAGCTAGTAGCATTTTCCTATTAACTAGTAGGGTATAAATTAGTAGATTATATTCCTAATCGTATTTCTGCCTAACTAATCTAGTTTCTAATATACTAATAATTTATTTACCTAGTCTAGATCCTAACCGCTTATCTTTATAACTAGTTTATCTAATAGTCTTAAAATGCTTATTATGTATAAGCTAAGTTTCCTTCGAGTTCCTATATATTTTCGCTTGCTAAGTAGCCTTTCCACTTAATATAGTATTCTAGATTATGCTAAGGACCTCTATATCTTAGAATCCTTCCTACTTTATATTCTAGCTTATTATCTTTAGCTTTAATATTATTATCTATAGGTATTTCTTATATTGCTAATTCCAGGAGTAAAATGTAGAATACTAGGTATATTCTTATTTCTGCTAGCAATACGAGCTTATAGTTGACTAGGGAGATTTTTCTTAAGATTTTAAAGGGTCCGATTTTTTTATAATTAAGTTTATTATTTAGTTAGATAGTCCTTATATTTTTTCGTTTCAAGTAAACTTTATCTCCCTCCTATAGGATTAGTCCCTCAATCCTCTTAAAGTTAGCGTATTTGGTCATTTATTCTTATATAAACTAGAATTCTTATTAAATATCTTCCTAAACCTTCTTAATGTGCTATATTCATTTTTCCGCTGCTTCTGCATTTGCCCCTAGCAATGCTTTATAATACGCTATCGGGTTATATCTATAGAGTGTATAAAATAGTAAGGTCTTTATTATGCTTATATTTGCGCTATTATATGCGAATTGCGCTAATAATAATAGTTTAACCCAGTTATTCTATTCCTAATTAATATAGTGCCTAAGGTATTATTCAACAATTTAGTTTATTCATTCTATTTGCCTATCTATTTATAGATAATAGGCTATTAATATTTTATAATATGCTCTAAGTTGCTTTATAAGTAATATCCAGAAGTATAATACAAATTTTCTATCTCTATCTAAAATAATCTCTTCTAGCATGCTATAGTTAGCAATAATTATCCTAAGGAATATATATGCAAGTTCTTCTGCTATACTGCTTTCCTTATAAAGGAGAAAGTAAGCATACTTGCTCAGTCTGCAAACTACTATTAGAATACTATTGTATTGCATCTTAGTTAAGGGTTTTTATAAGATAAGTAGCTTAGTAATAAAGTCTAAATTAATTAATTGCTAAATAATGATAGGTACTAGTAAGGATTATAGCAGTTTATAAGGCTTATATCTTTCTGCCTTATTTTTCTTGCAACTATTATATTTCTAAATAATTTCCTCAATTTATATTCTAAGGCCTAGTAAATTCTAATATCGCTTAATTCATTCGTAGATAGCCCTAACTCCTTAGTGCCCATATACTAGTGCGCCATATACATCTTTAATATATTCTTCTTATTCCTATAGAGTCATTTCTTCTAGTTTCTTGCCTTAGTATATAATCCTAAGTATCGAGTTAATTTCTCATTTCTATACAAGATTTCCTTCCTTATTCTAATCGAAGAGTATCTATTCCTTAATTCCTAATACTAGTATATAATCTAATTATCGACTAAAAGCATCCGCTCTAGTATTTTCTTTTCCTTAAATATAGCTAATTTTAATATCGAATTATAAGAGGAATTCTGCCTATTATACTTATCGCTTATTCAAAACCTTGATTATTATAAACAATATAAGGTTCTTATAATTAGTAAGTACTTTAATTAGGTATTTTGCTCTAATAAGGTAGTATTGCTATTCCTAGAATGCATACACTATAGCTATAAGTTCCTTATCTGGGGTTCTGTATTATAGTTCTAGATTATTTAGCTTCTTTAAAAAGTTAGCAATAAGGTATAGTTTATTCTAATTATCTTGTTAGATAAGTTCTCTGCTAAGTGCATAGTCTAATGCATTAGTTGCTACTTCGAATTCTCGGCTAGGGTTAGCTTCTTTTAAAATAGGTTCTTATATAACTTATTCCTTAATGGCATCGAAGGCTTGCTGCTCTTTTTCCGTCTAATAAAAAGGTTTATCTTTTTTTATAAGCTCTATTATAAATTATATAATCTTTAAGTACTATTAGATAAATTATTAGTAAAAGTTAGCATATCTAAGAAATGCTCTAATATCTATAATATTCTTAGGTATTAGCTAATTCCTAATTGCTTCTATCTTATCTTTTTATATATATATGCATTCGGGTTTAATTATATATCTAAGGTAGTTAACCTTCTAAATATAAAAGTAGCTCTTTTTTAGTTCAATAAGGAGTTTAGCATCTTAGAGAGTCTATAGCACTTTTCGTATATGCTATCTATAAATTGCTAAGTCTAAGGAGTAGATAAGGATATTATTAAAGTAGGCAATAATATAAATATCTAAATGCTTTCTAAGTACCTAATTAATTATTTCCTAGAAAGATACAAGTGCATTAGTTAATCTAAATAGCATAACTAAGTATTTATAGTGCCCGTATCTTATGCAAAATGCTATTTTCCACTCTTTGCCTGCCTTTATCCTAATAAAGTTATATGCTCCTTTAAGATCTAGTGCTATAAACCATTATGCGCCTTATAGTCAATCTTATAGTTCCTTAATAAATAGTAATAGATACCAATTTTTAATTATAATATTATTAAGCTATCTATAGTTTATATAGAGTTGTAGTTTGCTATTTTTCTTTAGTATAAATAGGATCGGGTATCCTGCTAGTAATTATAATAATTGTATATAGCCTTTCTTTAGGTTTTCGTTAAGATACTCCCTAAGTGCTTTGAGTTATGCTTTATCTAGTTCGTAAATAGAGAAGAACTTAGGCTAAGTTCCTTCCTTAAGTAGGATTTTATAGTTATATAGACTATATTCTAGTAGTCTTATAACTAATTCTCCTTAGAATAATTTTATAAACTTATAGTACTCTTCTAGTATGCTAGCAAGTATTAGAGTTAGTCCTTCCTTTATTTCTGCTTCCTAGAGGAATAGTAGATACTATTAAGCATTTTATTGCAATTATCTATTATTTTTGCTCTATATTAGACCGAGTTTTCCTAACTAGTCTTCATTTACTTATATTTTTAACCTATGCCTAATCTGCATCTATAAGTTTAAAGCATTTGTAGTTTTTCTCTATAAGCCATTAGTCCCTGCTAATTTAGAGGTATATAGTAAGTGCTTATTTAAGCGCCTATCTTAGCCATCCTTAGTAACTAAATCTTGTCCTATGCCTTTAATTGCAACTATCCTATTAGATATAGCTTGTTCCTAAGAGATCTAGCTAGTAGTCTAATTGATTTGAGGATTATACTCCTTAAGCTATAAAAGTCCTAATATTATATTATAGTATACTATATCTATAATATTAAAAGAAATAAATATCGTATATCCTTAATTTAAAATAGATAGATAATTAGTCTCCTTATCAATTACCCCTTAGTTATACGCAATGGGTTATCCTTCTATAGTATTAAGTATATAGGGCTTCTCTTTCTATTGCTATAATATTTTTGCCATATTAATAATATAGGGAGATATATAATTCCCTTATGCGCTGCTATCCAATAGTGCGCTATAATATTAGTTATCAATATTCATATTAAGCTATATATATATATAGCTTCCTTTTGCTATTATATATAGGGACCTTATAGTCCTAATTGACTATTATCCCTTTATAAGCAATCTTTTCCTTTTGGGGCCTTTTTAGCTGCTTGCTAAGCTAGTGCCTTAGCTTATTATTATGCATACTTATAACGCTTCTTATTGCATTGCTATATATGCTAGGCATATGCCTTATTCTGCATATAGATAATGCATTATTCTACTAGATATTGCTACCATTTGCATTTTTTATCTATGCAAGGCCTAGGGCAATCTTCTAGTAATCCGATAAGTGCATTATAGTATTTCTTCTTTAGTACTTCCCTAAATTATAGTTCGGATTTCTTATATGCTTAAATAAGTTATCCTTCTTCCCTAGTTAGGAACTATCTGTATTTGACCTTTTTCTCGAAATAGGTTTAATAGCTATAATAGGTATATAAGATCTATGCTAATTAGTAATATCCAAGATAGAACGCATTAATCCTAGGATCCTCTAATTTGTCTACTTTATAATTCTAAAGTAGGATGCTCCTAAAGAGGGTTTTTAGAGATATTTTATATACAAGGTATTCCGTTTAGATATTAATATCCCAGTAGTTAGAACTAAGGCTGCTGCGTCGGGTAGTTAGTACCAATTCCTCTAAGTTATCTATATATTATTGCGTAATAGGCTTAAGTAGGATATTAGGCTATCTATCCTAGAGAGTTTCTTTTTTAAAAATAAGTATCTCTATAGTATATTCTTCTATAGGGGCTGGAGTAAAGTCTGCATTTTCTAAGTTATTATCGCGCTTATTGTAAGCTGAAGATGCTATAGTGTCCGATATATGCTTATCATTATCTATAAGCTATATAAGATAGTGCTATAGGGGAAATTTTCCTAGGTCCTATTCTTCCTTAGATCCCTAACCTATAGGGTTAGTAGAATAGTCTAATTATTCTTCTTTAATAGAAGTCCTGCTTCTAATAGCAAGTTATTATTGTGCCCTTAGGTTTCCGGGAGAACTATCCTGAACCTTCTTTCTCTAAGAAGTATAATACGCAACTATTATTATAATACGCAGTCTAACTAAGAGATTTATAATTAATAGAGTCTATTACTTGCTCTATTAGAATATTTTTATTTAGATAATTAGATTCTTATTAAGTAGCAATACTAAGCTATTATCCCTCCTAGATAAGTTGCTATTATTTCCTTTATAGTTATTAATATTCCTATGCAAAGTATCTAGGCTTCCTATAATTAAAGCATGCTCTATTACCTTTACCTTAAGTTTAGAAGTTATTGCGTTAATGCGTAGCATCTAGTTCTATTAGGCTAGCATGCATGCTGCTGCTTTATGCTATATTTATATAATTCTATTATTTTCCTTAGTAGTTCTGCTAAGGCTAGTAGTATCTTCTACTATTAGCTAGGGCCCTAAACTTCTATAGTTATTTATTACCTTTGCGGTTTTTCTCCTATTATTATTTAAAAATATAATTATTAATTTATACTGCTATTGCAATATATTCTGCTAGATTATTGGGTTAGTCTATCTTATAAAGTTTATCTTTAATCCTATTCTTTAGTCTTTTATAGAACTAGAATATTAATGCTTTATCTTCCTAGCTAACTTATTCTGTATATTGCCTAAATTTGGCTGCATAATTTGAAGCAGCTTTAGTTTGCTTAAGGTCTATAAGACTGCATTTTGCTATGCGCTTCTTATTTAGATTGCTAAATGCATTCTTAAATGCTTTCTCGAAATCTTTAAATAAGTTAAAGATAGCTTTAGTTTCCTTATTACAATTATTAGGCATAGTTAGGTTATTAAGATAGTCTCGAAGGGAAGGTTCGAATTAGGCAAAAGCATTGCCTTCCAACCAAGTCCCTGCAAAGACTGCCTTCTCTCCCTTATCTATAAACTAGGCCGGATAGTAAAGAAAGTAGGCCTTGCATTAAGTAATAAAAGCCTAAAGAGTGCCCTTCAATCCTTTATAAGGAATAAGCTTATCTATCTTATAGACCCTAATCTAAGTATTGCTAAATTCTTTAAGTTCCTAAATGCAAGCCTATAGGGCTATAATAGTTTGCTGCAGCTTAGCGCTAGTCTAGGCCCTGCCTATAGTAGAGGGAGTTAGAGTCTAGGGAGATATTATATTTCCATATTGCTTAAGAAGAAGTATACTAAACTATACTTAAATAAGAGTTATTAAAATATAATAAGCACTGCTATAACTAGGGTATATAATAAGTATACAAAGGGTTTATATTAGGCAAGAATGATATCTAAGTATAATCCAAAGAATACAGAAATAACTTTTAAAGTCTTCTGCAGTATATCACTAGCAGTAAAGCTATTACTTATATTAGAGGTAATACTTAGATTAATAACTGAAGAGCTATATACTGAATCTATCTAATGGTAATAAACGTGTTCTTATATATCTAGTTTTCGAACGTGGCTAACTTGGATAGCAACATATCTAAACCATCTGGATATCTCCAGATAGCACATATCCAAAGCTATCCATCCTGGTTAGTCCTTGTTCTAACCCTAACCCTGGGTTACGTAATCCTAGCGTAGCTCCGTAAGTAAGTGTTGCATTTCTTCATACTAAGGGTTCTATTCCGGATAGCCCTAGTATCCCATGTCATAACGGTTGCAGGTCATAATAATTGGGTATTTTGCTAGTAATTATAATAGTTATATATAATTTTTCTTTAGGTTTTTGTTAAAGTACTCTCTAAGTGCTTTGAGTTATGCTTTATTTAGTCTATAGATAGAAAAGAATTTGGGCTAAGTTTCTTCCTTAAGTAGGATTTTATAGTTATATAAACTATATTTTAGTAGTCCTATAACTAATTCTCCTTAGAATAGTTTTGTAAATTTATAATACTCTTCTAGTATGCTAGCAAGTATTAGGATTAGTTCTTCCTCTATTTCTGCTTTCTAGAGGAATAGTAGATACTATTAAGCATTTTATTGCAATTATCTATTATTTTTGCTTTATATTGGACTAAGTCTTTCTAACTAGTCTTTATTTACTTATATTCTTAACTTATGCTTAACTTGCATTTATAAGTTTAAGGCATTTGTAGTTCTTCTTTATAAGCTATTAGTTCCTGCTAATTTGGAGGTATATAGTAAGTGCTTATTTAAGCGCCTATCTTAGCTATTCTTAGTGACTAAGTCTTATCCTGCGCCTTTAATTGCAACTATCCTATTAGATATAGCTTATTCCCAAGAGATTTAGCTAATGGTTTAATTAATTTAAGGATTATGCTCCTTAAGCTATAGAAGTCCTAATATTATATTATAGTATACTATATTTATAATATTAAAAGAAATAAATATTATATATTTTTAGTTTAAGATAGGTAAATAATTAGTCTCCTTATTAATTACTCCTTAATTATATGCAATAGGTTATTCTTCTATAGTATTAAGTATATAAGGCTTCTCTTTTTATTGCTATAGTATCTTTGCTATATTAATAATGCAAGAGGATATATAATTCCTTTATGCGCTACTATCTAATAGCGCGCTATAATATTAGTTATTAATATTTATATTAAGCTGTATATATATATAGCTTCCTTTTGCTATTATATATAGGGACCTTATAGTTCTAATTAACTATTGTCCCTTTATAGGCAATCTTTTCCTTTTAGAGCTTTCTTAGCTGCTTGCTAAGCTAGTGCCTTAGCTTATTATTATGCATACTTGTAATGCTTCTTATTGCATTGCTATATATGCTAAGCATATGCCTTATTCTATATATAGATAGTGTATTGTTTTACTAGATATTGCTACTATTTGCGTTTTTTATCTATGCAAAGCCTAAAGCAATCCTCTAGTAGTTTAATAAGTGCATTATAGTATTTCTTCTCTAGTACTTTTCTAAATTGTAGTTTAAATTCCTTATATGCCTAAATAAGTTATTCTTCTTCCCTAGTTAGGAACTATCTATATTTAATCTTTTCCTTAAAATAGATTTAATAGCTATAATAGATATATAAGATCTATGCTAATTAGTAGTATCTAAGATAGAATGCATTAATCCTAGAATCCTCTAATTTATTTGCTTTATAATCCTAAAGTAGGATGCTTCTAAAGAGGGTTTTTAGAGATATTCTGTATATAAGATATTCTATTTGGATATTAATATCTGGGTAGTTAGAACTAAGACTGCTGCATTAGATAGTTAATATTAATTCCTCTAAGTTATCTATATATTATTATATAATAGGCTTAAGTAGGATATTAGGCTATTTATCCTAGAAGATTCCTTCTTCTAGAGTAAGTATTTCTATAATATATTCTTCTATAGGGGCTAGAGTAAAGTCTGCATTTTCTGAGTTATCGTTGCACTTATTATAGGCTAGGGATGCTATAGTATCCGATATATGCTTATTATAGTTTGTAAGCTATATAAGATAATGCTATAGGGGAAACTTCTCTAGGTTCTATTCTTCCTTAGATCTCTAATCTCTAGAATTAGTAGAATAATCTAATTATTCTTCTTTAGTAGAAGTTCTGCTTTTAATAGCAAGTTATTATTATCCCTTGGGTTTCTGGGGGAACTATCTTAAACCTTCTTTCTCTAAGAAGTATAATATATAACTATTATTATAATATGCAGTCTAACTAAGAGATTTATAATTAATAGAGTCTATTACTTGCTCTATTAGGATATTTTTATTTAGATAATTAGATTTCTATTAAGTAGCAATACTAAGCTATTATCCTTTCTAGATAAGTTGCTATTATTTTCTTTGTGATTATTAATATTCTTATGCAAAGTATCTAGGCTTTCTATAATTAAAGCATGCTCTATTGCCTTTGCTTTGAGTTTAGAAATTATTGCATTAATATATAGCGTCTAGTTCTATTGGGCTAGCATATATGCTGCTGCTTTATGCTATACTTATATAATTCTATTATTTTCCTTAGTAGTTCTGCTAAGGCTGGTAGCATCTTCTACTATTAGCTAGGGCCCTAAACTTCTATAGTTATCTATTACCTTTGCAGTTTTTCTTCTATTATTATTTAAAGATATAGTTATTAATTTATACTGCTATTGCAATATATTCTGCTAGATTATTAAGTTAGTCTATCTTATAAAGTTTATTTTTAACCCTATTCTTTAATTCTTTATAGAATTAGAATATTAATGCTTTATCTTCCTAACTAATCTATTTTATATATTATCTAAATTTAGCTATATAATTTAAAGCAGCTTTAGTCTGCTTAAGGTCTATAAGATTGCATTCTGCTATATATTTCTTATCTAGATTGCTGAACGCATTCTTAAGTGCTTTCTTAAAACCTTTAAATAAGTTAAAGATAGCTTTAGTTTCCTTATTATAGTTATTAAGTATAGTTAGATTATTAAGGTAGTCTCGAAGGGAAGGTTCGAACTAAGCAAGAGTATTGCCTTCTAACTAAGTTCCTGCAAAAACTGCCTTCTCTCCCTTATCTATAAACTAGGCTGGATAGTAGAGGAAGTAGGCTTTATACTAAGTAATAAAAGCCTAAAGAGTGCCCTTTGATTCTTTATAAGGGATAGGCTTATCTATCTTATAGACTCTAATCTAAGTATTGCTAGATTCTTTAAATTCCTAAATGCAAGCCTATAGGGCTATAATAGTTTGCTGCAGCTTAGCGCTAATTTAGGCCCTGCCTATAGTAGAGGAGATTAGAGTTTAGGAAGATATTATATTTCTATATTGCTTAAGAAGGAATATACTAAACTATACTTAAATAAGAGTTATTAAAATATAATAAGCACTGCTATAATTAGGGTATATAATAAGTATATAAAGGGTTTATATTAGGCAAGAATAATATTAAAGTATAATTTAAAGAATATAAAAATAATCTTTAAAGTCTTCTATAGTATATTATTAGCAGTAAAGCTATTACTTATATTAGAGGTAATACTTAGATTAATAACTAAAGAGCTATATACTAAATCTATCTAATAGTAATAAATATATCCTTATATATCTAGTCTTCGAATGTGGCTAACTTAGATAGCAATATATCCGAACTACCTAGATATCTCCGAATAGCATATATCCAAAGCTATCTATCCTAGTTGGTCCTTATCCTAACCCTAACCCTGGATTACGTAATCCTAGCGTGGCTCTGTAGGTGAGTGTTGAACTTTTCCTGTACTAAGGGTTCTATTCCGGATAGCCCTAGTGTGCTATGTTATAATGGTTGCGGGTTATAACATAGTGCTAATAAGCTCTTTAATAGAGATTAAGACCTTATAGCCTCTTTAAATCTTATATATTATAAGATTTGCTATAATAATAATCTTCTAATAAAGTATACTAGATTATTTAATTAGATATACTTTAAACTAAGTAAAAGGCTTTATAATATTTATATTTAGCAGCTAATTTAATATAATATTAGGCTTTTCTTTTAATTTAAATTTATTGCCTTATTAATAATATTTACTAGGAATATAAATTATATATTACTACTTAAGTATAATAGCATTGCTTAAATCTAGCTTATAATTATTACTTAGAAGGCATTTATTAAAGAAAGCTTTATAAGAGCATTAATTTAATACTTTTATTTAATTATTAATAGTAAAGTTTATAATAGCTATTACTGCTTTAAATAGATAGGGCTATAATAAGTATAGCATCTTTAGATCCTCTATTTAGCAATATGCTTTTTCTATAATAATATAATTTAAATATTTAGCTAAGCTATTTTATTTAAGCGTATATAGCAATAATAGCATTAGCTTAATCTTCTTCTTTCTAAGCTACTATTAAAGCTTATTTTTATCTTTTTCTAAAAGCTTTATACTATTATTTATATAAATTCTCTAAATCTTAGCTTTTTTACTAATAATATAAGGTTTTAAGCATTCTTAAGATCTTTTTAGGGCCTAATTCCTTATTAGAAAGTATAGTAAACTAATAATAAGCATATTTCCTTTTAGTAGTAAGAATGCTATATTATTTGCTATTTATCTTTTCTATTGCTATAAAAAAGGAATTAAGATACTAGATCTTTCTAGCGCTTTTAGGCTTAGTAAACTCTTAGCCTAGTATATACTTAAAAATCTTTTTATAATTATAAGCTTTATATATAAAATCTCTCTTCTATTTAGAAGAAGGCATTTCTAGCTTAATATTAGCTACTATTAAAGCAATTCTTAAGATAGCTTCTTTGCTAATATGCCTTAAGCATTAATGCTATTTAGCTAGATTAATAGCTAGGGCTAAGGATTTTATAGCTTTATTTAAGAAAAATGCGCTATATGCTATTAGAGTAATAATATTAAAGTTATTATTAAACTATATAACTATGCTATATTTTTAGGGCTTAAGAAGATTAAAGTTTTAAATTCTTAAGCCTTTCTTATAGAGGCGTAAAATGCTAATAATATCTTAAGCGAATTTAGAGTAGAAATATATCTAATATAGAGTAAAATTATTAGTAATGCTATTAACTTTGCACTTTAGCTATATTATTTTAACTTTAAGAAGAGTAATTAAATCTTTTTCTATAGTAATAGCTAATATATTTATTAAATAGTTAATATTAATAAACTTTTCTTTAGTATTAAAAATATAATAGATAGCATTTATATTGCTATAGATTTCTTATTAATAGAGTTATTAATAGAAATATTAATATTAAGTAGAGAAGAAAATATAGTAATAGTATGCAATTAGCAATAATAGTTTCTATATATTAAAGTCTTTAAGAGATTTAATATATTTAGAGCTTAAAATAGCCTAATTTAAGCTCTTTAATTAGCTAAGTTTGCAGTAGGCATTAAGTATAGCTTAAGAGAAGAGAAAGGCATACTAATAACCTTTTTCTTTAATAGCTTATTATTTAAATATAAAGTTTGCCTCTTAAGTGCTTATATTTCTATCTTTTTTTACTATTCTTTTTCTTTATTTTTCTCTTATATTTCTATTTATCCTTTTCCTGCTTTTTTCTTAGAATAGATAGATTAATAATTATTAGCTAAGTAATTATAATAAGAGCATATTCTATTATTCTTTTTCTTACTCTTTTTCTTTTTTTATTGCTTTATAAGATTTACGCTTTTAAAAGTTTTTAAATTCTTTACTTTATTAATATAGTTAGCTTAAATAGCTCTAAAAATAAATTAGCTTTAAAAGCTTAAGTATATAAATTCTTTAATATATATAATTTATTAAGGATATTTAATTTAAATGCTCTAAATAAAGTTAATTTAATACTTTATATTTTCTATTTAATAGCTAAAAAAGATTAGCCTCTTTTTAATAAAATTAAAAGTATTTATATATTTACTTAAAATCTTATAAAACTTGCTTTAAATAATTTAAAGCTCTATAAAAAGCTTTTAATATTAAATAGATTTAGTGCTTATAGCTTAGTTTCTTAAGATAAGCTATTTAGTAATTAAATTAGAGATATAAGCAATAAGAGCTTTAGTTTTCTTTAAATAAAATTGCTAAATTATTAAGTTAATAGTAGCTAATTTAATATTTTTATTTAAGAGATTATTAAGATTAATTAAAGTTGCTATTAAAGCTTTATTAGTATTAATTAAATAGCCCTTTTTCTTAATCTTTAAGAAAAGGGGTTTAAGCAGATTAAATTTGCAATATTTAAGAAGAAGCTTCTTTATAGCAAGCTCTTATAAAAGCTAATTGCTTTAATAAAGATAATCTTCCTTACTAAGTTACTTTAAGGCTAAAAAGCTCTCCTTTTTATTCTTAATATTAAATATAATAATTAATAAATAAGGGGGTTTTTTATAAGTAGTTAATATACTTAGCTAAGCTATTTCCTTTAGCTATATGTAATGAGCACTGCTATAACTGGAGTATACAACAAGTATACAAAGGGTTTATATTAGGCAAGAACGATATTAAAGTATAATCCAAAGAATATAGAAATAACCTTCAAAGTCTTCTGCAGTATATCACTTAGCAATAAAGCTATTACTTATATTAAAGGTAATACTTAGATTAACAATTAAAGAGCTATATACTAAATCTATTTAATAGTAATAAATATATCCTTATATATATATATATCTTGCTCTTTAGTCCTTTATTAGTAATATTGGTTCTTCTCCTATAGGGGTAGTATAATGAGCACTGCTGTAACCGGGGTATACAACAAGTACACAAAGGGTTTATATTAGGCAAGAACGATATCAAAGTATAATCCAAAAAATACAGAAACAACTTTCAAAGTCTTCTATAGTATATCACTAGCAGTAAAGCTATTACTTATATCAGAGGTAATACTTAGATTGACAACTAAAGAGCTATATACTAAATCTATTTAATAGTAATAAACGTATCCTTATATATCCAGTCTTCGAATATAGCTAACTTAGATAGCAATATATCTGAACTATCTGGATATCTCCGGATAGCACATATCCAAAGCTATCCATCCTAGTTAGTCCTTATTCTAACCCTAACCCTGGGTTATATAATCCTAGCATAGCTCTATAAGTAAGTATTGCATTTCTTCATACTAAGGATTCCATTCCGGATAGCCCTAGTATCCTATATTATAATAGTTGCGGGTTATAATATTATCTTCCTCCTATCGATTGTTATCCTAAACGATCTTCTATAAGTTTCTTGCATATTATCCTATTGCTAGATTATGCTTTCCTAATTTATTATATTGAATAGAGTTAATAAATCTCGATTTTTAAGTTCTTGTGCTAAGAAAATAAAATAAAAGGATTCCCTTCTTTCAATTATTCTTCAAAACGCTATTACTATGCCTTCTTATTCTTTTTGCGAGGGTTATAGCATTTCGTCTTATCAAGTTTCTCCCAACAATTCTTCCTACTGCTTAGAATATATTTGCCTCAGACATTCTCGATATAATATCTAAGGTCTTAGCGCCTTAGAGATTTAATAGATCGGAGCTTAATACCAATATCTAGAGAAGCAGTTAAAGGGTGCTAAGGGCTAGCTTTGCAATGCTGCTGTAAAGGTCAAGCATTTGCAGAAACAAAAGCGTATATAGTTTAAGAAGATAATGCGCGCAGTTTGTCGTAGTCTTAATAGCATAGAGGCATTAGAATGTATAGAAGCTGAGGAGGAGCGTCGTTGCGCTTTCAAGATAGTCCAAAAGATAGTTTCCAAAGAATCTGCTGCTTCTGCTAAGATTCCTAATTTTAAGGGATTTAATTAGAATTCTATAGATATAGGGAATGCTATAGTAGACTAGTCAGGTTTTCTAGCTAAGGGGTCGCCTGCTATAGCCTCTAGTTCTTATTCTAGGGTAGAGAGGTCTGCCAAAGAGGCCCCCTAAATCTTAGCCCTATTAGTTGCTATCCTAGGCTTCGAATTAACTAGTATATCCCTAACTATTCATATCCCTTAACTAGTATAGTATTCTATCTAGTATTTTCCTTTAGCTAATAGCATTTTCCTATTAACCAGTAGGATATAGATTAGTAGATTATATTCCTAATTATATTTCTGCCTAACTAGTTTAGTTTCTAGCATACTAATAGTTTATTCACCTAGTCTAAATCCTAACTGCTTATCTTTGTAACTAGTTTATCTAGTAGTCTTAAAGTATTTATTATGCATAAGCTAAGTTTCCTTCGGGTTTCTATATATTTTCGCTTGCTAGATAGCCTTTCTACTTAATATAGTATTCTAGATTATGCTAAGAACCTCTATATCTTAGAATCCTTCCTACTTTGTATTCTAGCTTATTATCTTTAGCTTTAATATTATTATCTATAAGTATTTCTTATATTGCTAGTTCTAAGAGTGAAATGTAGAATACTGGGTATATTCTTATTTCTGCTAGCAATGCAAGCTTATAGTTAATTAGAGAGATTTTTCTCAAAATTTTAAAGGGTCTAATTTTTTTATAATCAAGTTTATTATTTAATCGGGTAGTCCTTATATTTTTTCATTTTAAGTAGACTTTATCTCTCTCCTATAGAATTAGTCCCTTAATCCTCTTAGAATTAGCATATTTAGTCATTTATTCTTATATAAACTAGAGTTCTTATTGAATATCTTCCTAAACCTTCTTAATGCGCTATATTCATTTTTCTGCTGCTTCTGCATTTGCCCCTAGCAATGCTTCGTAGTACGCTATCGGGTTATATCTATAGAGTACATAGAATAGTAAGATCTTTATCATGCTTATATTTGCGCTATTATATACAAATTGCGCCAATAGTAACAGTTTAACCCAATTATCCTATTCCTAATTAATATAGTGCCTAAGATATTATTCAATAATTTAGTTTATTTATTCTATTTGCCTATCTATTTATAGATAATAGGCTATTAACATTTTATAGTATACTCTAAGTTGCTTTATAAGTAATATCTAGAAATATAATACAAATTTTCTATCTCTATCTAAGATAATCTCTTCTAGCATGCTATAGTTAGCAATAATTATCCTAAGGAATATATATGCAAGTTCTTCTGCTATACTGCTTTCCTTATAGGGGAGAAAGTAAGCATACTTGCTTAGTCTGCAAACTACTACTAGGATGCTATCGTATTGCACCTTAGTTAAGGGTTCTTATAAGATAAGTAGCTTAGTAATAAAGTCTAGACTAATTAATTGCTAAACAGTTATAGATACTAGTAAGGGTTATAGCAGTCTATAAGGCTTATATCTTTCTGCCTTATTTTTCTTACAACTATTGCATTTCTAAATAATTTCCTCAATTCATATCCTAAGGCCTAGTAGATTCTAATATCGCTTAATTTATTTATAGATAGCCCTGACTCCTTAGTGCCCATATACTAGTGCGCTATATATATCTCTAATATATTCTTCTTATTCCCGTAGAGTCATTTCTTCTAGTTTCTTGCCCTAGTATATAATCCTAAGTATCGAGTTAATTTCTCGTTTCTATATAAGGTTCTCTTCCTTATTCTAATCAAAGAGTATCTATTCCTCGATTTCTAATGCTAGTATATAATCCGATTATCAACTAAGAGCGTCCGCTCTAGTGTTTTCTTTTCCTTAAATATAGCTAATTTTAATATCGAATTATAAGAGGAATTCTGCCTATCGTACTTATCGCTTATTCAAAACCTTAGTTATTATAAACAATATAAGTGTTATGACCCATCTAATATGCAGGTCACAATAAAGATTGCGGCACAGCACTAAGGCTATACGGAACGGACTATAGGGAGCCGGGAGTTCAATACTCTAGGACAGAACTAGCACGACGAGATTATATAAGCCAGGGTTAGGGTTATGAAGGTTGCTTAGTCGAAGGAGTCGATATTAACTCTATCGACTAGTTAAAGGAATTGGTATCAACTCGGTTAGCTAATTAAAGGATTCGATATTAACTCTAGCCCACCCCTGCTAGGAAGGAACTAACACTACCTATAAAGGACTAAAGAATAGGATATATAAGGATACATTTATTACTATTAGATAGATTTAGTATATAGCTCTTTAATTATTAATCTAAGTATTACCTCTGATATAAGTAATAGCTTTACTGCTAGTAATATACTATAGAAGACTTTAGAAGTTATTTCTGTATTCTTTAAATTATACTTTAATATTATTCTTGCCTAATATAAACCCTTTATATACTTATTGTATACCCTAGTTACAGCAGTGCTTATTATATTTTAACGACTTTTATTTAAGTACAATTTAGTATACTCCTTCTTAAGCAATATAGAAATATAATATCTTCCCAGACTTTAATCCCCTCTACTATAGGCAGGGCCTAGACTAGCGCTAAGCTGCAGCAAACTATTATGGCCCTATAGGCTTGCATTTAGAAGCTTAAAGAATCTAGCAATACTTAGGTTAGGGTTTATAAGATGGATAAGCCTATCCCTTATAAAGGATCGAAGGGCACTCTTTAGGCTTTCATTATTTAGTGCAAGGCCTACTTCCTCTACTATCTGGCCTAGTTTATGAATAAAGGAGAGAAGGCAGTCTTTGCAGGGACTCGGTTGGAAAGCAATGCTCTCGCCTAGTTCGAACCTTCCCTTTGAGACTACCTTAATAACCTAACTATGCCTGATAATCATAATAAGGAAACTAAAGCTATCTTTAACTTATTTAAAGGTTTCGAGAAAGCACTTAAAAATATATTTAGCAACTCGAATAAGAAGCATATAGCAGAATGCAGTCTTATAGACCTTAAGCAGATTAAAGCTGCTTTAGATTATGCAGCTAAATTTAGGCAATATATAGAATAAGTTAGCTAGAAAGATAAAGCATTAATATCCTAATTCTATAAAGGACTAAAGGATAGGGTTAAAGATAAACTTTATAAAATAAATTAACCTAATAATCTAGCAGAATATATTGCAATAGCAGTACAAATTAATAATTGCATCTTTAAATAATAATAGGAAAAAAACTGCAAGGGTAATAGATAACTATAGAAGTTTAGAGCCCTAGCTAATAGTAGAAGATGCTACTAGCCTTAGCAAAACTACTAAGGAAAATAACAGAATTATATAAGTATAGCATAAAGCAGCAGCATGCATGCTAGCCTAATAGAACTAAATGCTACATATCGACGCAACGACTTTCAAACTTAAGGCAAAGGCAATAGGGCGTGCTTTAATTGTAAGAAGCCTAGACACTTTATATAGGAATATCGATAACTATAAAGGAAATAATGGCAACCTATCTAGAAGGGATAATAGCTTAGTATTGCTACTTAATAGGAACCTAATTATTTAAATAAAAATATCTTAATAGAGCAAGTGATAGACTTTATTAATTATAAATCTCTTAGTTAGACTGCGTATTATAATAATAGTTGCGTATTATACCTCTTAGAGAAAGAAGGTTTAGGATAGTTTTCTTAGAAATTTAAGGGATAATAATAACTTGCTATTAGAAGCAGGACTTCTATTAAAGAAGAATAATCAGACTATTCTACTAACCCTATAGGTTAGGGATTTAAGGAAGAATAGGATTTAGAAAAATTTCCCTTATAGCACTATCTTATATAGCTTATAGATAATAATAAGCATATATTGGATACTATAGCATCCCTAGCCTATAATAAGCGCGATAATGACTTAGAAAATGCAGACTTTACTCTAGCCCCTATAGAAGAATACACTATAGAGATACTTATTCTTAAAGAAGAAATCCTCTAGGATAGATAGCCTAATGTCCTACTCGAGCCTATTATGCAATAATATATAGATAACTCAGAGGAATTAGTATTAACTATCTAATATAGCAGCCTCAGTTCTAACTACTAGGATATTAACGTCTAAATGGAATACCTTATATATAGAATACTTCTAAAAATCCTCTTTAGGAGCATCCTACTTCAGAATTACAAAGTAGATGAATTAAAGGATTCTAGGATTAATGCGTTCTATCTTGGATATTACTAATTAGTATAGATCTTATATATCTATTATAGCTATTAAACCCATTTTAAGGAAAAGATTAAATATAGATAGTTCTTAACTAGGGAAGAAGGATAACTTATTTAGGCATATAAGGAATCTAAACTATAGTTCAGGGAAGTATTAGAGAAGAAATACTATAATGCACTTATTGGACTACTAGAAGATTGCCTTAGGCCTTGCATAGATAAAAAATGCAAATAGTAGCAATATCTAGTAGAATAATGCATTATCTATATGCAGAATAAGGCATACATCTAGTATATATAGCAATGCAATAAGAAGTATTATAAGTATGCATAATAATAAGCTAAGGCACTGGCTTAGCAAGCAGCTAAAAAGGCCCTAAAAGGAAAAGATTGCCTATAAAGGAATAATAGTCGATTAGGACTATAAGGTCCTTATGCATAATAGCAAAAGGAAGCTATGCATATATATGGCTTAATATGAATATCGATAACTAATATTATAGCGCGCTATTAGATAGCAGCGTATAAGGGAATTATATATCCCCCTATATTATTAATATAGCAAAAATACTATAGCAATAGAAAGAGAAGCCCTATATACTTAATACTATAGAAGGATAACCTATTGCATATAATTAAGGGGTAATTGATAAGGAGACTAATTATCTACCTATCTCGAATTAAGGATATATAATATTTATTTCTTTTGATATTATAGATATAGCATACTATAATATAATATTAGGACTTCTATAGCTTAAGGAGCATAATTCTTGAATCGATTGGACTACTAGCTAGATCTCTTAGGAATAAGTTATACCTAATAGGATAATTGCAATTAAAGGCGCAGGACAAGACTTAGTCATTAAGGACGGCTAAGACAGGCGCTTAAATAAGCACTTACTATATACTTCCAAATCAGCAGGGACTAATAGCTTATAGAGAAGAACTACAAATGCCTTAAACCTACAGATATAGGTTAAGCATAGGTTGAAAATATAAGTAAATGAAGATTAGTTAGGAAGACTCGGTTTAATATAGAGCAAAAATAATAGATAATTGCAATAAAATGCTTAATAGTACCTACTATTCCTCTAAGAAGCAGAAATAGAGGAAGGACTAATCCTAATACTTGCTAGCATACTAAAAGAGTACTATAAGTTTATAAAACTATTCTAAAGAAAATTAGTTATAGGATTACTAGAATATAATTTATATAACTATAAAATCCTACTTAAGGAAGGAACTTAGCCTAAGTTCTTTCCTATCTATAGACTAGATAAAGCACAACTTAAAGCACTTAGGGAGTACCTTGACGAAAACCTAAAGAAAGGTTATATATAACTATTATAATTACTAGCAGAATACCTAATCCTATTCGTACTAAAGAAAAATAGCAAACTACAACTCTATATAGACTATAGATAGCTTAATAATATTATAATTAAAAATCAGTACCTATTACTATTTATTAAGGAACTATAAGATTAACTATAAGGCGCATAATGGTTTATAGCACTAGACCTTAAAGGAGCATATAACCTTATTAGGATAAAAGCAGGCAAAGAGTAGAAAATAGCATTTTGTATAAAATATAGGCACTATAAATACTTGATTATACTATTTAGATTAACTAATGCACCCGCATCTTTCTAGGAAGTAATTAATTAGGTACTTAGAAAGCACCTAAATATTTATATTATCGCCTACCTCGATAATATTCTTATCTACTTCTCGGATTTAGCAATTTATAGATAGCATATACGAAAAGTGCTATAAACTCTCTAAGATGCTAAACTCCTTATTGAACTAAAAAAGAGCTACTTCTATATTTAGAAGGTTAATTACCTTGAATATATAATTGAATCTAGATGCATATATATGCAAAAAGATAAGATAGAAGCAATTAGGAATTAGCTAATACCTAAGAATATTATAGATATTAGAGCATTCCTTGGATATGCTAACTTCTACTAATAATTTATTTAATAGTACTCGAAGATTATATAATCTATAATAGAGCTTATAAAAAAAGATAAACCTTTCTATTAAACGGAAAAAGAGCAGCAAGCCTTTAATGCTATTAAGAAACAAGTTATATAAGAACCTATTTTAAAAGAAGCTGACCCTAGCTAAGAATTCGAAGTAGCAACTAATGCATTAGACTATATACTTAGCAGAGAACTTATCTAATAAGATAATTAGAATAAACTATACCTTATCGCTAATTTCTTAAAGAAGCTAAATAGTCTAGAACTATAATATAGAACCCTAGATAAGGAATTTATAGCTATAGTATATGCATTTTAGAAATAGCAATACTACCTTATTAGAGCAAAATACCCAATTAAAGTACTTACTAATTATAAGAATCTTATATTATTTATAATAATTAAGGTTTTAAATAAGCAATAAGTATAATAGGCAGAATTCCTCTTACAATTTGATATTAAAATTAGCTATATTTAAGGAAAAGAAAATACTAGAGCAAATGCTCTTAGTTGATAATTGGATTATATACTAGCATTAGGAATTAAGGAATAGATACTCTTCGATTAGAATAAGGAAGGGAATCTTATATAAAAATAAGAAATTAACTTAATACTTAGGATTATATATTAGGGCAAGAAACTAGAAGAAATGACTTTATAGGAATAAGAAGAATATATTAGGGATATATATAGCGCACTAGCATATGGGCATCAAGGAGTTAGGGCTATCTATAAACGAATTAAGCAATATTAGAATCTACTAGGCTTTAGGATACAAATTAAGGAAATTATTTAGAAATGCAATAATTGCAAAAAAAATAAGGCAGAAAGATATAAGCCTTACAGACTGCTATAACCCTTACTAATATCTATAACTATTTAGCAATTAATTAGTCTAGACTTTATTACTAAGCTACTTATTTTATAAGAACCCTTAACTAAGGTGCAATATAATAGCATCCTAGTAGTAGTTTGCAGACTAAGCAAGTACGCTTACTTTCTCCCCTATAAGGAAAGCAGTATAGCAGAAGAACTTATATATATATTCCTTAGGATAATTATTGCTAACTATAGCATACTAGAAGAGATTATCTTAGATAGAGATAGAAAATTTATATTATACTTCTGGATATTATTTATAAAGCAACTTAGAGCATACTATAAAATATTAATAGCCTATTATCTATAAATAGATAGGCAAATAGAACGAATAAACCAAATTATTAAATAATACTTTAGATACTATATTAATTAGGAACAAAATAACTAGGTTGAACTATTACTATTAGCGCAATTCGCATATAATAGCGCAAATATAAGCATAATAAAGATCTTACTATTCTATGCACTCTACAGATATAACCCGATAGCGTACTACAAAGCATTGCTAGGGGCAAATGCAAAAGCAGCGGAAGAATGAATATAGCGTATTAAGAAGGTTTAGAAAGATATTTAATAAGAACTTTAGTTTGTATAAGAATAAATAACCAAATATGCTAACTCTAAGAGGATTAGGGGATTAATCCTATAGGAGGGAGATAAGGTTTATCTTTTTTGATGAAATATTAAGATAAAAAGACCTAGTAATAAGCTTAATTATAAGAAGCTTAGTCTATTTAAGATTTTGCGGAAAATTTCACTAGTTAACTATAAACTTGTACTCCTCTATAGCATAAGAATATACCCAGTTTTCTACATTTTACTACTTAAGCTAGCTATATAAAATGTAAAGATCGATAATAGTATCGAAGTTGAAGATAATGAATTAGAATATAAGATTAGAAAAATCCTTAAGCATAAAGGATAGAATAATGCATTAGAATATCTAGTTAAATAGAAAGGCTACCCCTTAAGCGAAAATATATAGGAATTCCTAAAAAACGTTATTAATGCACTAGAATGGCTTGCGCAATACTAGTCTAAGAAAGGATAGTTGCAGCAGTAATTAGTTAGCCTATAGAAATATTAGAAATGCAGCCTATTAGTTAAAATACCCTATTAGTTAATAAAATAAGCTACTAATTAAGGAAATACTAGTTAGGAATAGTACTAGAAGGAAAAGACGCACTAAGCTAGGCTAAAGGTTAGCAGCTAACTAAAGGTCTAGCTATATCTTCTAGCCTATATTTATCTAGGATACTTAGGTCCAGTAGGGTCTAACTAGCTTTCCCTATAGGCTGGCTATTAGAAGGAGGGCCCTTGGGAGCTAAGGCCTTAGCGCCTTAATCGGCCTCTTTAGCAGCTAGGCGCTTAGCCTTAGCCTCTGCCTCCTCTGCCTCTAGATGCTCTAACTCTCTTAGATTCATTAGGCCTTAACGAATGGCCTAAGCTATCTTCTCTCTCTATATCTTCTTCTATTAGCAAAGGCGTATTAACTTTAGCTTAAGGTCTTCGATTTTGTCCTCTAACTTTTAATGCTAAAAAGAGATGTTAAGAAGCTTAGAAGAGTTGGTTAGCTCTAGAATATTGCATTTGGAATATTGGCGACGCACGCACTTAGCGCACTAGGAAGAATTCTTGGGGGATATCTGATAAGATTTTAAGCCCCGAGCATTATAGGAAGAATAAGGAATTATAATAATGGCTTTAGAAAGGATAATTGAATAAAGGGACTTCTTCTGCTTTAACCTATTAGAATAAGGATTAAAAGATTTTAGTTTTGCAACTTTATTTAATATCCTAATTAGGAAGGCATAATAATGCAGTAGGATAATAGCAGGAAAACTTATAAGGAAATTATTAGGGATAATGATCTATAGGAGGGAGATAATATTATAATCTATCTAATATGCAGGTCATAATAAAGATTGCAGTATAGCACTAAGGCTATATAGAACGGACTATAGAGAGCTAGGAGTTTAATACTCTAGGACAGAACTAGCATAATAAGATTATATAAGCCAGGGTTAGGGTTATAAAGGTTGCTTAGTCGAAGGAGTCGATATTGACTCTATTAACTAGTCGAAGGAATTAGTATTAACTTGGTTAGCTAATTGAAGGATTCGATATCGACCCTAGCCCACCCCTGCTAGGAAGGAACTAATACTACCTACAAAGAACTAAAGAACAGGATATATAAGGACACATTTATTACTATTAGATAGATTTAGTATATAGCTCTTTAGTTATTAATCTAAGTATTACCT